>OZ059828.1:16676713-17149438 GCA_964057195.1 Orthosia cruda
GGCTGGCGGTAGCAATCTGCCTTCCCCACCCCAATAGAGAGCTAACCAGGTTGGAGGCCGAATACATAAAGACCGCCCTAGAAGACAGACTTATGGACGCGGACCCGTCGACACCACTCCCGGCCTTCTACGGATACCCACGGGTAGCGGATGGCACGGTGCAGGTATGGTGTGAAGACGAGAACGCCCTGACCTGGCTGACCCAAAACGTGCCCCTTAAAAAACTCCCCGATAATGACCAGACGCTGACGGTACTGAGACAGACCGACGTGCCCACCCGTGTCCGTGCCTCGCTACAGAGGTGATGTGGGCAAGCTCCACGGTATTCTGATCCTCAGAATACCTGGTACAACATCGCCAGGTGGTCACTATACAGGGCGACTACCATCGGTGGTGACCGCTATGGGACATACCTGACCCTGGGGCTGCCATCGGAGGAAGCCGAAAGGGTCCTGGGGCGGGAGCGACGGATATCGTACCTGCTAGGGTCGATATACGTGCGCTTCTGGCCCACGACCCGCCCCTCCGACACCCAGACCGTCAGCACTGACACAAAACCGACAGAACCGACGACGACACAGACGAGCGACACGGACATTGTTCAACTCAAAGAGGAGATGGCCCGAGCAGCATTGGCCGATGACGCCGAACCCACAATGCCCGCATCACTCGGCTGGAATGTGCCACTTCTTGCCTCGTCGCCGGGGGATACGCACGACGACGAACTTTACCGGGAGGTGGAGACGGAGAGATTATCTGATGGATCCGTCTCCGACTAAATCTACTCCACCTCCACCAGCACCCCTCAACGTCATCCAAACAAACCCCCAGCATACTGCAGCCAGACTGCCACGGCTAGCTTACGCAGGACACTGGAGGTAAAACACCGAACCATCGCACTGATCCAAGAGCCGTGGATCAGGAACAACAGAATATGTGGCCTCGGTAACATCGGAGGTAAGATAATTCTCGACACACAAGGCTCTAATAAGCCAAGAACCTGCATCTACATATCCAAAAAAATCCCTTTACGCCACTGACCCAATTCTGTTCCAGAGACCTGACAGCTGTCAGGCTCCAAACCGAAGGTAGCGTTCCGGATGTTGTACTGGCCTCGGCATACATGCCAGGCGAGGACACAGACTGCCCGCCAAAGGAGTTGGCCGACCTGGTGCAGCACTGTGAGCGCGCCAGTTTGGACCTGATCATCTGCACCGACTCAAACGCCCACCACCCGCTCTGGGGCAGCAACACACCTAACTCCAGAGGAGAGGTACTATCCACCTTTATTTATCCACCACTAAGAGAAGCGCTGCATAATCAATTTAACAGAGCAAAAAACACAAGACTCCCGGAAGACTGGGAGTTATACAAAGAGACCCAATATGTATACAAAAAACAGATAAGAACCGCCAGGAGATCGGCATGGCAGAAATTCTGTAAATCCATTGAGACAAATAATGAAGCCGCCAGGGTACGGAAGATACTATCAACCGATCAGGACCGAACCCTTGGCACGCTGAAAAAACCCGACAACTCATACACACAAACTGATCACGAGACCAGCAAGGTCCTCCTCGAAACCCATTTTCCGGACTGTCAAATCCTGGAGGACAAGACGTGGGAAACTGATATCGAATGGAATCCAACGGAACAAGACTGGTCAAGAGCCCACAATATAGTAACAGTAGACCGGATAAAATGGGCTATCAACACTTTTCAACCTTTCAAGTCGGCGGGGCTGGATGGCATCTTCCCAGCCCTGCTGCTGTGGGGGGTAGATTATCTAACACCAGGGCTGCTAGAGATCTATCGAGCCAGCATAGCACTTAGATACACACCTCTAGCATGGCGAGAGGTGAAAGTCATCTTCATACCCAAACCTGGAAAAACCTATTACACACAACCCAAGGCCTATAGACCCATAAGCCTCACATCTTTCTTACTGAAAACCCTCGAAAGACTCTGCGATAGGCACATCCGTGATGGGCCTCTCCGGGTAAAACCACTTCACAAACAACAGCATGCGTACTCCACAGGCAAATCAACAGAATCCGCGTTGCACAACGTGGTTTCTAAAATTAAATGCGCAGTGGACCATAAATGCTCAGCACTGGCTACCTTCATTGATATCGAGGGCGCTTTCGATAAGACCAAGTTCAACAGCATAAACACGGCCCTCGACAGACATAGCATAGACCCGACCCTAGGAGGCTGGATCACCAACATGCTCAAACTGCGAGCGGTTCAAGTCACGGTTAACAACACCACAAGAGCCGTCGTCGCGAAGGGCTGCCCACAGGGAGGCGTCCTTTCGCCACTTCTGTGGAACCTAGTTGCAGACAGCCTCATTAAAACACTCAACGACAAAGGTTATTTCACTGTTGGATACGCAGATGTTATAACAATAATAATAAACGGGACCCACGAAAATACTCTATGCAACCTCATGCGTCAAGCCCTAAAACTAGTAGAGGTATGGTGCAGCGAGCACCAACTCTCAGTGAATCCCACAAAAACGGAACCAATGCAATTACCAAGATTCTTTGGAACAACCCTAAGCCTTTCAACTGAAACCAAGTACCTGGGAATTTACTTGGACAGACAATTGAATTGGGCGAAACACATGAACTATATCACGACAAAAGCCAGTATATCCCTGTGGCAGTGCAAGAAACTGCTGGGCAGGAATTGGGGAATCAACCCCATGGTCACCCACTGGCTATACACTACAGTCATCCGACCAATCATTACATACGGCTCGTTGGTCTGGTGGCCCAGGACAGACCTCAGCACAGCCCAAAGAGATCTCGAAAAACTGCAGCGGTTTGCTTGCATTGCAATAACTAGCAGTATGAGAACTACACCCACGGCCACCCTACAGGCAATGTTGGGACTGCCACCTCTGCATCTTATCGTGCGGGAGGGGGCAGCCCTGGCCGCTTTTAGACTCCATCTATCAGGTACCCTAAATAAAGACTCCAGAGTTAAGCACACACGCATAAAGGAGGACGCGATCAAGCGAAAACCCATGTTAGCGTCACCATGCGACAAAGCCCCAAAAACACACCACTTTCATAGACACTACAACATAATACTTACAGAAGAACGATGTGACTACTCGGGCTCGAAAGAGATGAGAGTATACACTGACGGATCGAAGACGGACTCCGGTACCGGAGTCGGGGTCTTCTCACACGACCTAAATACACACATCAACACGGTCTAGGGATATTTCATACTCAATTAAATAACTCGAAAAGTACTGGCCGCATTGGAATCTTTTATACAGCGATTTGTTTGTAATTTATCTCAGACAACCAAATTCAAATTTTTGAAAATTCTGGAGAGGAATTCCTGGGAGAGGGAATTTTCATTTGTGCGAAATTTAGAAAACAATACGAATTACGTTTAGTTACAGTTTTTTTTTCATTTTTAAACGAAAGATAAAGTTAAAATTGAGGTATTGTAGCCATGCAACGCCAACATTTGACGAGGGCGGAGATGTTACGAGCTGTGGGAATGCTGGAAGCTGGGTCTGTTCAGCGTAATGTTGCTGAGGCCATAGGGACCCACCAAAATGTAATTTCAAGATTTTGGACACGCTATCGTGCCACAGGTGAAGTAGCGGAGAGGCACCGGGGGCCAAGTCGCATCACTACCCCCAGACAAGACCGATTTTTGCAAATTACTGCGCGAGCTCAACCAAATGCAACGGCGACTCAATTGGTCCAAAGGCTGCGAGTGGAACACCAAGTGCTTGTGAGTGACCAAACTGTAAGAAGGCGACTGCATGAAAGCAATCTACGCTCTCGTAGATCACTCTGGGTCCCACCTTTACGGAGAGGCAATCGTGGACGACGATTAGAATGGGTTCGGAACCACGTGGACTGGGGCCGTGAGCAATGGTCCAATGTGCTGTTCACGGATGAATCCAGGTTCGGCTTCCATCCAGATTCACGAAGGACGCGTGTTTGGCGAGTTCCTGGACGATGGAGCCGTCTTCAGAACCCTCAGGAAGTTCACCCATACCAAGGAGGAACAATTATGGTTTGGGCAGGAATTCGTCTTGGAGGACGGACGGATCTCGTTTGGGTGCGGGGCAATATGACGGCAGAACGATACGTCCAACAGGTGCTGGGGCCCGTAATCTTGCCCCACAGAACACAAATGGGGCAAGATTTCCTGCTCATGCACGACAATGCCCGGGCACACACGGCGAGAACGGTAGCAGCTTGGTTACATACACACAATGTTAGGGCCTTAGACTGGCCTGCTCAATCACCAGATCTAAATCCCATTGAGCATGCGTGGGATATGCTGCAAAGAAGAGCTCTGAAGGAAGTTTCTGAAAATCTGGCTACAGAAGATCAACTTTTTGCGCACCTCAGAAGGACATGGGACAATATTCCGCAGCAAGACATTGACAACCTTGTTCTGAGCATGCCGAATCGTTGCCGATGTGTTATGAACATCATGGGCGCTTTCTCAGACTACTAACTTCAAGTTTATAAACACAAATTAAATGATTTTTCTATTTTTTTCAGTTTTTACTCATAAATTAAAAGTTAATTCATATACGGTTTCCGTCTATGCTTCATTTTTTTTCCTTAAAATCCTGAAATTTTAATCGAAGTACCTTAACCATTATTAAAAAATGGTAGAATATTAAATAACGTATCTTTTAAATATATACATGTCATATAAATAATTAACACATTGATAGTAATTCGCTTTTTTAAAAATATCCCTAGACCGTGTTGATGTGTTTATATCCAGACCGCTAGGAGAGTTCAACACCGTCTATCAGGCGGAGTGTGTGGGCGTCATACTGGCGGTCCACACCCTAGAAGCCAGGAGGGTTACGGACACTCACATACGTATACTCTCCGACAGCGCCTCAGTCCTCCAATCCTTACGGAAAAAATATATCACATCAAAATTAATACTAGAATGCCACAACGCACTAGAACAAATAACCGTATCTAGTCGTAACACGGTGACACTGCAATGGATAAAGGGACACAGCGGATCGTTGGGTAAAGACGCGGCTGACGAGCTTGCGAGACGCGGATCAAGCACGACGGTCCATGGACCCGAACCTGTTGTACCCATCCCCTTCAACCAAATACGCAGGTAGCTACAGGAATTCACCAGGCACAAGCGGAAACCTGGTGGACCTCGGCACCAGGCTGTAGGCAGTCCAAAGAGGCTTTGCCATATTTGGACAGTAGGCTTACCAGACGTTTGCTACGCCTGGACAGGAATGGCCTGCGCCTGATGACGGCGACCGTCACCGGGACACTGCTCACTTAACAAACACTTCCACACCATAGGCATAACGGATAGTCCTCTATGCAGGGCATGCATGGAGACTGAGGAAACCGTTGCGCACGTTCTCTTTGAATGCACAGAGGTCACCCAGATAAGACCACAAACCCTCGGGTCGCCCAGATCATACACAGACGTTCTAAGTAAACCAGGAGCCCTAATTAGCTTCTGGAGGGAGGTGGGCTGGTTGGAATAATCCACCCTACGGCCGCCATGGCCCACGCACAATGGTCCACCTGAAGGACTAAGTGCGGAAACCAAACCCCATAACATAGAACATAGTCCTAAAAACTACTTAAGAAAAAAGTTAATTAAATAAAAAAAAACCCGACTGCAAAGATGTGTTGCAGTCAACTTTTTAGTTACACTTTTTTTTTCGAATGACTTTTAAACATGTAAGTGGTATATATTTTGTAATCACCTCTAAAAACCCTTCATATTGATACGCAAGAAAATAGGTATTGCAACCCCCACAATATGGCGCCCAAAATCCGCCACATATTTTTTTTAACGGCACTTACTACTCTAAGAATACTTGGGCGGTCAAGACCTATCTAACGATGTCTTAATTATAAAAATCTGTCAAGTGGTTTGAAAGATATGAGGTAATAAAAAACTATTACAAACATATATACGAGATACGTGCGAAAAACATTACCCTTTCCTTGCAGTCGAGTAAAAATAGTGTATCTAGACTAGTGAATTAACTTTTCTCTAATATCTAAGTGTTGAGCAAACTAAAGATTATTTATTCTTAGAAACCATTATTGTTTCCTATTTTTTCTTTTTCTTTTGTATTAGCTCAACACACACAATCACGGATTCTACGGTGGTAAGAAATACTACATCACAGCAGTATTTAAGATGAAAAACATCTGATTGAATAAAGAAAGAATGACGCGTACTGAAGACGACATACATAAAATCACGCCTTTCTCCGACAGGAGTCGGCAGCAACTACAGAACTCCACCTGCTACGATCGGTAGTTAGTCCTTTCACTTCATTTACGTTAATATATCAAGACGACTCATCTGATTAATAAAAAACTCAAAAAAATGGTCTCATTTTATTCAGCTATATTATTGACCACGTCAAAAGTCAGTGTAAACTATATATTTTATTTATCAACTTAGG
Source organism: Orthosia cruda (assembly GCA_964057195.1). NCBI lineage: Eukaryota > Metazoa > Arthropoda > Insecta > Lepidoptera > Noctuidae > Orthosia > Orthosia cruda. Next base: position 16,683,180 of record OZ059828.1, read on the forward strand.
TATAACAATATTAATAAAATAACGCATTTGCTTGCTTTGTATTATATTTTCAGAGCTATTTTAGCTGTAAATGTTGTTAGAAACGTAACATTTTATTTAGGTTATGTATATATAATTATGTGTGTACCTAATTTATTGAATTATATTTATTGACAACATTATAAGCTATGTAATTCAAATTGAAATGAATGATATATTAATAATGTTGGTTTAATATTGTTATCTAATTATTCCTAAATATGGCGGGGTCTGTAATTCCTGATAGCTACAATCTGGGAGTCTTTAAGTCAAGAGTGAATAGGTTTCTTCTAGGCAAGCGTGCTTCATCGTCGACCACATCATCGCTTACCATCAGGTGAGATAGTCGTCAAACGCAAGACTATCAATAATAAAAATAAAAAAATTGCCAAATTTCATTGGTTGTTTTCCTTAAAAGACTAAATAGGTATAATTAGAGGTCTACCTATTGAAAAAGTGGCTCCATTTTTATAAAATTGTCGGCCCTGTTCATACAAAAAACCTTATTGCATTGCGAACATAATAAATTAAAAAAACTCTCTATTGGAGTAATTGCTGCAAGGCGTTCTAGTGCAAGGATAAAATAATAAATAAATATATTTAGATACTTACAGAACGGATACTTACAGAACTATGGTTCTTAATTCATATGAATCAAAGATTATTTGAACGGATCATTTAAAATTGATTCCAATAGATGGCGCGGATTTAAATGTCTGAAGCATTCAACTCGATTGTTTAAATTTTTATTGACCACATTTTGGTGCAATGAAACTGTAGGTACTGTAAAATCGTGAAAAAAAAGACAAATGATCACTGTATATAAAGAAAAAATATTCACGAAACGAGTAAACCCTTTTACTTGCAAGTCGCTGCTAACACCATCTATCGCCATGGAACGTAACCGAACGCGATCGTTGTACTTATAAAAATAAACAGTTTAATTAGGCAAAAAACGCTAGTTATGTAGGAGGAGACATTTGTATTCTAGTTATTATATTATCTATGTCTATGGCAAGGGCTTTCCCTGTCAACTTTTAAAAACTGTCCAAATAAAAAAAACCGTAATTTTCTTCAGCGGGTTTGCCTATAAATGGCATTTTGCGTCAAGCTGCACCCAATCAAATGTAAATAATTGGTTCTGCACATTACACAAACTTTTTGAAAATTTTAAAGTGCATCCAAGGGCTTGTATCTAAAACTTTTCAGATATATTTTTGGTGTTCTCTCAGGCATCTACTCAGTTATCTATTAAGTTTTCACCTTGAATATGCTTACTCAAAGATCCAGTCTGCACCACATCATTAGGATATCTGGTTACAAATAAAAATAAATAAAACTTCAATCGGCTCTTAATGTCGTGGTGGACCGGTAGCTTAGACCTCGCCTCTCGTTCTTGAGGTCGTGGGTCCGGCCAAGTACCACTGTGACTTATTGAATTAATATGTTCTTGCTTAGTTTATATTAGACATCGCTGATAACGGTGAAGCAAACATCGTGAGGAAACCAGCACTTATAGTCAACATACTTCTAAGTTTGTGCTCCATTGGTGCAATTGTTGCAAGGCGTTCCAGTGCGTGGGTAAACAAATAAATAAATAAAATAAATTAATTAATTATACCTATATTAAAAGATCCATTATTATTTATGAAGAGTTCAGAAAACTTTTGCTTTACACTAGTAATTCTTTTAATTAATACTTTGCATTGCAATTAAACCGTTTAAAGTAGAGGTAAGATTCTACGAAAAGCATTTCTCAGAAAAGGCACCTTACTAAAAAGCTGCTTCTCATTTTTTATTTTTCTGCTTTACATTTTTTACGTGTAAGAATGCACCTCGGTTGCGCAATTAATATTCTTTGCAACTCAAAAATCCTTTGAAGACCAAGATAAGTTTGGCGCAGTTGTAAAAGCAGCGAGTTAATAGACTTTGCATTACATAAAGTATTTTCCTGCAAAGCATTTTCTATAGAATAAGACTAAGTTTTATGCAAAGGTAAGACATAAAACCAATCCACACTGGGCCCGTGTGGTGGATTAAGGCTCATACCCTCTCTTACAGAGAGGAGGCCTGTGTCCCAGCAGTGGGAACTTTAAAAGGCTGATGATGATCGAATTTTTGATTTTCTTTCACCGTTTTGAGAGCATCATCATCTTCCTGTCCTTATCACAAAGTAAAGCGCCTGCCTGTGTTCGAACCCAACACCTACAACTTGTAAGTCACGGCCGTTACCACTAGGCCACCACTGCTCTTATAATACAAACGTATCGAATCAATTACCTCCCTTTTTTTCGTCGGTTAAAAATATTCCTAGGCTGGACCTTTTACAGGTCATTCGTATCTATATCCTTAGCTCGTACCAGTACTATTAAATTAGAAATCACTATTTTTATTCGTCAAACACTGGACACAAATTAATAAATAGACCTGACACAAAACATCTAAAAATAGTTCTAGGCTGGGCCTTTTTAAGGTCAATTGTATATATATCCTAAGCTCGTACCATTACTATCTTATTAGCAATCACTAGTTTTTATTCATCAAAAATGGTAGTGGTCAGGGAACATTGCTCGCAGAACAGATGGCCGATGGGGCCGAAATGTTCTAGAGTGGCGACCGCGAATCGGAAGACGATGCGTTGGACCCCACTCTCACCTACCCTTGCAGCGCCCAGAGTTCACCTCGTGTGTCAATTGCAAGTGTCAAACGTCAGTGTGACGTGACAACGCCAAGTCACGGTAATGATATATATACAGTATTGTGACTCGGCCCTGTCCATGTAATACTTACCTACCTACTTCGCGTGGTACAAAATCACACCGTTTTTCCATCACTGCGGCGCTTTAGCGACTGTATGTACCGAGAGTTTACCAAACCAAGCGTATGACTCGCGATCCGACCATTTGAAATACACACAAAGATACCGAAGATATTATCTATATATATAAAAGGCAATGTCCCGACTGACATATCAACGCCCAGCCTAAACCACTAATGATAGAAGTTTGAAATTTTTAGAGGATGTTGATTTTATATTGTAGGCGTCATTTAAGAAAGGATTTTTGGAAATTCATCCTGTAAAGGGGTGAAATAGGGGATGAAAGTTTGTATGAAACTCTGTCATTTTTAATTTAAAATGAATAAAAATGTGGTATTTAGCTTTTAAATATAAAATAATAACATACATAGTAAAGTATAACATATAAAGTTTGTATGAAAACAAAATTGTTTATTATCAAAATTACTTGGAATTCAGCCTGTATGCTCTTCAATACAATTAAAGAAACACGTATTTAAAGATTTTTTTAATTTCTTCTCTTAAAGGGGTAAAACGCGGTGTTAAAATTGTATGAAAACTAAATATCAAAATTACGCGAAAATTTTGTATTTATGCTCTTTAATACAATTACAGAAACAATAATTTAAGGATTATTAGAAATACATCCATTAAAGGTGTAAAACGGGGTGTTAAGTTTATGTGAATGATTACTTGATTTGCTCGGGGGAAACAGTTTTCATAACTCGAGTACCACTGATACCCTCTGACTATGTCTTTGAGTTTAAACGATTACAATTCTTTTTAAGGTCTGCTTTGCTATGATCATAAATACATATCAGGTCAGTCATTAAGGGTGGCAGGCATAGATTTAAGGCAAGATACGGACCGACACGGGCTATTTTACGTTGCCTGTCCCAGAGTCAGCACTAGCAGCACTGGCCGGTAAGACCTGTAAGTTTTTTTAAGTCACGTGTCTATGTCAATAAGCCTCAGACTCTTGAAGTCCTCAAACATTATATCCGCCGGAAGTTCTGGCAACAGTGATGGCAAATGCCATAAACGGGCCCGAATGTTTATCAATCGAAGCAACGCGACGGCCACTTACCCGTATCATTTTCTCGACTTCATGGAAAATAAATTTATACACCAAATAAATATTTTCCAAAAGCAGAAACAAAGTTTTTAAATCAGAAAAACAAATTACAGCCAAAGAACATCGGGTGATAACTTTTGTGCCAACCTGTATTAATTTCTATGGTGTCGGTAGTAGGATTCAGAAATTGAAGCAAAGTGGTCTTCCACTATTTGTATTTCCCCGTGAAAATCAATCCCACGAGACTTCCGAAATGAAAGTCTCGCTCTAGCTATAAGAAGGAAGGCAGTGCAGTTTATGCTCATTTTATGTCAATTTACACGTATTTTTAATAATTCGATAAAATAATAAAGTAGAGCAAATTTTGTGGTCTACGCGAACATTGATGCGGGCGGAAAACTATGTTAGGATAATAATTTGAAATATTCCACCAGATCTAAAAAAACGAAACAGCCAATATTGTTTAGTCCACGCAAGCGAAGCTGCTGGCGGAAAGCTAGTACTGTATAGATATAATTACCGTGGCCAAGTGCACAGTTTATTTTTACAGTGTTGTAGTTGCCTAACAACCTTGTCTAGTGGTCGCAAGAGTTACTGCTGAACATGAGGTCGTCAGTTCCATTCCCGGATCAGGCAAACTGTTATTGGATTTTTCCATCTGGAATTTCTCAGTAGAAGCCTGGAGTCTGGTTTTTGCCCGGTTGATGGCAATAGACTCGCCCCCTGTTACACGGGATTTAAACATAACTAGCGGAATGTGTGTGTACTACAAATGCATCGCTGCAAAACCCTTCAAGGAATAGAGGCGTGATGATATGTTATCTAAATATTTTATTACCTATGTAACTGCACAGCACAAGTGTGAGTACTATGTACCAACTGTAATTCTACCAATTACTGTATCTGTATGTCGTTCGTTGACTGGCAATTATGTGTGCCACTCAGCTCAACCATCATAAAGGGAAATGAATGATCCAACACATGGATCTGGCACATGTGTACGATCATTCGTGGCGCCATCAGTTGGGATTGGTCATAACTTAGGTGCCTCGGCCCGTATTTATTTTTGTTGTTTGTTACTCTAGACGCATTTACGTGCACGTCTTTTTACATCGTCCTCACATAAATGTATAATAATATGTTTGCACCAAAAATGATGTAACGAAATACTTGTAATTAAAACTGACGGAAAAGAGTGTCCGTGGAGTTTCTTGCAAATTTTTCTCCATTGAAACCTACTGACGCTTGCAAATTTCCAACTATAGTCAACTTTTATTTTTTGTTTCACAATTCAAAAGTAACTCTAAGGTTTATTTGAAATAAACTATTCTATATTTTTTGCTGGAATAACGTTAGTACAGATATATGTGGGCAATATAAAACACAAATTATTTTATTAGGGCTGGATTCATGATGAGTTTGCTGTGTTCCATATTATATTGTAAAACTGAATATTAAGGGCAAATGTCTTTTCTCATGCAGATTAGGAACGTGTAATGATCCAGTTCTTTTTGATAACTCGGGTTGAAAGATTATTATTATTCCGGTCATTATTCTGAATTTCTCTGTGGTTATAAAAAAAATCCAAGTAGGTAAACAATTCAAATAGTTCTGTTTTTTGATTACGAAAATTAATTTGCAGTACGATTCGTCGAACTCTGAAAAATATAACCAGATCGGAAATTCAGCCCAAAGGCCAACACATTTAACACACCCTACGGATATTTTATTTTGTTATTCGCTAATTAATTAGTACAGTTTTTATATAAATTTCGGTAATAATTGGCTATTACAGCCACTTCTAAGAAACAGGGGCGAATTTATACCGTCCTTATTTTATTTTCGGTCTAATACCTATTAAAGTACAATAATAACTTTTTTGAAAAGATGATTCACATCAAGAGTATTCTCTTAAACATAATATATCACAAATCCCATGTTGGGAGAGGTGTGGGGGAGCCCATTTTGTGGTTATATTATTTAAGAAGTTTTGTACACTGACTGCCCTATGTCTATCTTCTCTCGTCCAGTCCATACAAAGGTTATCTGTAAGAGATTGCCCTGTGCAATAAGACCGCACATTGTACACTTACCATTATAAAGGTGAGTCCTGTAGTTTTTATTAGAAGAGCAATAAAGTATACAATAAATATTTATGTTAAGTTTGACTAGGCATTTCTTCCTTCAAAAGTTGTTGTCATAGAAGCTCATTTATTCAGGTCTAAGGTTCAAAATAATAATTTACTTATTATATACTTAAACTCACTGGTGTTTCACTGAGGGATCGAATCTGGAACTAGGAGATTCGGGAGATAAAGTTGTCGACGTAGCTGCAAGCGAAAGTCTCAATGGACTAGTCATATTAGTCATAGAACCGATGACCGTTGGGGGTTGAAGGGTAAACGTGTTCTTGAATGGAGACCGCGAATTTGTAAATGTAAGGCGCCCTCAGGTTACGTGGTGTGACAATCTTCGTAGGGCAGCTAATCTTGGCAAATCTTACAGCTGTTACCAGCTGGAAGAGTTGCCGAAATTCGAGATTAATGGCATGCGAATTGAGAGGCTCATATCCAGCAGTGGACTGCTGTAGGTTGATGATGATACTAAAGCAAACAAAAACGTTGCGGATATGGACCTCTCTCAGGAACGAAGTTCATTACACACACAGACATACTAAAAAGAGAAAGACTAAAATCACAATTATTGACTATCACATGATTTTCAAAAGTATGGCGGACAGCGCTTGCCGATAATATCCAAACTACGCCGGACGGAACCGAACGTCCTTTGGGAATAAAGCTTTTTTATTCAACTCCTGTCGCAAGCCGAATTGATGAACTTCGTTCGAAAACTTATTTCCAATAACACAACATGAACTAGATTATGTATAGATTTCAACTCACCCCAGAAACCGAACACCTATTACGAACCAACTGTCATAATAACCCAATCCGCCAATTATAGCGTGATTTGGCGCAATTATTGTTAATTGCAAACGGGTTTATGTTTATGTAAATTTCTGGGTTTTTATTGGAAGCCAGCTCGTATCCCTTTGATAGCCTTAGTGGTAATTACTTTAATATGTGTCTGTTATGTAAGGCAGTGGCTTATGCTTCTGCAAGGTTGTGGCACGGAGAAAAGAAGACGTGGAGTGCTTAGTCTTATCTCTTACGACTGAGCGAAATAATGAATCAGTCAGTTGATAGGCTTACTACGGATACGATTTTGACATTAATTTTATTAAAATTACCTATAATTATTATTATTTCTCTTCTCATAGTCAAAGAGAAGCGTCGGTGTATTTGTAGTCGTATCTCGTATCGTAAGAAGCAGACGCTGAATTTCTACGATATCTATTTAACTTAAACTTAAGAAAAGTAGCAATCCTTGGCTAAGTATAATGTATTTCGAAGCGAAAGCGATCGTTAGTGGAGCGCACACGTAGGTACTCTACGTGAGCGGAGCGATTTCTGAAGAATAGGAGTAGTAAAAGAAAACGGTGCAGCTATTAAATTATTTATTTCAAATATTGAAGACTTTACAGATCAACCCAAGACATCTGCAAACAATGTTGTATTTTATACATGAACTAGTGGCCCACCCCGGCTTTACCGGAGTCATACTAATGTATAGCCTTTAACCATCTGGAATATTGTACCTTTCAAATGGTGACAGATTTTTTCAAATTGGTGAAGTGGTTCAAAATATTATCCCACGCTGAGAACAAACTCACAAAACTCACTCTTTATATAATAGGTTAAATATTTTAAACATTGCGCCATTGTAATACATTTACAACCTCCATAGAGATTTTAATGTTGGTACAATAAATTAGCTTACTGCCAAACGGTTAGATTATTGGATCGCAAGGAGGACATTTGCTCATCAGCAACGAAAAAATTATTAAAAGAAGAAAAAATAATCCTATGTTAAGTGTTCTGAAGATTCTGATTATATATATCAGTCAGCAACAGCGTTTCACTGTCAAACACTTAAACAGAAACTTCTCTGAAACACATTGGATTAAATGTTAAAAATATATATTTCAAGCCTACAAGTTGAGCCTTAATTAATAAGAGACCTTGATCAACAAACACATAACTAAAAGGTACTTACGTTGACCTTATCACCTAAGAGTTTAAGTCGTGGTAGTTCCAGGAAAGGGTCAACTGGAACACCCTTGCAAATTGAGTCGCTTCTATTTTTCGAAAAGCCAATATCTAATTAAATTGTTGGTTACAATTTAATACCTTATCATACATAGAAGATAATTATTACGAACACCTATATAAGCCCACTGACCACAATATATATTATAGTGAAAGGAATAATCGTTTTCTTATTATGATCGTTGTTTCACTAATAAAAAAAAAACTGAAATCTAAACTAAATCAATTGTTTACCACAACTGGAACACGCATTGAACGACAAAATAATTGGATCCAACATGGCGGGAGCGACGAAAATCGAATTGTAAAACCAAGACTCGTGTTAATTCGACCCAATCTAATCTTGGAATAGACTGTCTTACTATGTTACGTTAATTTAGATCGTAAACAAACCATGTCAATTCAGTTTCGTCTTACAGCAAATAACAATACTACTTATTAGAACCAATTGCCTGGGATTGTATTATAAAAGCAAACTCCTGTGGCTAGGTGATTCTTGTCTTACTATAAATACTGGACCAACGACAAGGTCGCTAGGTTTGAGAACAAACTATAGATTTAATTAAAATCTAAAACTTTAGATACTATATTAGATCCTAAAGATACGGCCGTCCGACCATATTCTTAAACACGTTCACCATACAAGAAACTCGGCATTTTAAATGTCTCGCGCACACCACCGCTCCCTGACCATGAGGCTTCGGTCAAAAATGACCACCGTGTGACAAAATTTTGGCGTCAGAAAAAGGGCATAGTCTGCCCTGTCCTTACTATAAAAATGTCACTGGGACAATATCCAAAAAAAATATCTGGCCCAGAGCGTGGGCACACTGGTCCCAGTGCGCAAATATGCTGTTCAGGGAACTTGCGTTGGATTCCACGAACACTATAAAGTTAAACTAAAGGATTACCTAGAATCTGCTACTATAGCGTTAATAAAGCGCCGGATATGTGTTTTGTGATGAATACAAAGGCCAATGCAAAACTAGAATTGGTAACGTAACCAATCTATCAACCTAGCCTTGTCCCATGTTGGGGTCGGCTTCTAGTCTAACTAATTCAGCTGACCATCAGTATTTTACATGGAGCAACTGTCTATCTGACCTTCACAACCCAGTTACTGAGTAACACGATACCCCTTGGCAAGACTGGTGTCAGATTTGCTGGCTTCTTACTATCCGTACCTACTATCAAAGGTTTAAAAATGACAGCTGGTCAACGGTTTAACGTGCTTTCGGAGGCATGGTGGAATCTCGGTATGTTGATGGCCACCCATCCACGGATCGACATCGGGAGGCGATGCTTAACCTTGCAGATTGAACCGTGCGGCTGTAATTATAATGCACGGGCTCCTCTTTTATACTAATGTAACATCTCTCTCTCTATGGAACTTACGACATAATTAAGTAATCCAATTTTCAACTTAAAGCCCTCTTATTAATTCACCATTATTACGTCTCAGGGTCTCCTAATAACTGTTTACTAATAGAAAATAAAGTACAAACACGAGTAACCGAAGGCCACTACCACCCCCAAAATTGTCTTTGATACATTCGTGTCTATAGCACATTTTGTCCATAAGACTTTTTTTACACGCCTGGGAGTATTTCTGTACCAAAAGCCGCCTGAAAGCCACGGTAAAGAATATGTATAGATTTGGTAAACAAACGAAAATGCACCAATGCGGTCAGAAAGGCGCCTTAAGCCAGCATTCCACGGTGCGTGATTCTGCGGATTTTATCAAGCACAACCGACGACCACGGACAGACACGCACCGCGCAACAATTGTTTTCCACGGTTCGTGTCGGTCTGTGTGGGTCTGGATTTTAATAAATGGCTTCGAGACATTTATGTCATTTTAAAATGCAACGAGAAAGAGTATCGCTGCAGCTGCGGCTCTTGTAATATTTAGTAATAATTATAGCATGTGCTCAAATAAAATCAAAGTAAAGAAAAAGAAACCAGGCAGGTGGATGTCGGTGTACAACAAGAGTGACAAGCAAGAGATTCATCAGAGGCCCTGTACAAGCATCGCCACATGATATATGTTGTTTTAGTTTTTACCTGAACAAGCATTTGGTAATACACCGATTACTTGTGTACATTCGCTGACTAAGCTATCACGCCCACCACTAGTAACCTACTTTATGTATTTTATAATTTAATGTTTTTAACTAATAAACGTCAATCATTTACGGACACATAACAGTGTTTTTATTTCCTGTACACATCCCGTGTGATTCGTCCACCTACATACCACATCTCAGTGTACGGAGTTACTGCCCGTACATTTTTGGTCCTTCGAGCCGGATCATCACTACTGGAGCAAACAGTCCTGCAAGTCGCACAGGTACGAAGTGTTTCAATTTACGATAGCGAATCGGTTTGGCTGGTCTTCCACAAGCGGATCGCCCCAGTCAGATTGAGAAGGCGCACAATATCGTACGGCGAAATTCCTTCGGACCCGGCGATCGCTACAGTAAACATCAACATTTGGTGATTCGGGAACAATTACTACATCTTAACAATTCAACAGTGAAGTCAACCGAGCTAACGTCCATCAACAATACAGACACATACTACAACTATGGACGCTAGACAACAAGAACTTCTCAAGTGGCAGGGAATCATTGCCGAGGGCATCAGGAAAATTGGTGACAACTTCGGAAAGGATGGCCCTGACCACAGGAACGCAACATACATCAGGGGTAGACTAGATACCCTCCAGGCGCACTGGAGCGAGTTCGAGATGAACCATGGCGTGCTACAGGGCGCCACAGACCGGACCGACATATACTACACTACAAAAGTATATGATCGGCTCAAGACGGAATACTCAGGCATAGAACATAAGCTGCAAACATGGCCTACCTACACTGCGGAACCCGTGAGTCACCAAAGTGGAGAGAGCAAGAACACCGGAGTCCTTTCAAAATCGGACGAGCTCAAATCTCAACAAGCCTGAGTTGAAGTGCCTACACGACACCAGTCTCGAGTCCGTGCACGCGTTGCGTAACGTGGGCATCGACACGACAACATGGGACCCGATTTTAATGCATATCCTGACGGGAAAACTGGACACTCAGACCTATTCTGACTACATGGAGGCGAGAGAAAGTCCAAGAGGACTTCCCGACTTCAAAGAATTCATCCAGTTTATCGAAGGAAAGTTCACGGCGCTGGAACCAGTGGTGAAGAAAACAAACAAACCATACAAACAAACAGATGCCGAGGTCTCCACGAACAAAGCGAGCCCGACGACAACAGCAAAAAGGGACGCAAACAAACAAATACAGACGCTATTCCATGAGAAACCATACAAGCTCCGACAGAAATTGTCCTGTTTGTAAATCAAGCCACATCTTGCTCAACTGTAAAGAATTTCAAGAAATGACGCCAGACTTAAAAATGAGGACAATTGAGCAACTGATCATTTGCAAGTACTGCATGTATCCGCATAACGGAAAGAAATGCAACTCACAAAAAAGATGCAAAGTGTGTAACGGCGCACACCACACGACGCTACATGACCTAACACGTGATTCTACATCAGCAACACTGTCATCAAGTCAACTGGCCGACAACGTGACTAACAACAGCTCGCAGCGAAAAACCAATCACGTGTCGGGAAACTTCAACGAAGTCCTGCTAGCAACAGTGCAGCTAAAAGTAAAGACCGCAGATGTAACTTACACCGTCCTCAGATGTCTTCTAGATCAAGGCTCCCAACTGAATCTTATAACAGAATCTGCTGTGCAACGACTTGGCCTCCCGCGACGCAACCACAACTCAACTGTGTCGGGAATTGGAACATCTGCCAGCCAGAGCAACGGAACCGTTCAGTTGGACTGTGAGTCCCTTTACGGAGATTACCAGTTTTCGACGCCCGCACTAATAATGGCAAAACTACTCAACAATCTACCTAACTACTCCTTCGAAAAACAAGATTGGCCCCACATAGAAAATATTAACCTGGCCGACCCACAATACAATTTATCAAGGCCGATTGACATTCTACTTAATGCTGGAGTATATGGCGATATAGTCAAGAGCAGCATCATTCGAGGAAGCATATACGCACAACAAACCAAGCTTGGGTGGGTACTAGTTGGAAACACAAATACTTTCAACTGCAATGCCGTGGTGGACACTAACGACATCTCTCGCTTTTTGGAAACAGAAGAGATAACATCAGACGACAAGTCCGCGAGTGTCGAAGAGGAGTACTGCGAGAGGCTGTATACCGACACAACAAAAAGACTAGAAGAGGGGCGCTACCAAATTAGAATCCCCATGAAGACCAACTTTGAACAAGGTTTGGGACGATCAAAACCTCAAGCAGTCGTGCAATTCAAGCAGCTGGAAAAACGTTTGGATATAGACGAAAACCTCGCTTCAAGTTACAAGGCTTTTATCGATGAATACATAGCTCTACAACATATGAAAAAGTGCACAGAGCCGGACACACCGAACTGTTGCCTGCCCCATCATGGAGTAATGAGACCTGATTCAACTACAACCAAACTCCGAGTGGTGTTGAATGCATCAGCAATCACTAGCACAGGACACAGTCTAAACCAATTGATGGAATGCGAGCCTAACATACAACAAGACTTACAAGCTATAATTTTACGATGGAGTGCGTTTGAATACGTGTACACAGTGGATATTGAGAAATTATACCGACAAATACGTATTCAGGAAAAAGACCAACACTTGCAAAAAATTGTGTGGCGAGATTCAGCCACAGAGCCGTTACAAGAGCTAGAACTGACTACAGTAACATATGGCACCAAGTCCGCACCCATCTTGGCAATGCAAACCATAAAGCAATTAGTCAAGGATGACGGCGAACAGTACCCTTTGGCAGCGGCTATACTCTCCAATCAACTGTACATGGACGAATTACTAGGCGGATGTCACGACTTCATAACAGCACAGAAAGCTCAAGGTGAACTAATAACAATGCTGAAGGGCGGTGGCTTCAACTTACGAAAGTGGGCTACCAACACAACGCGCCTTCTCGCTACAGCTTACGAATGCGTCATATATTGAGATTCCACACATAAAGAAGACCGACGGTTGATAAGGCTAGTAGTAGCTAAAACAAAATTAGCCCCACAGACGAATCCAATTTCTCTGCCTCGACTGGAGTTACGTGGAGCTGCGCTACTAGCTCCACTGCTCAAAAAAGTTAAAGACTCGATCAACTCGCAGACAGTCACCATACATTGCTGGACAGACTCCATGGTGGTGCTTGGCTGGCTACAGGGTGACGTGGGTCGGTGGAAAAGTTTCGTAGCCAACAGAGTTACACAAATAACACAAATAACTCCATCCAACGCCTGGAAACATGTCAAGCAGAGGAATTTCACTATCCGACTTAATAAGTCACGAACTGTGGTGGAACGCCCCTTCCAAACTGCATACCCAAACAAGGAATTTTTACTACGAACGAAGAGCAAAGGAAACGAGGTCATACTTGCACAATACAAACAACACACGCGCCACTCATCGAGCTACTACTGCAAAAATACAGTTCAATAACTTATGCAACCCAAGTCATAAGCTGGATCTTACGATACATAAACAACTCACGTTACACAACAAGAGCCAAACGCTTATCACACTTAACTACAGAAGACATAGTGCTGACTCAAAACCTACTCGTGAAAACTGCACAGGACAACATCTTTGGTGATGATATAGTGTACCTATATAAATATAACAAGGTACGGGCCACAAGCAAACTTTTGAGTTTGAGCCCAATACTAGACGCACAAGGCGTTCTTTGAGTGGGAGGAAGACTTGAGCATGCCAAGTTAAACAACTCCCAAAAACATCCGATAATTTTATCAAACAACCATAAGCTATCAGAACTCTTGATTGACCAAGCCCAAAAGAACACACTCCACGTCGGTGCCAGGCTTACTTTAGGACACCTTCGTAACAAATATTGGATACTTGGCGGCATGAAACCAATCAAGAAGCAACTTAATAAATGTGTCACCTGTCATCGCTACAAAACGCAACGCAGCAATCAGCAAATGGCAGACTTACCAACGCCTCGAGTTACACCTTCACGGCCATTCACACATACAGGCGTGGATTTCACGGGACACGTTGAAATAAAGGCTAATAAAGGCAGCGGCATTAAAACAGTTATGGCATACATTGCGATCTTCATTTGCCTATGCACAAAGGCCATCTACCTTGAACTGGTGTCAGACCTCAGCACTGTAACATTTCTCGCAGCATTGAAGCGGCTATGCGCACGAGGAGGAACGCCAAAACATGTCTACAGCAACAATGGAACAAACTTCGTCGGAGCAGCCAGAGCACTAGCCAAAGAACGCCAGGAGGCAATGCAGCTTTTAGTCAACGAAGATCTTATCAACAAAACTTCTGAGTGTGGCATTGAATGGCACTTTAACGCCCCATCTTGGCCAACAACGGGAGGATTGTGGGAAGCTGCAGTCAAGAGTATGAAACACCACCTAAACCGCGTTCTTGAAGAACAAAAACTTACGTACGAAGAATTCACTACTTTGTTAGTCCAAATTGAAGCCTGTCATCTCGAGGCCACTTGTCGCACTAACAAACAACCTGGACGATATCAATTACTTGACACCAGGCCACTTCTTAGTCGGTAGACCGGTACTGGCACCTCCGATGACGTCAGAAGGTGATAACAGCCAGTTAACTTTACGATGGCGCTTAACAGAAAAGATGTACAAGGAATTTTGGCAGAGAACTTTACAACTACGAAGAAAATGGCAAACCCCAACACACAACATTTCAGTGGATGACGTCGTCCTTATAAAGGAAGAAAGAGGTGGCTCCAGCCAGATGGTTATTAGGACGAGTTGTAAAGACGCATCCTGGACCTGATAACTTAGTACGAGTCGTCACGCTCATGACTAAATCCAGCATAACGAAGAGGCTCGTAACAAAATTGTCCCGGTTACCCATTGAAACAGGGAATAATACCGAAAACAAATCAACACAATCCAAGGACAATAAACAAACAGAGGCGACTTCCTTGACATCACAAGGATCCCGTCGGGTGAGCCCTAGACTCGAACGGAAGGTTGTTTCGAGCTGTAACGTCCTCAAGTCGTCTCAATCCGCAACATAAAGGGAGCCTCCACGATTAACATAATACCAACAACGAAATACATAGCCATTAACTTGATGATACCGCTGGATCAATACATTTTTCGACATGCACACAAGTAAATACAAATCAGCTGCTGCTATGCAACCTTGACTTACCTATATGGCATCAAAACAGCCACAAAAGTGTGCGAAGCAGACATAATAAACAATCGAGGAGTATCAAACTGCCGCACTAAAGAATCAAGTTGCAGCTATGAATGGACGAAGCTACACATTGGCTTGGTTGTTTAAGTGTTGCGAGGAATGCACCATGCGCATTTTCTAACCAGCTGGAATTACGTCACAGATACTACGTAATACAGACACAATCACCTTAGCGACAGGTTGTATGATGCGCGGCGATAAACACCTGATTCATTCGCAATAAAACATAACAAACATGGAAATAGAACCACATGAAAACACAAACAATAGAAGAGGTCATCGGACAACTTCCTAACAGCAACAAGGTGGATCGCGAAGCATCACCAATATCAGTAAGCGGCGAACGTAGGACCTTCTAAGAACTTTCTTTACATACTTTACTTACTTTTAGACAACTCGTTTTATTTGTTATTTGTATTTTTTATAGTTGGCAGGATGTACGAGCATCGCCACATGATATATGTTGTTTTAGTTTTTACCTGAACAAGCATTTGGTAATACACCGATTACTTGTGTACATTCGCTGACTAGGCTATCGCGCCCACCACTAGTAACCTACTTTATGTTTTATATAATTTAATGTTTTTAACTAATAAACGTCAATCATTTACGGACACATAACAGTGATTTTATTTCCTGTACACATCCCGTGTGATTCGTCCACCTACATACCACAACTCAGTGTACGGAGTTACTGCCCGTACAGGCCCTAGACAAGTGACATTCTATTTTGTTCACATAGCGTGCTTCACCGTCACATCATCGCTTACCATCAGGCGAGGTAGTGGCCAAACGCGAGCCTATCGATAGTAAAAAATAAAACTGTCATCGAAAGTGCGGTGATAGCGATTGTCAAATTACCAAATTTTACAGGATTGCCAAGCGCAGTGGTGCGGTTTTTGCACTGCACTGCACCATCTTACAGCAAATGAGTTGTAGACAAAAGAGTTCCGCATAGCCAGATTAGTTACTGAACAGTAGGCACGTTGCGGATATCTGCATATACGTTCGTACCTACAATTTATTATTCTTTGAACGTGCTATGCCGTATTTCCTAACCCATACGTAGGGGTGGCAAGTTTAAAAGAGGATTTTCTGTCGGTTAAGAACGGCAAATTCGGTTAGCCTTTGACCAAACACTCAAACAGTCAATCGCTGGCCAGAGAAACGAAATATTGCTCGTCTCAAAACTTCATGTACAGTTTTGGAACATAGACGGACTAAAACCAAAAGATATTGAAATAAGTTCCAAACTGCTTCGAAAACTCTTTGATATATCTACTTAATTTTATTTTCATCGTAAACTTGCAGAATAGGAATAGGGATGTTTCCTGGGTAGAAAAATAATAATTATATTTAGTCCGACAGTGAAATTATCAAATAATATTGGACACGTATTTTTTGATTTACCAAATCTATACAAATTTACAAAGTTATAGCGCATCAAAGTTCAGGATTGGAGATTTGTGACGTCACTAAGGCAGTATAAAGTGTACTAGCGGCGTAACGTTTCACGATTTTTCAACGCATTAAATCGTCGTCACTTTATGTTTACGTGTCAAAAGAAAAATATACGTGCCCAATTTTTTTATTAATCTACCTGACGAACAAAAAAGTAATTTTCAGTAAACTACCCTATTCCAAAGACTGACCTCAAGTGCTTTGTAGGAAATTCTTCGCAGGTGCAATCAATAGGACGTGGAATGTAAATAAAAACTGTATCATGTGTTGTCCAATCTGATCAGTGGTATATATGGCTAAGTCTAATGAAAAAAAAAAAATGTTTGTTCATTAAAGAATAAACATCCTTGTAAGTCGGTGAAAACTTGAAACTCGTGTACTCGTTTATGTAGGTATGTAGAACACGTGTAAAGATTTATGTTTGTTGAACTAACCTTTACGAAAGTCTTAAGTTTTGTGTATATTGTTTGCGGAAGCAAACGTTACCAACTCGATTTAAACATCCTATTTAACAAAATAAATAACAACTCACAGCACTAAACGTGGAAACTGAATAGCTTAAATAATTACGTAGACTAATAAATAGCCGAAACGTTGTTGGCGTTTCCCTGTGAGGATTCAACTAAACTTTTGTTTGGAGTTTCCTCGCTTCACCTGTTTCAAAATTCAGCTTATTCCTCGCTTCTTACTCGGATGGCATCGTTCCTTCCCCTTTTAGCACAAACTCTTCCTAAGGGCTTTTCTACACTGCTGTTGTTGCTGTTGCTGTCAACACCCAGAAACGAGATTATTTCAGGCTGTTTTACAAAGGTTACGACCCCTTGGATGCCCCGTGGCAAAAGTAGCCTGACACTAAACGTTAGTGTAGCATTTTGTCTGTGACAGATTTTTTGTTGTCGAATCAGATGTTTCAGATATTTAGCCACTTTATAATTAGCTATCAGATCACATAAAGTTTCATTAAAACAATTTTAGAACCCATATAGGTATCCAACACCAGAAGCGGGTAAAAAAAAACTTATCCTTACTAAGCAATTTTTATATTTTACTTCTTGAATCACTTATTTAATATATATTTATATAATACTTACATAAACCTTTATTTTTTTCTAATTATTAATTATCTAAGCTAATTATTAAGGGAAAAAAACCCTTCTCGGGTATAGGCCTCCTCCAGCTTATCTGTATCGTATAAGTAGCGAGTATTTAATATGAATCTTGGATGTATTGAAGAAGTTTTCGTGTAGACACAGCTCACTTTATTTTTTACCTGACTATTGTTTTCGCGATGTGTTTTTTACAGATTAGCACAAAGGTCCTAGTAAAATTCATCACTATCTCGGCATCGTCATCTTGTTCACAGTGGCAATGGATACACGCCCTTACTATCAGTAGTACCTTAAAATACGTTTATTACATAGCTGCAACTTTGAAACATATATTTATCACTCCTGTAGGACCATTCACAATTCTCAGTTGCATACTGAACCAGCTACGTGTAAACTTTAGGTTTTTACTTTGAAGTTTCGAGTTTGTCCAACAACAATTTTGCTTCGGCAACAAGTTGGTGCAAACTCTGTTGTGTGTTATTCTTCTTTTTGCTCTTTGAGTATCATTGTGTGAGTACTATATTGTAATTAAAATAGTATTCTAGTTCTTCTTTAGTTATGTTCGGGTTTTGTATTTCATTTTGGCGTAGGTACTCAATTAGTTAACGGCACTTAAAAAGCTGATGATGATGATGTGCAAGAAGTGTATTGTCGTTATTAAATTATATTTGAGTTCGGCTTTAGTTTTTTTCGGTTTTCGTATTTCATTTTGGAGTACTCAGTTAGTTTACCCTTTATTAGGATTCGTTCAACTGTAGCCACTTTCAAACACACACTTTCAATATATATGATTTGGAAGCAAATCATATTAACATACTAGCTTTTGCCAGCGGCTTCGCTTGCGTTTATATACAGTTTGTGATTTTCGATCTAATTCTTCATGATTCTGATCTCCTGGTAGTTTAGAGTTTTTATTACCACACATGATGCCGGGGTTTTTTTTTAACTTTGTGATTCTGATCTCCTGGTCAGTGTAAAGGATATGGCAGGGCATCATAACCTCGGTATGTTTCATAGATAAAATTGTCAAATTTTCTTTATTGATGAACTAGTTGAAGAAAAACAATTATTAAATAATTCTAAGTGAAGCTTACCACAACACCCTATTAAAAAACCGCACCCAAATCGGTTAAACCGTGTCTAAGATTAGTGCAGACAAACAGACACCGATCAGGTTAATTTTTATTATAGATATAGATAGATTGGTTTCATCGGTTTCTGATTACTTTATAGTTTGGACTCATTAAATTTGACTCAGCCATTAAAATAAAATAAAAAATTGTCTGACTGCTTGACAGTCTCATTTTTGCAGAAGTCACAAACGTTAATGTTGAGAATGAGATCATGGGTTCGATTTCCAGGTCACGCAAAGTGTTATTAGCATTTCTTAGTGGCACCCCGGAGTCTCGATTTGTGCCAATAAGCTCGCTCCTGTAACATGGGGCTTTAACATCACTAGCAAGATAACCTAATAACTAATAACCTGATAATACCTCTATTCCCCGAAGGGTAAGGTATGTAAATTAATATTTTTTTAACCCGGTGTTATCGCATGGGTCTCTTTTTAACTGACTTCAAAAAAAGGAGGAGGTTCTCAATTCCTTGGTTTTTTTTTGTTGGATACTCCCTGATTACTCAAACACTCCTTCCCTCTTCTGCTTCTACTTTGGCGAATTCTTCTTTTGTTTTAAGGGGTATATATACTTCACATGGAATCCTGGAGAAATCGCGGGAACTTCTTAAATATTATAGGCATATTAAACAGCGATTTTGGTATTTTCATAACCAATCTATGCTTCCATAGTATTATACTTTACTATAATATTACTACTTTACTATATTAATATTATAAAGAGGAAAGATTTGTATTTTTCTATGTAACGAATAAACATAAAAACTACTGCACTGATTTCAAAAATTATTTCACCGTTGGGAAGATACGCTATCCCCAGGTTATAGGTACTTTTGTCTGATATACATACTTTTTATCCCTGTATTCCTACGAGAACGGGAACTACGCGAGTGAAACCGTGAGACGTCCGCTAGTGCAATCATAAAGACGGTAATTTTTTTTTGTTAAAATGTTTTTTTTTTATTTTATGGATGAAAGATGGATGAAAAGAGATTGCATGTAGCAGAGATGAGAATGTTGCGATGGATGTGCGGAGTGACGAGAATAGATAAAGTGAGAAAAGAAGTATATTAGAGGAAGTTTGAATGTTGCGCCAGTGACAGAAAAGTTGAAGATAAACCGTTTGTCCTGGTATGGTCATGTGATGAGGAGGGATTAGACGCATGTTATTAAAAGAGTTATGAATATAAATGTGGATGGATGGAGAGGGAGGGCACGGCCAATGTAAAGATGGATGGACTGTGTGAGAAGTGATATGAAAGAAAAGGGAGTCAGTGATGGCGTGACGGGGGACAGGACGTTACGGAAGAAGAAAACGTGTTGCGCCGACCCCAAGTAACATGGGACAAGGGCAGGAAGATGATGATGATTTTTGTTTTAATAATATTTTGTTTGTTTTTCTTTTGTCTACCGTGTCTCCTGTGTGAGTCGCAAATAAACAGAAACTATCTTTTTTTCTTTAATTTTCTCTAACTCCATTTTGTCTTCATTTTTCCTCAACTTAATATCGCCTACTGATCCTCCTATTATAATTATGTAACAGTTTTAAACAAGGATAGCGAATTAACCCGAACAAGCTCTTTATTGGCTAAGTACGAATCACAGTTAATAATAATTTATTAGCATGTGGTACATGTCTGGTAATGGTACGGAACATTTTGGTTAATTAATTGTTCGATACACTTGCGAACAAAATTAGACGGACGACGAAATGTTGTAATGTATTTTAGTTAATTACGAATAGTAAAGGGTTACTGATAGGTTAATTTAGATGCTCGGCTCAACTGAGCAGTCTTATTTAAGTTGGCATCTATGCCTTCGAAATTAACATATTAGATAATAAGTAGATGTTTAAATACCTGCTGATGACTTTATATTATGTTTAAATAAATGAATTTTGGATCAACAAGAATCAAAAAAATCTAAACTTTTTTTCTCTTTAAAGTTGAGTTTTGTTTTTTATAACGGGCAAAATAACCCCTATATTCTAAGTAATTTCCTCCACAAGACTCAATTAAATTCGCAGTTACAATAACTTGTTATTTATTGACATTAATAAAGGTGTTTTTCCGTTACCATGGCGACTGATCGAAAGAAGTGGAGGAAGTTTCCCTCAAAAGGAATATAATAATATAAATCTTACTAGAGAACTAAAATGACACAAAATCTTTCATAAATAAATGAATAGTTTTGTAAAGTATTTTCCTAGGGGTTAATGCATTCTGATAGCGCAATATTAACACTCCATATAGCCTTGCCAGCACAATTAACGTCCTTACAATTAACCCTTTCTTTTGTGGCCTCCTAATTGCGGCAGTAAGTGTATTATCATAGAGTTCGTCGTCCGCAGTGGGAATACTGGCGTATCAGTCTAACATTCGCATCAGCACTTAGTCTAAGTACCCACACGGCTAGGTACACAGGATGGTTATTTTACGATATTGGAAAACTCATCAATGTTTGATAGGCTTAGACAAACGTTAATAATATTTTAATTAAAGTAAGCCACTGTTGGCACAAGAGTGTTGTGGTTGGCGTAATTGATGCTTATGTTTACGATATATTGATACCTTTTTATTTATTTATTTCATAACAATTGGTTTGTTGAACCAACTTTTTTTTTGTTGAAAATGGAAAGATCATACATAAGTTTACATATAAAACTATTTTTAGTTTTTTTTTATTCGCTGTAATTACAAAGTAATATCAAATCTGAATTAGTATCAAAATTGAAAAGTTTTTCTTGAATCCAGTACCGAAAACACCTCGACAGTTCCCGAACAAACCCGAGCCCGTGTGACGTCACAACGTTCATTTTTACTCATTGCAGCACATAGCTGATATGGTGTTTTGACTTCTAACCGATTCAATCTTGTTATTATCGTCAATATATTGATGAAAATCAAATATATTGATCAAAAATATTGATCCTTAAATGTTATCGTGCTTGCTTCATACCATTATGTACAAATACTATAATAAACCCCCATTATATGTGAATCGCGCAATAGCCAAGTACCTTTTTTTTTTTTTTGTTTTCGGGGGGAAACCTTCAAAAGGCGCCTGGACTTTTGGGGGAAAAACCAGGGAGTGTGGGATTTCTACCTCACTAAAACCACCCCGGTGATCACCATCAGCACCTGAAAGGGGCTCCGTTACCTCTTAAAAGACCACCCCGGAACCCCCTCTGTGCATCGCCTGCTAGGCGCATCCCTGGGGAGGCTGAAAGAAGTGCCTCCCCTGAGCCTCGCTGTGCACGGCAGCACGTGATCACTGTGCTGCCGTCTTTCCCGAAGTCACTTGGTGGGCGGACAGAGTCCCCAATCTGACCACCCGCGACCCCAGAGTTCCGCTTGCTTAGTACGCAGGCGGGGTTTCGGCGTTTTAGGCATCGAGGCGGTTGCCTCCCCGACGCCTTCTTCTTCGAGCGGGATCGGCCCTCTCACGATCCCGCTCGGCGGCCTCCTTCTGGGCCATCACAGTCTCACAAAAGGAGGCCATTTCTCTCCAATTCACTGTCTCTGCCAGCATGGCCCGCACAGCTGCTGGCAGATACAGGTCTCGCCCGATCCTGGCGACCAAGACCTGCCGCTCAGAGGCCCATGCCGGGCACTCTTCGAGCGTGTGCTGTGCAGAATCAAAGTCGCCTCCACAATGGTGGCAATTTGCCGTGGTCTCTCGCCAAATCCTATTCAGGTACTCACCGAAGCAACCGTGTCCGGTCAGTACCTGAGTCAGCCTGTAGGAGATGCGCTCC
This sequence comes from Orthosia cruda, assembly GCA_964057195.1. Classification (NCBI taxonomy): domain Eukaryota; kingdom Metazoa; phylum Arthropoda; class Insecta; order Lepidoptera; family Noctuidae; genus Orthosia; species Orthosia cruda. The sequence continues at coordinate 16,706,021 of OZ059828.1, forward strand.
TCTCTTTTCAGCCAGGCTTCGAAGTGCGGCAGGATGGCTTCGACAACGCGCTTGCACGAAAATTGCGGCTGCTGTAGCCGCTCTCGCCACCGCTCGAGCGCGTGTCGCCGTTCCTGCCGCCTCAGCCTTACTATAGCGATCCCCGGCACGCTGTCACCATTTTGACGGATGGCGCGAATCCGGTTATAAATCCTCGCATCCATATCCGCCAGAAGGTCAAGCGGAGGAAAGCGTGCCAGGAGAGTTGCCGCCTCAAACGATACCGTTCGGTATCCTCGTGCGATACGAATGGCCATTTTCCGCTGCAGGCTATTAATTTTAGTCCTGCAACGTCGGACACCTGACAGTCTGCTTGACCAAACAGGCGCCCCATAAAGGACCATCGATCGCACAACACCAGCATAGAGGCGGCGAACTTCTTCCCGATAGGAAGAAAGGTCCCCCGAGGTTGGGCAGCAGTCTGTGCAAAGCACCCACTGCTTTTTCAACGCGGGGGACCATTCGCTCAAAGTGCTCTTCGAAGCCCCAACGACCGTCCAAGGTTAGGCCAAGATACTTAATATATCGACCCACCTGGACTTGCGCATCTCCAACTGTCACTGACGAGCTGGGTGGCTCTCTGCTCCTCGGCAGTTTATGGAACCACAGTGCCTCAGTTTTCTGAGGCGCTATCTCCAAACCCAGCTCGCGGATCGACGCCACGACTTTTGCCACCCCAAGCTCGGCAAGCTGGATGGTCTCATCAAAGGTATCCCCGCCGGCCAACACCAGGGTGTCGTCTGCATAGCAAACGATATTAACGCCGACGGGGAGTTCAACCCGCAGGACCACGTCGTATGCGAGATCCCACAAGGGAGGACCTAAAACCGACCCCTGCGGAACCCCACACGTGATCTCCCTCCGATGTACGCTACCATCCCGACCCACATAGCGAATGTGCCGGTCGCGTAGGTAAGCCTCGATGATGCACTGCATGTAAGGGGGCACTCCGTGATGTACTAGTGCCGCCCTTATTGCATCCCAGGGCAGGGAGTTAAAAGCATTGACGATGTCCAAACTTACCGCCAACGCCACCCCACCCCGGGACACCACCTGTTCCGACAGCGAGCGGACGCGTAGGATTGCGTCCACTGTAGAACGCTGTTGCCGGAAACCATACTGGCAATCAGCCAGGTCGGGACCTACTCGCGACAGGTGCCCGACGAGTCTTTCGGCAATTATTCTTTCGAATAGCTTGGAAACCTCGTCGAGCAGGCAAATGGGACGGTATGCAGAGGGAGACTCCGAGTCTCTGCCTGCTTTCCTCAACAAGACCAATCCGGCCTCCTTCCATTCGGTGAGGTACACGCCCGCACGGAGGCAACTGTTAAACAGCTGTCTCAAGCGGTCCCCCAGAGGAGCAATAGCCAGAACCCATGCTCGGCCAGGGATGCCATCCGGGCCTGGCGCGGTGTTACGGGCCCCCATGCGAGTAACGGCACGGTTCAGCTCACCTTCAGTCACCCCCAAGTCATCAGTCCAGTCCGAAGGGGTTAAGAGTGACGAGGGACTTTCCCTAGCTACTGGAAAGAGCGTGTTTACCACTCTTTCCAGCAGCCCTGGATCCATGGTTTCCGTAATGGGGGGGACCCATGGACGTAGTTTGGCCATGACCATCTTATAAGGTCGCCCCCATGGGTCCCTGTCCAGTCCCTTCAAAAGCTCCCTCCAGGATCTTGACTTTGCATCCGAAATGGCGTGTTGGAGCGCCATGGTCGCCTCTCGATACTCTCTGTAGGTTCTGGCTATTTCCTCATCCGAAGTTCTTGTCTGGCTTCTGCGCCGGGTGCGTTGATACTGGCGTCGAGACCTAAGACAGAAAACGCGCAGCTGCGCGATGTCTTCCGACCACCAGTAAGTCGCACCCGGACGCTGGCTGCACCTGACCCGGGGCATGAAAGCGTCACAAATTGACGTCATCTTGTCCCAGAACCAAGCCGCTTCTTCCTCTGGATCGGGCGAGATCCTCTGGGTATGATCAACCTCCGGCCACGCCACGACGTTAGCAGCTGCAATGAGCATGTCTCGATTGAGCCGCTTAAGGGCCCAACGTCGTGCCGGTGGGTTAAAATCTGGACGGCTCGGGCTATCGGAGGGGCGCAGTGTCACATCAAAGATGATATGGCGATGGTCAGAAAGCGTGACCATCTCCTCCGCTACCCTCCATTCAGATACCATGCGGGCAAGAGAAGGAGTCGCCCATGACAGATCCACAATCGACTCTCCCTGCCACCTAACGCATGTGGAGACGGACCCCCGATTTAAAAGTCGGAGGACTAGCGATGCCGCCCAGTCTTGTACCACGTGTCCCCTCGGCGTGTCCCGGGTGTTTCCCCAAACTCTGGAGTGAGCGTTGAAGTCACCCAGGACAAGTACCGGACGGGGTGAGCATTTGTATCGAATGCAGTTCGCAACCCCGTCCAGATATCCCTCGAATTCAGTGAGGGAAATGTTCGGAGACACGTAGCAGCCCACTACGGCCAGAGGTCCCCATTCTACTGCAACAAATCCATGCCCACTTCCCAGTAGGGAGCAGTGAAGCCGTCCACCTCCACCAGCCCAGTAAACGGCAACAGAGTCCACGGTGTCACGGAACCAGCGAGGATGGTCCCGAAAGCCATAGGGTTCTGCTACCACCGCCAAGGCAACCGAACACTCCGCAACAGTTTGCAGAAAAAGGTTCTGCGCGTTGCGGCAGTGGTTCAGGTTGCACTGGAGGACCTTTAGGGCTGGGAAGGCGAGGTGTCCATGACCTCCGCAGGGCCCGCACTCAGTGGTGCCGTCACCGATACTTGTGACGCAGCGGGAGCGAGCAAAGCCCGTTTCTTGCGTGGAGCGCATTTCTTGCCTCCCAGTCGGTGATCCGACGGAAGTCCCTGGTCCGCACATAGCGAACACCGCAAGGTTGGCGACGTGCACTCCCTCGCTTTGTGTGGTCCCCCACAAGCATAGCACAGGTTGCTCCGGTCAACCACACTCGTGCACTGGCTGCGGACGTGCCCGGGCTCGAGGCAACGGAAGCACATCATACGACGCGCCTCCAAAACTTGAACCCTTACCGATGTCCACCCTAAACGCATGCGCTTTTCGGACGCCAGCTTCTTTATTGCCGCCAGTGGAGCACGGACCCAGACATGCCCTAGAGAAGCAGGTGGACGACGTATTTCACCCACTTTCACTTCTACGGTAGAACAGCCACCCACTCCGGCAATTGCAGCTGCCACTTCCTCCGACGTGACTGCATCGTCAAGATCCATGATCCTTGCCTCAGCTCTTTTTGTTGGACGTGAAATCTTCACGTCGAATTCGGCAAGGACCTCCCGCATACGGCTGGCGAGACTGTCAGCCTTGTTTGAGGACTCGGCACCCGCGACTGTTATAATAATGCCGCCATCAGCTGCCCTCTTTTGGCCAACGGTATCGATGCCGACATCGGCCAAACGGATTCGCTGCCTCATCGCGAACATGACATCTCCGAGTTTGGTGTTTGACCCTTCTCTTATCGACACCGTTATAGCTGCCGTGGTGGGAACCTTAGGCAGCTTCACCGGTTGCTTTTTGCCCTTTGTAGGACTAGAAGATGGCACGGTGGCAGATGGGGCACCTGGCTTCACACTGGATTGGGGAGTCTGTAACTTTGCCTTCTTCCCCACCACAGTAGACCAGGTCTCAGACTCAGTCCTCAGCGCCTGCGAGGCCTGAGTGGGCGCCGCAGATACAGCAGGCAGTTCCAGCACCGGAACCGCCTCTTTAACCTTTCCCTTGCCCTTTCTCTTCTTCTTTGTGGAGTGAGGGACCTGGCATGGATCGGCGATCGCTTGCTCTTGAGCGGCCGATGATGAAGCCTTCCTAGTGTCGGCAGCGAGTGGCGGACGCAAGGGCTTCTCCGGAGGCAACCTCCTCTCTAAAGCCGCCAGTTTGGCATCTACCATGCCCCCAATCTCCAGAGCTATGGATCGCCGAAACTGTGCCTCCAACTCCTCTGACCGAAAAGACCCGGCCACCGCATTGGCCCGACTAGGGCCCATCGATGAAGCTACAATGGGGCTATCTGTTAACTCACCCCGGTGACTTAGAAGGCTGACCTCCGCTGTCAGCTTCTCGACCTGTGCGGACAGACTTGAAAGCTGAATCTTCAAGTCCGCATTTTCCGTCTCTAACCTTTTGACGTTGACCTCAACAACTGATCTTGAGGCCAACTCAGCTACTAGCGATTCGTTCGCAACTTCCTCTATAGCCTTCAGACTGTTCATAATGCAGCCGCTAAGCTCTACTGTTGGTTGCGCCTGCATTGTCTTGGCCAACATATCTGAGTTTGGTAGGCTCTGATTTACCGTTGCTCGAGTTTTCGCCTGCTTAGCTGGCGGGCTGGCTGGCTCAGAGTCTCCGCCCTGCTCTCGACCGTCAGTCAGCGGCTTGCTAAGTGTTAGCGTCTTAGCTGACTTCTTCTTAGCCGTGAACGGCTGTGCGCGCTTGCGAGTGCGGGATCGAGTCGACTTTGTTGACGACTCAGAGGCGTGCGACATCTGCGAGCAAGAAGACTCGCAGGAGTCAGTAGCCACCTCATCGGCAACCGGGGTAGCCGGGCGCACGAATTGTGCCCGCTTTTTAGCTTTCGGTGCCACGGACGTGCTGGGAGTAAATCCCAGCGACTCTGCATCACCGGTACGTGACCCAACCTGGCTCACACCCTCCTCCTCCACCAATACGATTGGTTCACCTTTTTTTTTGTTTATAGTTTTTTCAGTATCCATGTGTTTTGCTTTTATAAATTCACCGTTGGAGCTCTCCACCCACCACGGAGCCCTCAGTCGGGGACGTCACTCGATCCACGAGCAACGCCAGAGCTACTCCTTCGGTATAGGGGCAGTCTAGTAAGAAGTTGACGAGCCCGCACGCGACGGAAGATCACGGGACAACCAATCCCGAGACCCCACGCCGCACCGGCTGCTCCCCCTCACTAGACCGACCCTTGCATGACAGCCCGCTTATGGGATGCCACAGCCGATTGATCGTGGGTAGCTACCCCACGACCTCCCGTGTGAGAGAAAATCCGGACCAAAGTGGTGTGTTGTGTGCAACCTGCTCCACTCAACCACCAGGATTCCTTCATCCCTCCGTACGGGTCCCCGCGCACGGCACAAACACGCGGGAGGTCATTACTATCCACCATCTGGTCTTGTTCGATGGTGGACACCCAGGGGCATGACCTCGACACCCCTGCGATAGTTCGCCCGATGGTTTTTGTTACGTCTAATTCTTAAGGAATTAGACAAATAACAGGGTGGCAACCTCGTGAAGGAAAACCACCAGACTTGCCTTGAGGATCTACACGACTGTAGCGCTCTCCCTCAAGACCACGCCACCTTGCCGCCTCTGAGGGAGGAGGCAAGGTAGGCCTGTATCTACGCTACCAAGCAAGCAAAGCTTGTCGTTGTTCAACTGCAAAAGCGTACATACAGAGCCCTCCCCAATAGCCAAGTACCTAGCAATCTATACCTACTAACGTTTTGAGAAATGTTCTATGTCTTACTAGATTCCAAATAGAATGTGTTAATTATTATGTTATCTTGTTCTAATTTAGTATTAGATTCGTATTAATATATTACTTTGATCATTACAGACTGAGATTAGTATATTTATAACGCAAAAAAATGGTACCTACGAAAGACACTGACTTCAAAAAATAAAGTTATTTTTCACTTTGTAGTTTTGTATTTGGAAGTCGGTAGTATTTTTTTGCAAAAAGGTTTTTTATTATGGGAACTTTCGTGCAAAGTTGACATTGTTGTATAATTACGTAACTTGAAAACATAATTTTTATTTATAGAGATATATTTATTATTTTATTCTTAAATGATAGATAGAGGCGTAAAACTAATATTTCTGTTTGAATTGTGAAAATCGGTCAACGCATTTAAGAGATATTTACTGAAGAATTAGTGTAAAAAAATCTACCAAGTTAATATTTTCACGTTTTTGTTCTACAAAGTTTTTTAGTGTTTGTAAATATATAATTTAGATAATAGTGTTTAATATTATTAAGAGATATGTAAATAACGGTAATTACCGAACATTTTAAGGATTTTGTGCAACAATATATAAATAAAGGCTGCACATATTTCGGGTGGTATCATATTTAGTGGTATCTAATGAAGATTTTTGATATCCAAAGTCGAAGTTTCGCGCCAATCGTGTTTGTTTACTTTTTATTTTACAACAATATCACCTACCCATATGTGAAAACGATTACGTTATGACAATTCTGTTTCTAAATGTACCTGGTAAAGAACAATAACAAACACCGGTCCACTAACACGTAATATTCATTACCACTACTTTATTTATGCTCAAAACTGCTAAATTGTCCATCCAGGTGGGTATATTATCGAAATCAGCCTTTAAGAATCTTTTATCACACATGACTAAATAAAATTTGCTGTTATAAATAATATTTTTGCACAAATTTTCGGATATTTTAGTCAATTCACGTGTAGCTCACACTGTAGTACAAAATTCCTTGAACGTTATGTCACCAACATGGCGACCAATCATGGCCCGTTCGTAGACAGGTGTTTTTTTTGAAAATTTTATCGATTTTCAATTGCTTATAATAAATTGAAAAAAAATATTTAAGAGATTTTTGCAACGACAATATAAGTGAAATTTCAAAATAAATTTTAAAATCGTATTTTTTTTTAAATTCAACAACCCAATTGCTTGCTGTACTAACAGTTTGCACCAAAGCGTACAGCAAGCCAAAATCATAAACACTTATAAACTAAAGAACTTTACACAAACATTTAACATAGCTTTATCCTTATACATAAATATATCGACCAGGTTCCTGAGCAATGAGGGCGTTCAGCAGATTGAGTGCCTGGGTTGTAGGTGCATATCGCGCTGTCAGGGTACGCGAGGGAGGAGCCGCGAACAGGCATCGCGGGGCACAGGCGCGCGGCACCCGTTTTCGGTCTGGAGCAAACAGAGAACAGCGAGCCAACGTGGACGAGTCGTCGATCTTATTGTTCAGCACAAAAAAGTAGTGCATCAACAGCGCACACTTACGTCGCAGTTCCAGCGTGTCGATGCCCACCATTCCCGCGACAAACAGAGACGGATATAAATAGGGATAGTACCCATACAACTTTTTATACAGGTATCTAGCAAATTTGCGTTGAATCCGTTCTATCATTAGCTTATACTTTTGCTCGTGCGGATCCCACACCAGTGAATTATATTCTAGTTTGCTGCGCACAAAAGAATAATACAATACCATAACAGCATTCTTATCTTTAAACCCATTCGTCTGCCTCATGATAAAACCAAGTGATTGGAAGGCCTTGGCACAGATGTTATTAATGTGCCGATTAAAGGTCATATTTACGTCCAATGTCAGTCCTAAGTCCTTGATTTCACTAACGCGCTTCAGAGGGACATCCGATCCTCCGACCTTAAAAAAGGTTTTCAGTGTTGATTTTTTTTTGCTGGAAGTAAATTAAATCAAAGCCATTTAAGTTGTCTTGAGAAACTCTTCAAATGTGATAAGTTTCGGTATCTAATGACGATAAAACGACGAAACACAAGCTGCTGCAGCAGCCTCCGAAAGAAAAGTTAGTTTTGCGAAGTTTCAGAAGATAATTTGAGATGACCCAGCAACATTTTCATACTTTAGAATTGGAATGTGCAATATGCAAGATGTGACTACGGAATCAGCATGGTTCCTATTAAACCACAATGGCTAAAAACAATTAAATTATATAGGTTCCATTCAAATCAGATTTAGTGATTTCACACGAAATATTTCAAAGGATTCGAATAAAACTGTGGCGACACAGAAACAACACTGTTACAGAACGATAGCATTAAAACGATGTGAAAATAGACAAACAGCGATTCGAAGAGATTCAGAATATTTCCTCCCTTTGTCCCAATCTAAAGTTGGGTGTCACGCGGCAAGTTATGGTGTCTTCTTGGTTTATGGTCTAAATTAAAAGCGGTAGATTTGAAATTAATAGATATTAATTTTGAAAAAAAATATTTTAAATAAATAATTTGATGAGGTTCCGAAAGATGCTAATTAGTATGAGGGGAATTCAAAAGCTATTTAAAAAGTTTTAAAATTATTGATTCAGGAAAGAGATGTTTTTTTTGGTCTTTTGACCACTATCTCACCTGATTTAACTTTTCGTGTGTTTAAGACTTGACACCATACGAGAAACAATGGCTTTTCTATTATTACGGGCACACTAAAGGTTAAAAGTAATAAACTGATTACTACCCGTATTTAATGAATAACTTTCATGGACTCGTTATGTTTATTTAAAAAAATCAAATTTAATAAATTCGTACGCAAAATACGCGCGTGGAGTTGCGAAAAACAGCCCGTTTTTAACCTAACCTAATAAATTCGTATACCACAAATTGCGAACTGTGGCTAAACAAAATCTAACAACAATTTTACTAATTTGCACACCCATTTAATATCACAGCAATCTACATTTACTACAAGAAATGCTCATACTTTCAAACTAACCTACTCATACTTGTCACAGAGTAATGAACACGAAACAGAGAACACAAGTAAAATAAACTTATTATATGAGCACTCTGTACTAAAATAACATGTCAGTAACATTCAATCTTAGATATACTCTTTCTTTAAACACGGATCACGAGATTACACGATGTTTCATTATTCTATTTACCGTGATAACACAATCAGAGAGTACAGTCATCGTGACAAGTGTTTTGTGTTAAGTGTGCCTATGGATTTGCTCGATTTTTCACGATCGATACGTGTGATCCAATAAAATTGAGTAAATGTGTGCAGCACCAGACGATCAACTTTGTGTACAAACAAATCTCTTAGAAGCTGATAGGTTTTATTGATCGTCAAACTAGATACGATTATATTTCTTCTAATCTGATGTGTCTCTAATTAATAAACATTGAAGCTTCACGCCTGGCGCAAATAAACAATTTTTCTTTCTTTCTTTCTTTTCTTTCACACCAAATATTTCTTTTTTATTCATGCGAGCTACAGATGAGTTGCAGTCTAAAGGATTGGATTCAGATTGAAAAACACTGAAAAAAATAAAACTTAAGGTGGGGATGCCTTTGCCTTGTATGAAATGATAGTAAAAGGTTCAGAAGCACTTGTAACATAAACACATCATATCAACCATTGATAGCTATTTCGAAAACTCGAGCAAATATACGGGTGCCTTTACCCGCTCATCCCTTGGGACCCAAGTGTTAGGAATGAAATATGAATCCTCCTTGGACGTGCTTCCCGAATCACCCAAATATTGGGTCTCAGCAGACTGCCTACGTATATCATGGTCGTTATTTATGTGCGGTATTCTCGCTTTCGAACCATTATCGTCGCCACTAGGTTTTTGCGATGGATTGCATTGTAAAATTGAATGCAGTTGATTCTAAAATACTTAGGTTCGGTGTTTGGAACGAAAATTGACGCAAAATTAATGTGACAAATACGTAAGCTGCTGCAATTGGTTGAAATTATCCATAGATAATCGTTCACATCACTTGCTTTGCAATAAATTAATGACGAATCTAAAATAATTTCCTTCCAGAAATCGGGGTCTATCTTTAATAAGTGCAAATTATATGAATTATTTAGGTATTGTAAATATAATACAATAAAAAATCTTTTGAAATGTGCCAGTAGAAAGGTTTTAAGACTTCTCTTCTTGATGATACAAACTTACTTTATGTTCTACTTATACTGTGAATAGTAGTAAACAAACTCTCTAGATAAAAGCTAATAGACAAAAGCCCTGAAGTAATGGACACGCACTAAAGACTTACTTAGGTAGGTATGCCTGTCCATATTTAGAGAAAAATAAACCTTATATTTTCGGTACGAATCCTTCTCTTAGACATTACGATCTAAAAAGATGTGACTTTTCTGAAGATATACCTTAATGGTTTTATAAATAAACTCTCCTAGAAAACTAGGAAAATAGTCCTTAAGTGCTACTTCGATAGCAAAATAAAGAACTTGGAAAATCACTAAAATATTGAATCGTTCGGAACGGTTTACCGGTTTGATTGTGAAGTCCTCTCAGCGGTGAGCACGCAATCGCAGCGATTTGTTGTGCCGCGGGCACGGTTCATCTGAAGATGTTCTAAAAATACACGAAACGGTAACAGAATCATTGTCAATATTATAAACTGGTTTTTACTTGAGAAGAACTAAGTGTGTGTTTGTTGTAAAAAAGTTAGGTATTTCTTAGGAAATAAGTATTTTACGTTACAAAAAAAACCAAACCGACTTCCAAAACAAAACACTTGAAAGCGAAATATAACTTTCTTTTCCGAAGTCGGTGTCTTTGGTACCTATTTTAGACTTCATGAAAATCATTCATAACCAAAGTACATTTCATGACGGTTCCAAAAAGCCCAAACACGACTAGGATTCATTGTGTTATTTCGGCGTTCCAGCGTACATTTTCATAAGTACCAATCTATACTAATATTATAAAGAGGAAAGATTTGTATTTTTGCATGTAGCGAATAAACGAAAAAACAACTGGACCGATTTCAAAAATTCTGTCACCGTTGGAGAGCTACACTACACTAGCTACACTATCCCCAACGGTGAAAAAATTTTTCACCCGGGTGTGACATAGGCTACTTTTTATCCCTGTATTCTCACGGGGACGGGAACTACGCGGGTGAAACCGCGAGGCGTCCGCTGGTTATTAATAAGTATTTGTTTCATCATAGTCGGTTAAATTTTTGAGATATTTTGAACCCGTGACATATTTATAACTAAGAAGTTCCAGTGACCCTCTGTGGTCCTCTTCATCAGTTCCACTTTACCAAATTATACTTTCATAGTACAAATGCTTGCATTGTTGATGAAAATACCAAAATCGCCATTCGTACGTCTATAATTTTTGAGGAGTTCTCTCGATTCCATAATCATATCCTGACCTGATAACTATGGGACCACTTGGGAAGTATAACCTTTCAAACAAAAAAAAAATAATCCAGATAGGTCCAGACGACTTTGAGTAATCGGGGAAGTAAGATTCCGACGAACCAATAACGTCTTCCTTTTTTTAAGTCAGTTACAAATAGAGACGTAGCCGGGATTCTGGATTTGTGCCTTGTAGATGGCAATAGGCTCATTCCTATTAAATGGATCTTGCCGAAATGTGAGTGTGCTATAGGTGGATCTCTGCCTAACCTTTCGGGAAATATAGGCATGATGTTATGTGTGGGATCATCTCTCCATTCACAAACACAACATAAAAGTAGAATATCTAAGATTTGTAAAAGTCGATAAAAAACATGGAAATCAGTACGAATTAGGCGATTAGCACACTGCAACGCATGCGCAGCGTTGCGCGGGAGTGCGTTTTCTTACGTTGCTTGAAAGTATCTCTCTTTGCATTGAGAACACGCGTAGTGCAATACACAGAAAACGCATTCACAATCGGTGTCATAACTTCGTCGCCACGGATCCCGCAGCGTATTGCGGGGCAGTGTGTGAATCGCTTTATTGTTACAATATACGAGGTGTGTCTGCACCGACGCGGAAAAAAAATACCATGGATTCAGTTCATGATTCTGGACCCCTAGAAAGTTGCTGCTGAAAGTTTTCGTAGGATTTTTTCTATTTTTGTTTTTGTTAATCATTCCTTTTTTTCTTCTTTCACAAAAAACACCAATGAAAATAAAATTTCAAAAGCGCTACCTATCAGCTGATTTCCTAAATTTCACGATAAAGGACAACGCCGCCGGCTAGTACCTACACGCACCGCACCTACCGCACTTTTTCTCATTGTCGGCGAGAAAAAAAACCGGCCAAGTGCGAGTCGGACTAGCACACGAAGGTTTCCGTACCATTATCGCAAAAACTGCAAAAAAATCACGTTTGTTGTATGGAAGCCCCACTTAAATATTTATTTTACTCTGTTTTTAGTATTTGTTGTTATAGCGGCCACAGAAATACATAATCTGTGAAAATTTCAATTGTCTAGCTATCACGGATCATGTGATACAACCTGGTGACAGACAGACAGACAGATGGACCGCAGAGTCTTAGTAATAGGGTCCCGTTTTTACCCATTGGGTACGGAACCCTAAAAAAGGAGTATAATTAAAAATATATTTGAGCTAGATAGGAATAACGATTTTGAATTGATTACATACAATAATGCAGTTTTTTTTTTTAATATTAGGTAAAAACGTACGAAAATTTTCAACAGGGTTCCAGAATCATATTCTGAATCAATGGTATTTTTTTTCGCGTCGGTATCAGACACAACCTGTATTTTATTTTAACCGACTTTCCAAAAGGAGGAGGTTCTATGTTCAACTGTATGTCTTTTTATTCATAATAATCTCTGTGCTGTTCAACACTTTCTTAAAAACTAATTAGCAAAATTCTCTGAGAAAATAATTTGAATTTATAATCGGTTTAACAGGTGCTGAAAGGTTCAAAGATTATATTATAAAGAAAGCCTTTTATTATAATGAATACTAAGGATTCTGTAAATAATTATTCTCTCGATATGATTCCCGATACAAGGAGCATGCCTAACTATCAACAACATCATCACCTTTTTAGCCAATAGACGTCCAGTGCTGAACATAGGGCTCCCAAAAGTGTCGGCACATCAATTGGTCCTGTGTATCTCGTCGTCATAAAAATAATAATGCATACCTATCAACAACATCATCACCTTTTTAGCCAATAGACGTCCAGTGCTGAACATAGGGCTCCCAAAAGTGTCGCCACATCAATTGGTCCTGTGTATCTCGTCGTCATAAAAATAATAATAGAATAATGCATTTTGCTAGAACAAAACCCATACTGCCGTTCTATACCTATTGTACTTGGCTAGTTAGAATACTGCAAATTTTGTTAATTTATAAAACGTATTATCGGCACGTACGCAAGTACGTTAGTCTTCGGTTTGTATCGAGCTCGCGCGACATTTAACATATTATATATTTTTTTCTATTATTTTATTTTTAGTGTAAATAACTTTTGTACATTAACATTTATTTTATTAAACATTCAACATTAAGTGTAAAGGCTCTTGCCCTAACGCCTTTGTAGTGTCACTTTATGACATTTGGCTGATTTTTGAGGTTTAAATCCCTCCGTAATCAGCAAAACTTCCGTATAGATATTTCAAAGAAATATTTGTCTACTATCAATAGTGATAAAAATAAAAACACCCCAGATTGCTACGAATATATTGACAAACCTATTTTTGAAAAGATTAAATGATTTATTTTAATTAACAATGTGCCTATTCGAAAGTGCGCAATTAGATAGTTTTTTTTTTATACTGGTGACACTCGCATATGACATACAGTTTATAAACAGCATCGATTTTAATTATATCGAGGATTTTTGTTTTTCGATAATGGCAGTATAACCGATAGCACAGAAGCCATTCTTCATTATATCATAGCTGCAAAAAAATATTATACAAAATAATTTAATATTTTGTATTTTTATTGAATTTTATTTTAAATGACACTATTAATTTAAACTTCATGTACAATAGTGGTACATAGGCGGACTTAATGCCACAAGGCATTCTCTACCAGTCAACCTTTCGGTTAAAAAGGACAACGTTGTGAACGGGTACAAAATAATATTTAAACAAATTGTATACGAAAATTTATATACTTACATATATATTAATAATACACATATACAAATAAAATAGACTAATATATATCAATAAAAAAGAAACGAGAAACCTAATAATAATATTTATATATGTTTTTACCCGGCTACGGCGAAGCAATATGTAGAAGGATTATGTTTTTGACTGGTAAGCGTGTATGTATGTTCATCTGTTCCCTCATGACTTCTAAAGTACTTGTCTTAATCTGACAAATGAGGTGTCGTTGGAAGCTTCTTGTTTTTCCGCTGGTTATAAGGCTATGTGACGTCACACTATATTAACAACTAGAGGACGCCTCGCCTCGTTTCACCCGCGTAGTTCCCGTTCCCGTGGGAATACAGGGATAAAAAGTAGCCTATGTCACCCGGGGATAGAGTAGCTTCCCAACGGTGAAAGAATTTTTGAAATCGGTCCAGTAGTTTTGGAGCCTATTCGGTACAAACAAACAAAAAAATATTTCCTCTTTATAATATTGGTATAGATATACATTTTAAAATTTCAATTATTTAATTAAATGTTCAAATAAAATCAAATTAAAGCCTTAAAATAGTATCATCATCATCATTTCAGCCGAAAGACTTCACTGCTGGACATAGGCCTCCACAGGCGTCGCCACAATGACCGATCCCGTGCGTGTCGCATCCAGCACCTTCTTGCAACCTTAACCAGGTTATCAGTCCAACTAGTGGGAGGCCTTCCAACGCATCGTCTTACGGTACACGGTCGCCATTCCAGACCTTTGCAGCCCATAAATATTAAACTATTTTCCCATATTTTTTTAGCTTCATTGTTAAAATGAAGAATGTGATATGGGTTATACTGCTGTCATCTGTATTCAAGTATACGTTTTCTCATCCAAAACATTTCAATTTCAACAATCTTATACGTATCAACGTAAAATGAAAATAGAGCTCACAAATTCTATATTAATGAGGCTCTTATATTCATGAAGCACCAATAAAGAGCTTTAAGAGCTCCTCTAGAAGTCGCCTCTATGATTTCATTATACGTTATACCCAGTCTAATAGTTTTCTACTTTTAAAACATACAATTTGAAAGGCCAAAATATCTATAAGCACATTTGAACGTCGTGGTGATAAAACATGTATAAGATTCCATGTTTTCATGAAGAAAATGCTCCAAGAAAATTACTTTCTAAGTATTTTAGAGATTTTTAATAGATACTCTAAATACTATGGAAATTATGCTATGTAATTTTAATGAAAAAATATGCGAGTAGAAAGGGAAGTGCCATTTTGCCCGTCAAGAAAGGAGATTACCGCAATTTAAAATGGTAATGAGGTCTGTACACAATGGCCTAAGTTGGTGAATTTCTGACGTTAGCTGGATGGCGGTATTAGAGTGCAATATTGCTCGCTAATGCTTATAAAGATAAAGGTCAATTTAAGCAATGCAGCAAAAATATATTCCTGGTTTTTTATTATTATTGATAGACTCGCGTTTGGTCACTTTTTCGCCTGATGTTAAGCGATGATGATTGTGATCGACGGTGAAGCTCGCGTGACTATAAGTAACCTACTTATTCACATAACTAAAAACAGATACCGTCAGGGATTTCCAGACCTTAGCTGTACGCACAATGAAAGTATTCATTAGTTACTTTTTATTCTTTAATCAATTTCTTTAAAAATAAATGTACGTGTTAATAATATAAATAAATAAATAATATTTCCCCAGCCTTCAGACAAAATAATAAATAGCCCGTTAAAATCCGCCCAGAATAATAATTTATCACTTAGCTCAAATTTTAAAATATGGCAACAACTTACACAACCAGATTACACTTTTATTAAAAACTGGCGAATATGAAGGTTCACAATATTAAAAAGTTCAAGAGTACGATTTATAGCTGAATAATTAAGTTAGCGTTGACTTCTTTTGCATATTTTTATATCTGACTCATTTAAACGTTTTCAACGTTTTTTTCTCATTTCAACCTTTCCTACCGAGCCATTAAGGTACCGTTTACAAAAATATGATGTGCAAATAGAATATAGAAGTCTGTAATTAGGACTTTTTGAAATTAAATTACAATTACTTGGCAAATAGGCCAATTTAAATTAGCAATGCCTAAAAGTCGAAATATAAATTACTGCCCTCATTTACTCTTGGGTCTCGCTTTAAGTATAAGTACATTTACATTATTATTAGACATGTATCATCTAAATAGGTATTATAAACAGAAAGTAACTCTACACTAATTTTGGTAATAAGTAAAGTTACACGCTTCAAAAAACCCATATCTTAATTAGTTTTCAAAGATCTGAAGAGCAAATATTTGTAAAATAAATTCAACATTCTGAAAGAACATACGTACATACTCCATTTTGCTGGCAGAAATTCCTTAAGAAATAAACAGTACCTACCTATCTTTGAGGACTAGAAAAGAATAATGTTTTTCACTGTATATTTTTACCGATTATGGTTAGATAAATTAAATAGTATATTTATAGGGAAAAGCTCATCAGCAAAATGTAAAAGCAAGTCTTTGTGAATTAGTTGCTCATTAAAACGGGAAATGCATTCTTATCTTAATTTCTCTGCTTGGATTGATAAAGTTGAGAACAAAACTACTTCAGAAGGACATTGATATTGCTTTATACAAAACTGTTTGTATGATATTTGTATGAGTAAAAGATGTATGGCGGATTTTACATAAGATACAGATAGACAAGAGTTGTATTTTGTGGGTTCAAACCCAGGCAGGCGCTTTACTTTGTGTAAATTGTTTCATCACCACTGCTCTCAAAACATAAATTCGAGAACATGTGACATCGACCAACCCACACTGGGCCAGCAGGGTGGATTACGGTCCATTCCCTCTCACAGAGAGGAGGCCTGCACGCACAACTGACCAACTGTCTTTTAGGATATTATATAAATTATAATAATTAATATAATTACTTAATGTCGATTTAATTAATGGTTAAATACATATTTGTATGCCTCACTAGGCAAAACATGTCAGAAAGGCAATTATAGTGAACACCCTGCTTATCTATTGCATGTAAACTCATGTTTGGACTAATAAATTATCTTTAACTCGCACAATAGAAACTTAATTTCAATAAAACAAAGCAGCTCCGTTCAGCTTTATTCTATAAAAAACAAACAAATAGTGCTCGCATTGCACATTTAGACGTTTTACAGTACTGCTTAAAGTTGCAGCCATGTGGATGAATGATGATCTGTCCGTACAATTTGGTTTATGATCATTTTGTTGGAAGCCCCGAAGCCCTGTTGTGGTTTATGGTTATTAGTTTTAGTATGTGGGTTGAAATAGTCTTACTCTAGCGCTTGTATTTAACCTATATTTAAGTCACATAACCTTTTGACTGAACCCTGCATATATATCTTTGAAATTGCAATCAGCATCCCTAAAAACCCATTACACGATACCCATATCGAATTTTTGAGAAAACTTTACATCCGCCATCTTGGATTTTAAAAAGAATGTCAGATTTGCAATTGGCATCACTAAAAACCCATTACACGATACCGATATCGAATGTTTGAGAAAAAGTTGCATCCGCCATTTGGATTTTGAAAAGAATGTCAGATTTGCAATCGCCATCCCTAAAAACCCATTACACAATAGCCATATCGAATGTTTGAGAAAAAGTTGCATCCACCATCGTGGATGTTGAAAAGAATTTCAGATTTGCAATCGGCATCCCTACAAACCCTTTACACGATACCCATATCGTATGTTTGAGAAAAAGTTGCATCCGCCAACTTGGATTTTAAAAAGAATGTCAGATTTGCAATCGGCATCACTAAAAACCCATTACACGATACCCATATCGAATGTTTGAGAAAAAGTTGCATCCGCCATTTGGATTTTGAAAAGAATGTCAGATTTGCAATCGCCATCCCTAAAAACCCATTACACAATACTCAAATCGAATGTTTGAGAAAAAGTTGCATCCGCCATCTTGGATTTTAAAAAGAATGTCAGATTTGAAATCGGCATTCCTAAAAACCCATATCGAATGTTTGAGATAAAGTTGCATCCACCATCGTGGATGTTGAAAAGAATTTCAGATTTGCAATCGGCATCCCTCAAAACCCATTACACGATACCCATATCTAATGTTTGAGAAAAAGTTGCATCCGCAATCTTGGATTTTGAAAAGAATGTCAGATTTGCAATCGCCATCCCTAAAAACCTATTACACGATACCCATATCGAATGTTTGAGAAAAAGTTGCTTCCGCCATCTTGAATTTTAAAAAGAATGTCAGATTAGCAATCGGCATCCCTAAAAACCCATTACACGATACCCATATCGAATGTTTGAGAAAAAGTTGCTTCCGCCATCTTGAATTTACAATTTTCAGAGGTCCAATCTTGCATTATTTGAACGAAGAGATAATACAAATAAGAGGAAAGTTGCACATTTGAATTTCGAGATACCTGTTCCTAAGTTGCAACTCTTCCGAAAGAGTTGTATCTACATGGCTCCCCTAATTTTTTTTTTGTCTCCACTAATTTATAATGCTTTGCCGAAGTCAATTACCGAACTACACTTAAAAAAATTTTGTTCGGCACTACGGAAGTGGTTCTTGCAGCAATGTTTTTACTCAATTCACGATTTTTTTGTAAAATGTCTCTGTATTTTTTCTATTATTAAGTAAATGTAAATTGAAAATTTATGTATGAATTTTATAATAATTGGCATTTGACTTTGCATGCCATTAAGTTGCATATATTCGCCAATGTTAACGCGGTGCGCCCGCTCGGAACCAGAATATCTATGTTTGTCTGTTTGTCTGTTTGTCTGTTTGTCTGTTTGTCTGTTTGTCTGTTTGTCTGTTTGTCTGTTTGTCTGTTTGTCTGTTTGTCTGTTTGTCTGTTTGTCTGTTTGTCTGTTTGTCTGTTTGTCTGTTTGTCTGTTTGTCTGTTTGTCTGTTTGTCTGTTTGTCTGTTTGTCTGTTTGTCTGTTTGTCTGTTTGTCTGTTTGTCTGTTTGTCTGTTTGTCTGTTTGTCTGTTTGTCTGTTTGTCTGTTTGTCTGTTTGTCTGTTTGTCTGTTTGTCTGTTTGTCTGTTTGTCTGTTTGTCTGTTTGTCTGTTTGTCTGTTTGTCTGTTTGTCTGTTTGTCTGTTTGTCTGTTTGTCTGTTTGTCTGTTTGTCTGTTTGTCTGTTTGTCTGTTTGTCTGTTTGTCTGTTTGTCTGTTTGTCTGTTTGTCTGTTTGTCTGTTTGTCTGTTTGTCTGTTTGTCTGTTTGTCTGTTTGTCTGTTTGTCTGTTTGTCTGTTTGTCTGTTTGTCTGTTTGTCTGTTTGTCTGTTTGTCTGTTTGTCTGTTTGTCTGTTTGTCTGTTTGTCTGTTTGTCTGTTTGTCTGTTTGTCTGTTTGTCTGTTTGTCTGTTTGTCTGTTTGTCTGTTTGTCTGTTTGTCTGTTTGTCTGTTTGTCTGTTTGTCTGTTTGTCTGTTTGTCTGTTTGTCTGTTTGTCTGTTTGTCTGTTTGTCTGTTTGTCTGTTTGTCTGTTTGTCTGTTTGTCTGTTTGTCTGTTTGTCTGTTTGTCTGTTTGTCTGTTTGTCTGTTTGTCTGTTTGTCTGTTTGTCTGTTTGTCTGTTTGTCTGTTTGTCTGTTTGTCTGTTTGTCTGTTTGTCTGTTTGTCTGTTTGTCTGTTTGTCTGGACTTTAGTTGTGCACGCATCTCTTAAAATGTAAATAACCAATGTAGATAACTTTTATACATAAATATTGTGCGTAACTTGAAGTATTACTTAGTTTTTGTTTCATCGGAATCGGTTTACTCTATCAAAAGTTAGATGAATTTAAAATGTTCACGAAGTAAAATATCGCAACAAACGCAATTCAGATACTCGGGACTGTTAAACTCCATATTCGATAGACAGCGTTGTGCATTTCGCGTCATTTTCTGAATGGTGGTTTTAAGATTTTCAGTGCAAAATGAATATAAAAAAATTATCGGCCAATTGCGAGTCAGACTCGCGCACGAAGGGTTCCGTACCATTATCGCAAAAACGGCAAAGAAATCACGGTTGTTGTATGGGAGCCCCAGTTGAATATTTATTTTATTCTGTTTTTAGTATTTGTTGTTATAGCGGCAACAGAAATACATCATCTGAGAAAATTTCAACTGTCTATTTATAACGGTTCATGAGATACAGCCTGTTGACAGACAGACAGACGGACCGCGGGGTCTTAGTAATAGGGCCCCGTTTTTACCCTTTAGCTCTCGGGATTGCTACAATCGTATATCTGTTTATTGTTTATACCATTTCATAACATAACATAACGCCAGTGCCTTCTAAAGGGGTACGCAGATGTGTACAGTTCACCTTGGTACACTCTTATTTCACCGGCTATGTTCAGTTACATTATATTCGGGTAATCTATTCTGGCATTATAGGTACCTTACTACACTTGCTTATTAGTTACCACTAAAAAGTGATAAATAAAAAAACTTGCAATGTTTTTATTTGAAAAGACGGTAGTATTTTTTTGAAAAACGTTTTCTTTATGTTTTCGTTTCGGTGTGGTGCTCTGGAGTGCTACTAGATGGTGCGCAGCAAATATGTCCTTACCTTTTTTTATGTAGTCGATTTTCTTCTCCCTAGAGTAAATAGCATTCTGTGCAGCGAAAGCTTGATCTAGGTAGGTAAGATAGGTAGGTCTAGGTAGGTAGGGTAGGTACAGGTAGGTAGGTAAGTAGGGTATGATAGGCAGTTAATGGGAGCGAAGCCGCGGGCACAGCTAGTTTTTTTTTTTTTTATAATCTATAGGCTAGCGTTTGACCACCATCTCGCCTGATGTTAAGCGATGATGTGGTCTACGGTGAGGCACGCAGAAGAAACCTATTCACTCACATAATAAATTGCAGACAAAATTAGTTTGAACTTGATATCATCACGCGTTTCTGAGAAAAATGTCTTTATACACGGACAGGCAACTAAATGATCCTATAAGGGTTATTATTCCTTTTAAACGGAACCCTAAAAAATACCGATCAAATGTTCAACATCATCATAATTTTCTTGCGAAAGACGTCCACTGCCGGACATATACTTTTCCCAAGCGTCGTCGCCACAACGAACGTTCCTGGGCTATTCGGATTTCAAATCACAATATCCCTCAATTAACTTTACACATAATAATATTTCGTTCTATTCACTTTTTCACCAATGCACAAACACATTAATGATGGGGCTAAGCCGTCGTCCGGTGCACTAAGTGCAGTCAGCCGCACTTTGCACTACCAGCCTGCTGACTCACTAATCTCTTTATCACGGTATTAGCTAACATTCTCGAGTATTCGCACCGACGCGAGAGATACCAAGAATACGCTGGTAGAAATAACAAACGTTTCTAAAATTGAATTTTCATCTGTACTTTTTTAGAGTCTTTTTATGGTACCGAGCTGCGAAAGTGGCACTTTTAAATATAGCATAACATCACGCTGTACGCTCATACTCATCTAAGGGTAGGGCAGAGGTGCACCCTTATTTTAGTTATGTTTAAGTCCCATGTAAATAGGGGCGACCTTATTGCCGTAACTTGGTACAAAACCTGACTTTGGGATACTTTCTTTTTTCTTTATCTTTAGTAGCAACTAAAGAGAAAGAAGAAGAAGTATTTATTTGCCACAAAACGACACACAAACATTAAAATATTCTGCTTAAACTACATCCTTAACGTTAGTATTATTATTATGTCTTTTATTTAACTTTTTTTCTTATTGATTACATTTTTAAATATTTTTACAAAACACACAAAAAAGAAAAACATTTAAAAATATAAAAAATAGAGGCCCACCGGTATCGGGAACAGGGTCCAAGCTACCGGCGGTCAGGGCTCCAGAGAGAGGAACCTCCTAACAATACGAGCCGTGTCCAGCAGTACTGCTTTCTGGATCAGGCCCTTGACCCAGCCGAATGAACACATAGCGTCATCATCCGGCAGGTATCAGTATCAGTCACACCTTGGTTGGGTCGCTCCCAAGCCCGATAAACCCACCTTTCATTACTTTGGAATGTGCGATTCTGGGTGTATCGCTCCACTCTCCGCCTGTAGCTACGAATACGGTTTGCCTATGCATACACTTTTTGTTTCAGGAAGTCGATGCGCTCTGTGACATGCGATATATAGTCCCGGGGGCTGACATCAGTCCCCGAAAACGCCCGTCTCACAAAGCGCATCACTCTTGGGCGGCCCTCTCTGAAACAAATTAGTTTGCCGATGAGTGCTCTGGCCCCACCAATACGACGTTCAATCCTGCACTACCAAGCCGGTACGGCTGGTTTCGGTCGTGTAGCTCTGTCATCTGCAAATTTGACATGAGCTACACGACATGCCGCTACAGCCGCGCAGTACATGATCGAATGTTTATCAGTGAGGTATTCGCAGTCATTAAAATAGTTTGACAACTGCGAATTCAGAACAGCCACCAGCGCCCTATTCTTGTTATGCATGGGCAAACGAGGTAATTGTGGCCTAAAATCGGGTGGCATGTAGCGATACTCCCGAATAGCACAGTCCAAAGCATTCCTCAATTCCTCATTGCACTGGGTACTTACGTTTGTAACCCTATCACTACTCTCCTCGTCAGCGTGGTTGGACTGTGGTAGCACCACAGCCTGCGACTATGGGGCAGTGACACGGTTACCCATTTCTGTTCGGAGGCGATCAAGTACAGTATCATCCAACATACTATTACGCTGGATGACCCGCACCTGATCCGAAAGTCGTTGGGCTGAAACGTTGACGGCTGGCTCAAGCACCTGAAACAAAGAGAGCATCCGGACACGGTACGCGGTCAGGTTGTTTCCTCCCTCTGTAGCCCCAAAGAATGCGCGCATGACATTTTCGTTCATGGATTGTGTCCATCTCATGCGCTGCACACTTCCGCCGGGTGCTGGGACCCTATCAGAGACCGGTAAGCCTCGAGGTCCTAACCGGTCCGGCGGCCGGCGTCCTCCCCGTCGACGCGCAGGTAGTGGTGTCGTCGGCGGAGAGAAGTACTCGTCGCTCGAGCTCGACGCAACTGCCACAGCCGGTGTCACAGCACTCACGGTGGGGCTGGTTTCCGGCGGCGGCGAGGCGGAAACGGAGGTGGTATTATTATTATTATTAAACCATTTTATTTCCTTAACATAAATAGAGTTTCTTAACATTAGGTACACAAATTTAAATACATTTTATTTTTAAGTTAAGGCCCCTGGCGGTTATAGGCCTCCTCCAGCAATTTCCAGTATTTCCTTGTTTTCGCTAGTTTTTCAGTCTTTTCCAGCATTTCTTTTTATTTCATCTATCCAACATTCTCTAGGGCGTCTTCTGGTTCTCATGTCTCTTGAGCCTAGCCAATTTGTGACTAGTTCTATCCACCTTCCATCTGTCAATCTTGCCACGTGACCTGCCCACTTTAATTTCAGGCGTTTCATAATATGCTGAAGAGCATCTATAACTTTGGTTTTTTTTCTTATCTTTTCTGACCTTTGCTTATCCTTCAGCCTAATATTCAGGATACTCCTTTCCATAGCCCTCTTCTGTATTCTGTCCCTTGCATAGTTGTTGTAGATCCATGTTTGTGATCCGTATGACAGGCAGGGTAGCAGACACCCATCCATGACTTTCTTTTTCAGTTTCAAGGGCAGTTTTGATTTCATTATTTCTTTTAAGCTCCAGAACTTACTCCATGTCATGTTAATTCTTCTATCAATTTCATCTTTGTTTCTGGAGTTGCTGAATGAAATGCATTTCCCCAAGTATATATAACTCTGCACATACTCCAAATTGTGTCAATTGTCAGCTAATATAGGCGTTTGGATGGCGTTTGTCATTGCTTTCGTCTTTGATGTGTTTAACTGTAATCCTATACTGTTGCTTAGCCTGCATAGCTCCGACACCATCTCTTCTAATTGTTTAGCTGGTTTAGAGAAGATGACTATTTCATCAGCGAGTCTGAGGTTATAGTAGTTCCTAAATTATGATAGTAAAGACAAGATCAAAATAAAAAAAAACATTTTACGAAAAAAATACAACCGTCTTCAAAATGAAAACACTAAAAAGTGAAAAATAACTTCAATATCGGAAGTCAGTGTTCTTGTTTTTGTTTCTTCGTTTTTTGACACACACTTTGTAGTGTTTTTATTTGGAAGTCGGTTATATTATTTTGTAAAAAGTTTTAGTTTTGATACATATCTATAATGTCCACAGTTATGCCAGAATAGATTACCCGAATAACATGAAACTTGAACACAACCGGTGAAATAAGAGTGTACGGGGGTGAACTATACACATGTGCGTACCACTTTACAGCATACCAGCGTGATGTTTTGTTATGAAATGATTAAACAATAAACATACATGCAGTAACCCTAGCGATTTGCCGTCATTTATTGAAGAGTTCTGTTGTATATCTCCGAAGTTCTTAAAGAGATGAAAAGCAACGGCTTTTAAATAAAAAATCAGTCGAATTGAGAACCTCCTCTTTGAAGTCGAAAAAATAACAAATGTGAGTAGGTATAAATAAAAGCAGATGCAGTCGTGGTTGTGGCAAGAAGGCTTCCATTCAGCACAATGCTGTGCCGTGGGAAACCCACAGCACGGCGCTGAATTTCAGTGGTTGCCTAGTGAGAACTGCCAGATGGAAACCCAACAACCCTTAGCCTAACCTGGGGCTCGTTGGTAGCAGATCGTAGAGAGTCTGGTTTTGATGTTCAACTGGTCGAGAGTGGACTTATTAGCGCATTTTGCTGTCCATGGTATCAGTAACATTCTTCTCTAGTACCTATCTCAAAAGCACAGGATACAAGAATATTTTTTTCAACCCTATCTTTTATAGTTACTCGTAGTGTATTTATGCATTAAGACCAGCTTATAATAAAGCACTTAAGTTTTCCCACTTATAGTTAACGATGAACCATTTCATTGCAAAACATAACATTAAGGATTAATATTATGTGTTAGCTTGTAATAACTTACATAAAGTTATTACAAGTTATTACGATAGTTGCTCCATTTCTGTTTGAAAAGAAATCTATCTCAAAAGGATAACCTTTGATGTTGACACGGCCTGAAGCCTCATTTTGACTATCAAAAGAAATAAATGCTTTTTAAGAAACCGCTGAACCCTGTTAGGTGAATTACATGTATTATGATGGAAAAATGAGGGAAAAGGCGTCACCGTAAAAATATCATTTGCTACTATGCCGACGACTAAATCTTACATTATTGCACGGAATAAATTTTATTTGCCCTGAATATCGTTACAAAAATTGACAAAAGTTTGCTGTCTGAGTGTCCAAAGTCGGCAGATTTTGAAAAGGTAGGGAAAGCCCAGTATTTCTTGCAATTTGCGTAAGACACCTGATAAAATAAAATAGAATTACTCTGAAAATCACCTCAAAAAGAGTCATTTTTGTAAATCTGAAAGTTTCAGGTAGTGCTCCTAACGACAGGGTCCATATCTTAAACTTTTTAGATATATTCTGCACCTATTCAGCTATCAACTTTTCACCTGAATATGATTGCTCAAAAGCCTTGATAGCTCTCTCTTTAATAAAAAAATTTGTTAAAGTTGATCGGCTAGGTTTAAGATAGTGACTATTGTGTGTTAGATAAAATTATTTGGAGCAATGTGGCTATCGTCTATGTTATGTAAAAGTTTTGTGGTGCAGTACCGAACTATTAAATGTACCTATTGGTTTCTATAGTCAGGGAAATCTTATTTGATTTTGTTTGTTACTTCTAGGTTAAGTATAACATCCGCTATCTAAAGAAGCGTCCTCACTGGGAGCATTAATTCGTTAGAATTTGAAAACGAGCAATCGTGGCCGAGCAACAAATGCTTCCCAACCAGCCCAGCATTCACTTTCGAGCAAATCTATGAACGTTCGAGTCGAACACTCCCTTGCGAGCTTGGAGCATTTGAATACGATCTCGTTAAATGTCATTCATTCGATAATACGATTGACCAAGAAGGTCACAAACACTTAAGACCAAGGAACTGTTCCTTCTTTTACAAGTGGCCAGTAATATTCCAACATACATACCATTGATTTCATTATCTGAGTACTCGTTTTCGAGCGTTTTATTTGCGTGAACATTCAAATGCGAGCCGCTTCCACGAAAATCGTTGCGACGTCCACACCGGCCGAAGTTCGCGCTTGCGTGTAAGCTTTGTAACGCTTGGCTCAACGTCCTCACCACTTGAATATTCGACGTCAAATGCTCATTACACGTAAATGCTCTCAGTGTGGACGTTCCTTTACATGAAAATTTAAAGTTGAATGTTCGTCAAACTCTTTTTATGACTAAAAATCTTTGATATTAAAGGAGGCTCTGATAAGTCCTTAACTCTAAACTCTTAATACCATCACTTTAGTTAACGAAAATGTATTTTAGTCTCTCGTTTGTCGTTATTATTATTCCGATTCCATGTTCTGATACAACGTTGAACCATTTAATTGCACGTTACGTTTAGGTACACAGAAATAGCCACATAGTTGGTCCAAACAATAACGACAGTAACATAATATGCAGCCGTTGTTTCCCTAAAACTCGCAAAATATTGTTATAGCCCCATAAACAAAGATACATGGACAGATTATTATAACAGACCAAAACAAAAGCCAGATAGATGCTGTTTTGTTGTTCATACAATCTATGAATATTATTTTTAAATCTCTACCGAACTCGCTTCGTACAAGATCTGACAGCTGTCAATATCAGTGTCAAAACCTTTTAATATGTTGATACAGACGTGTCAAAATCAGAGGCTCAATTCCAGTTTCTACGGAATCAAACAGATTCAAACTAACACTGTATAAAATACATACTCAATTTTCATATTGTGAAAGTTGATGCCCGATTTTTGTGAAAAACGAAACGAAATAATAGTTAGTTTCTATTTTATAGGTGATTGTGGGAAGTGTGTGTGTGTGAAGTGTTTAATGACATTAGATTGATTTGATTATTATTGGATTTATTTTATTAGTGACATTCTTTATGGCTCGACGCGATTCGATTTGTATCTTACGGATAAGGGAATTTTACTAAGCAAAATTGCAAGTACAGTACAATTATTTTCTTAATATCCTTCGGCAAACTTCGTGTTTACAACTATTTTCTTAATGTCCTTCGGTAAACTTCGTGTTTACAACTATTTTCTTAATGTCCTTCGGTAAACTTCGTATTTACAACTATTTTCTTAATGACCCTCGGCATACTTTGTGTTTCGTCAGTCCTCGGATTTGTATTAGTTGTCCTTTGCACTGGGTACAGACCGGACGCTCTCAATCAACTTGGAAGGCTGATAGAAATCCGATGACCAACGAAACACGAAATTTGCCGAGGGACATTGAGAAAATAGTTGTACTGTACAGGGACACAATTCGATGCAAAACGAAAGCACGAACGAAGAGCACTTGAAATTTGTATACAGAATACGTGCACAATATCGCCTGTCAACCATCTGAGACCATCAGCAAGTTCCCTTATAGTTACATTTTTAATCCATGTTCAGTTCAATAATTTCATAATTAGCCGTCATCACTCAAGTCAAAACTTTATAAAGTTAAAATTACGAAAAAAGCCACCTACTGTAAAACCTACTAGAAGTTGATTTTCTTTTAGCTAAGTTACATTATCAATAAACAAATTAGTCTCATTACTAAAGTATTTTCCTAAAGAAGCATGGAATAAAAAACACAAAACCCAATTCTGAAAACTTTTGTAACTGTGCCACTTTTTACTCCACTAAGAGTTAACGAGCTTTACCGATTTTATTCTTAACTTTAGAGCCCGTATGTGACTTGTGTCAGCAACAAATATTGCTACAAAGGGCCGTAGTCCAGTCCGTTATACTCAAAAGCGAAGGCCTTTAGTATATTATTCAAAAGGAAAATGTAATATAGCACGTACCTTTTAGTTTGTTATATTGCTCCGGGCGAATATATAACGAGCCAAAAATGTTTTTTTTCTCAAATGCATTTTCCTTTGTAGGTTTCGTATTGCTGTGGCTTCGTTTTGTATACTTTGCTTAAACGGCTGATTAATATATAAAACAAAGTAGATAATAGTAATTTGCTCTTATACAAGGAAAATTCATGGAATGTTCATCAAAATAAAGGTATTTGTAAATTTGTATTGACTGTTTTGTTGACATAATAAAAAGTGTATCATAGATTCCTAGAAGACAGATACTTACTCTTTCTTAGCAAAACCCCTGTAAGTATTTTTAGCCAAGATTAAAAATAAAATGGACAAGTTCATTTATTTTAGTTTATCTTTCAAACAAAAAGTTGTGTAACTGATAGACATGGTGAAAAATTGTGAAGGCTACTCAAGGCGTTTTCAGTTATTACGTTGCGTGCGAAATAAAATGCAATAAAACATGTATGTTGTGGCGAATTTTTTGTCTTCTGTTTTCGGGCAAAAATATTGCTGTTGGAAATACGGTGAAATTCTGTACCGAAATATGAGAATTACTCTTTTACTGTATACGACAACCATTTCATTAAAAATATGCCTATTCATATATTTATTAAGACTTCATTCACAAAATAGGTACACAGGCAAAGTACATTTTTTTCATCTGAAAGTAGGTAAAGATTTAAATTAAAACGGTATGTGTTTAACCCTCAACTACCTACCACATATTATCATTGTCATACAACTACCTATCATACGTCTGTAGGACTCCAGAGCAAAATAATTCCCAATTTTTATATATATTTAGAAAGGGATATTAATTAAAATTCTGTTTTGAACATTATTATACTCTTTATTAGAAAAAAAGGCAAAAGAAAAGCAACACATTTTTACCCCTTAATAATTGGCATAATCTCTTATTTCAGGCTTACTTACTACACATACATAACACATTTGGAATATGAGAGCCACCATTTTTTTTTAAGTAGGAAATTCTTCTCATATTTTTTATAATATTCAATCAACAAGGAACTTAGAAAAAAGAAATAACTAAACAAATCTGCAGGCTCCAAATTTACAGCTTTTCACGACAGCAACAACACAGCTTTTTTGAGCATTCAAGGCAAATTGTCGCTAACGGCACATCATCCTTAGACAAAGACTCTTGGTCACCACTAACTGAAGAAATATCAGTGTGTGATTGAGTGTTTCGTTGAACTGCAGTTGGCCCTTCGCATTCGGAATCAGACGCGCAATTTTTTTCTTGATCTCCAGATCGCTACATTCGTTGTCTGGTATGTTTTCATCATCTGACAGATCTTGTTCCAACCACCGCTCAATAGCAGCATGACTAAGAGCCATTATAACTTTAACAATAAAAACTATACAATACATAAAAATCTCAAAATAAATCATCACGTAACCGTCTTACAGGTGTCTTTCAAACCCACGCCATTTTTATTTACTCACCTGAGGCAAACGCTCCCACGTCCAACCTCGACGAATCGTTGCGCGGTACTGAGGGAGACGTGGGGAAAAGATACAGGAACGAACAAGTCGATACAAAACTCCGGCGCAAAAATATTCACGATTATTAACTCAATTAGATCTGTAAGCCGTAGATATGGTAGGCGGTTAAGGGTTAAATATGGACCTGATTTAAGTAAATTGTACCTATACAGACAGCCGAATGAAAAAAAATAAACTTAATTATAGTTCATTGTGCTGTGTGAGAAAGACAGATCCGCACGTGGTGACAGCTATGCGCCTACTTGAAGGAAAAAATGAACGACCTCCTTTGACATGGTGGTCTAGCCTGCCGAAGTTGCTTATGAAGGAGAATCTACACCTTCGACAAAACATCTTGGCGTCGTTAGATAAGGAGAGCCGACCCCACCTAAAGCAGGAAAAAGTTTGGATGAAGAAGAAGGTGCGAACATATATTTAGACATCGGTTCAAGACTTGCTAAGTAAGCATTCTGACGCCCTATAGTTTGTTCATTTATAAGATTTCCGATAACGCTCGGAGTGACGTTGACAGTTATTAAATAACAATAATAACAAAGGTACAGCGAAAACGTGTCAGTACAATTTACTACAGAATATTTCTGATATAGATTGGCTTTTTGTTGCCTCACACGTTTTTTCACAGCATTTTGTTGGAATAAGTGATATTTTTGCAATTATTTTGGGTATTTTTCATGTTATTTTTATTCAGTCTATATTTCATTGTATATTTTGATAACTTTCTTCACAAAATTGAGAGAAAATAAAAAAAATCTTGGTACTCAAAATTGAATAAATTCCTAAAATAAATAATGGTCGAAATTTAAATTTACTAATAGAACATATCTTCCCGTCCGTCTTAGTACTCGTAGTAAAGGATTGAGTATATGATACCTATGAGAAAAAACATACGTTTTCTCACATCGACATTCCTCTTCTTTTCATTTATTTAACAATTAGTGTACACACACATAATACAAGGACAAGAAGAAGGAACAGAAAAATAGGTACAGAGGTGATGCTTATTTCTAATGAAATCTCTTGCAGCATATCTGCGAAAGGAATATGATAAAAGGAGATGTAGCGTTACGTTTAGCTCAGAGGGAGCTAAACGTAAGCCACGTTCATAAAATTAAATAATTATAAAAACTAAAAAAATAATAAAAGGATATTAAGAATAAAAACAGAAGGGCCGGCTTCGCACGACGTCGGGCAGCTAACCGGGCAGCAGGTCAGACATGAAGAGGTGGTTGTGCGCACCGCAAGATATGCACCCTCTGGTTCAGCGTGCGCACCCAGGCAGCAGGACGGGCAGGATGACGTTGTATGCCCGAGATAGGCAAATTAGCAGGCGATCAGGCAGGTAGGTGGATGAGTGGGCAGCAGGAATCTGCGCGTGCTGAAACGGGGGCGCTCTGGCCGCGCGCTTCTCTGTATGCTTGTCTGCCACAGCTCATACACCACGTGCGGTAGATAGGCAAGATGTGTGTGGAGGGAAAAAATAAACACATAAAACAATTCACAGTTTTGTAATTTTCAATATAACTCGTCGCTAAATAATAACAACCGCACGGGTCGGTTTTTATTAGGCAACGGTTACGTCGGTCCGTGGATGGGTGACCATTTCAACATACCGAGTTGCCTCCGTGCCTCTGAAAGCACGCTAAGCCGTTGGTCCCGGCTGTCATTTGAAGATCTTTGATAGTCGTTACGATTAGTCAGAAGCTTGAGATCTGACACCAGTCTAGCGAAGGGGTACCGTGTTACCCAGTTACTGGGTTGTGGAGGCCACATAGGCAGTAGCTGCATGTAAAACACTGTTACTCAGATGAATCCGGTTAGACTGGAAGCCGACCCCGACATAGTTGGGAAAAAGCTAGGCAGATTGATTGATACATACATATAAGTATAGGTACATGTCATAACAGTTAATACTTAATAAATACTAATATATATATAAATATAATCTTGATCCGCAAACCTTTCGTGTCAATTCATCAAACTATACTGATTGGGCACAGTAGGTGGCCACGTTTATTGCAGCGTTGGGAGCGTTGTTCATCCCATCCACATAGATCAACCAAGATAGTAAGCGTATACAAATAAAATAAAAAAAACCGACACATTTTTATTGCATGCTTCATAATTTATGTTGTAGTATAAGCGCTTCGTTCGACAATCTATTGAAAACGTAATTATGACACGATATCTTGCGAAAACACCCCGATTTAAACAGTACTCGTAAAACGGCCATATTTTCTGAAAGGCTGAAACGATTTTAATTAAACGTAGCATAAGAACACTCTCGATAAAGTAAACTTTCAAACAAAAAAATCGGTTCATCCGTTTAGGAGCTATGATGCCACAGACAGATATACAAATACACAAATGCACACATACACAAGTATACAGGTACATATGCAAATATACAGGTAAACACATCAGACTTATAACACCCCTCTTTTCCCGTCGGAGGTTAAAAGTGGGAGCCAAGCGTAAAATTTTTTACCTGATGAGATATAGTCACTTCGTTTAATCCTTATCCTGTCTGGACGTCAACATGCAATTACATTTTGTCTGTTAAAATTTTTGGCCGTAAACTACCTCACACAATAGCCGATCACAAGTAATGACAGTAGTACCATTGATTAGGTGGGTATTCTAACGGTCGACTATTGGTCATATAAAACCCTCTCATTCGTGGTAGAATTTACGGTTTTACGAGTACTGTTTGAATCGGCGTGTTTTCGTAAGATATCGTGTCATAATTACGTTTTCAATAGATTGTCGAACGAAGCGCTTATACTACAAGATAAATTATGAAGCATGCAATAAAAATGTGTCGGGTTTTTTTAATTTTATTTGTATACGCTTACTATCTTGGTTGATCTATGTGGATGGGATGAACAACGCTCCCAACGCTGCAATAAACGTGGCCACCTACTGGGCCCAAACAGTATAGTTTGATGAATCGACACGAAAGGTTTGCGGATCAAGATTATATTTATATATATATTAGTATTTATTAAGTATTAACTGTTATGACATGTACCTATACTTATATGTATGTATCAATCAATCTGCCTAGCTTTTTCCCAACTATGTCGGGGTCGGCTTCCAGTCTAACCGGATTCATCTGAGTAACAGTGTTTTACATGCAGCTACTGCCTATGTGGCCTCCACAACCCAGTAACTGGGTAACACGGTACCCCTTCGCTAGACTGGTGTCAGATCTCAAGCTTCTGACTAATCGTAACGACTGTCAAAGATCTTCAAATGACAGCCGGGACCAACGGCTTAGCGTGCTTTCAGAGGCACGGAGGCAACTCGGTATGTTGAAATGGTCACCCATCCACGGACCGACGTAAGCGTTGCCTAATAAAAACCGACCCGTGCGGTTGTTATTATTTAGCGACGAGTTATATTGAAAATTACAAAACTGTGAATTGTTTTATGTGTTTATTTTTTCCCTCCACACACAATGTATACATCTCCTTTTATCATATTCCTTTCGCAGATATGCTGCAAGAGATTTCATTAGAAATAAGCATCACCTCTGTACCTATTTGTCTGTTCCTTCTTCTTGTCCTTGTATTATGTGTGTGTACACTAATTGTTAAATAAATGAAAAGAAGAGAAATGTCGATGTGAGAAAACGTATGTTTTTTCTCATAGGTAACATATACTCAATCCTTTACTACGAGTACTAAGACGGACGGGAAGATATGTTCTATTAGTAAATTTAAATTTCGACCATTATTTATTTTAGGAATTTATTTAATTTTGAGTAACAAGATTTTTTTTATTTTCTCTCAATTTTGTGAAGAAAGTCATCAAAATATACAAAGGAATATAGATTGAATAAAAATAACATGAAAAATACCCAAAATAATTGCAAAAATATGACTTATTCCAACAAAAGGCCGTGAAAAAGCGTGTGAGGCAACAAAAAGCCAATCTATATCAGAAATATTCTGTAGTAAATTGTACTGACACGTTTTCGCTGTACCTTTGTTATTATTGTTATTTAATAACTGTCAACGTCACTCCGAGCGTTATCGGAAATCTTATAAATGAACAAACTACAGGGCGTCAGAATTCTTACTTAGCAAGTCTTGAACCGATGTCTAAATATATGTTTGCACCTTCTTCTTCATCCAAACTTTTTCCTGCTTTAGGTGGGGTCGGCTCTCCTTATCTAACGACGCCAAGATGTTTTGTCGAAGGTGTAGATTCTCCTTCATAAGCAACTTCGGCAGGCTAGACCACCATGTCAAAGGAGGTCGTTAATTTTTTCCTTCAAGTAGGCGCATAGCTGTCACCACGTGCGGATCTGTCTTTCTCACACAGCACAATGAACTATAATTAAGTTTTTTTTTTTTCATTCGGCTGTCTGTATAGGTACAATTTACTTAAATCAGGTCCATATTTAACCCTTAACCGCCTACCATATCTACGGCTTACAGATCTAATTGAGTTAATAATTGAAGAGAAAGAATAAAAGAGAGGGTTTAGCGAGAGGGAGCAGATTTTCAAGGCTCAAAAGCGCTGCATAAGATCAATGTCAAGTTTAAAAACTACTGAAAGCTGTGAGCCCGTATTTAGGTCGATGAAAATACTAACCTTCCCGTCTCTTTACATATTGGAAGTGTCCATTTTTGTTAGATCGAATTTAAATTTATTTCCGACACTAGCCAGCATTAGATTACGCTCAGGTCCTTTAAGACAACAATATAATAAGTTATTACATACAGGTAAATATAAAACAACATTATTAAGAAAGAATATTATGTCAATGGGGCCTATCATATATAATAAAGTTCCTCATAATTTAAAAGAACACCCTATTCGTATATTTAAAACTAAATTGACTACATTACTATTAGCAAAATGTTATTATTCTATTAATGACTTCCTGAATGATAAAGTTTTATAACTGTACTTGAAATTTTCATGTTTTTGACATTTTTAAATTATATATTTTTTATTATAATTCCTAGATGAGCTTATTGATTTGTAATCGACTATGTATGTGACATTTTAAATGATAACAATTTTTTTTTAATTCCTGGATGAGCTTATTGATTCGTAATCGACTGTGTATGTGACAATTAAGTTATTTGTGATTTTTATTTTATTTTCTGATGCCTTGTTAGATAACTACTCAATGACATTTTTTGTATTGTAACTTCAAAAAATAATGTTTTTGCATGCCGTAAGGCAGAATGTAGCGGAAACACCCAATTCTGTACCATCTCAAACTTGTACCTACATTGCTGGCAAATAAATAATTCTGATTCTGATTCTGAATGAGTATCGAAACTATTAATTGCCATGCTGTAATATAATATTTATTATATTACATTATTTATCTTTAGTGTAGACAAAATCAAACTGGTTTATTTGTATTAGGTATATTCATAAGTATAGTAACGTTTTATATTGTTAAAAAAATTGACTCGCACACTGTTTCGTTGTTGTTGAATTAGGTAATTTACCTATTTTTGCAACATTTCTAAGTATGTGAGAACCATGTTCCTTTTTATCACGTAACGAAAGTAACTTTTAAATTTACCTGTTAGTGCTTGTAATACTTTATACCTATATTTAGTATAGTAGTGCTGGGTGTATATGAATTTATTAATGTTTGTACTTATGTAAATAGTGTAAAAAACTTATATTTTAAAAGAGTAAGTATGGAGTTTCTTGTGCGTTCTTTTCCATAACAAGCTACTCTGCCGAATGCACGATAGAATCAATTTTTATTACTTGTAAATTTTAATTTTTAACGTTCAAAAGTGCCGCTTAATGGCCTAGTTGTATTAAATACATTTGACTTTGATTAATTAGTCATTCTGTGTCGTAAGTTCTTTCCAGCATATTTATATTTGTTTAGAATACCACTATCACGACTCCCACTGCGCATAGCCCTCGAGGATTTCAATTTCCAGCAGCGAAGCAGTCGGTATATATTCTGGGACCGAAGCGCTGCTGCAAGTCACCACAATACGGGCAAACACGGGTAAATACGGGTATTAGTGGAGCTGAAATCACATTTGACGACGACAAATTCGTATATTTACTGCAATATGTAGAAGGAAGTTAATGCTTTGGTTACATCTAAATCGATCTTACTATCACACTATAATCACACTATCACTATCACATGCAATATGTAGAAGGAAGTTAATGCTTTGGTTACATCTAAGTAGATCTTACTATCACACTAATATTATAAAGGCAAAAGTTTGTTAGTGTGTGTGTGTATGTTTGTTACTTCTTCACGCTCAAACGGCTGGACGGATCTGGATGAAATTTGGCACAGAGATAGATTCCTCGGGATAATTTACTACATTCACGCGGGCGAAGGCGCTGGCAGAAGCTAGTATATTATAAGTTATTTTTATGAGTTTAAGTGTCAACCAGATCTGTATATAGTTAAAGTATCATTCTATTGGTTTGGTTGGTCACGGTCTAAGGGTTTGGTCACGTGACATTTTAATAGCGCTTGCCGTTCTGATTTTTTTTCCAATCGTTGTGGTAATGCTTTCGGTGATAGAGTGTCACTTGTCTAGAGCCTCTGGGTCGCAAAAGAAAGAGGCAGAACAACCTTGCCACGTTATCCTCTAAACAGCCTATCGTCTTTGGTTTTTCTCTATTTCTTGAATCGTGCAAATTCATACTCCATATTTTCCTCACAACATGTTCCTCATTCTTGCGCATCACATAACATTTATAAATATACATTAGACAGACATGTATGTTTATCTCTTCCACAGGTGACTGCACGAGCCACAGAACAAGGAAACCGGAGCAACGACAGACATCCATCGGGGCCTCTTAATTTTTCTATGAGTAGGTAGACGGTGATTCGTGACACAAATTGACACCCTGACACTGTATGGGAAGTGTTGTCATAACTGTAAACGAAACTTGCAGCATGCAGGCAGGCAGAAATTACTTCTAGCTGCGTTTGATGTGTCATGCAAGTCTGGAATAGGTTTTAAAATAGAAAACCAAGATAGTATTGATGTGTCAGTTTTGTTCTATCTCTATAAATAATCAGTTGGATTAAATATAACTGTTGGACTAATATATATATATATATATATTCGCTTCAATTTGAGCTCCGGCCCTGGTGTTACAGTGTCCCTATTCTACCTTTTTTGCCAGCGGCCACCGCTGCCTCTCCGAGCTCTGTGGCACGAAACGATGCAGCAACGACGTTGGATGTCAAGTTACAGTTACATAGTTATCAGTTTGACGGCAACATGGGTCTCCGTCATTTTGCGACGTCACGGCATTTTTTGATGTTTGAGTATAAATTGTAATTTTCTGTTCGGAGGAGATGATGTATAATACAGTAAGTAGGTACTTTCTTTTATTAAATGAATGAAATATTTTTACTTTAACCTAATGAAAGGCAAGCAATTCCCGATAATATTTGTAGTGATAAGGTGATTTAGGTATAGAAATGTTTGAAGGTACTTTAAAGTAAAGAAAGTCAATAAAACTACAAAATTTTACGCGTTTAGAATATTTATAGTGATAGCATAATATTTTACCAATGTAGGCGTCCTAAGACCGGCGTGACGAGATTGGACGAACTGACAAATGAGTGTATTAGAGGCAGTTTGAAAGTGGCGCTAGTGGCAGAAAATTTGAAGGGAAACCGTTTGTCCTGGTATGGTCAAGTGATGAGGAGGGATGAAACGCATGTTACTAAAAGAGTTATGAACATAAATGTGGATGGATGGAGAGGAAGAGGATGGCCAAAGAGAAGATGGCCAAAGAGAAGATGGATGGACTGTGTGAGGAGTGATATGAAGGAAAATGAGTCAGTAATAGCGTGACGGGGAACAGAACGGTATGCGAAAAGATAACGTGTTGCGCCGAAACCAAGTAACATGGGATAAGGGCAGGAAGATGATGAGGCGTCCTAAAACCGTTCCATGTAAGAAGTTAACATTTTAATTTAGTTTTCGTTAACTAAGTATGTATTTAAAAAGGCTTTAGTTATATTAACTGTCTA
Source organism: Orthosia cruda (assembly GCA_964057195.1). NCBI lineage: Eukaryota > Metazoa > Arthropoda > Insecta > Lepidoptera > Noctuidae > Orthosia > Orthosia cruda. The sequence continues at coordinate 16,743,203 of OZ059828.1, forward strand.
TTAACTTATTTTCTTTCTAAATCAGAATATTCATCATTTTGAAGCACCGAAACTGTTAAATGGCACTAAAGTATCTTATTTATAATTTAATTTTGTTTTATTCAAGCTTATTTTCAGAATGAATGTTGAAAATGAGTATATTAGAGAAAGTTTGAAAGTGGCGCCAGTGACAGAAAAGTTGAAAGGAAACCGTTTGTCTTGGTATGGTCATCTGATGAGGAGGGATTAAGCGCATGTTATTAAAAGAGTTATGAATATAAATGTGGATGGATGGAGAGGGAGGGGATGGCCAAAGAAAAGATGGATGGACTGTGTGTGGAGTGATATAAAAGAAAAGGGAGTCAGCGATAGCGTGACAGGGGACAGGACGGTATGGAAGAGGATAACGTGTTGCGCCGATCCCAAGTAACATGGGACAAGGGCAGGAAGAGGATGATTTTCAGAATGAATGTTCGTAATTTGTGTTTAAGTTTACTGAAATGTACTTATTCCAAACTTAATTAAAGAATTCAATGGATTCAAGTATCAAGAAATTTCGAAAGTATTGGCAACAAAAGTATTATTAAATTAAGAAGAACTCTTAACTAATAATTAAATCTACTCAGTATTGATTACATTGTAATTGAGTTCAATTAAAATGACTAAAAAACTTTTGTTGCAAGTTATTCGATTGAAATTAACATTATTTTTATAGATAAATATATAATTGGTTTTAAAAATAAATAAAACGAAATGAAGAGCCCTACTTTTTCGAATTAACTACATACATTGTGGTATTCATTCCACATCTTTTAGTCTATTTACGTTTTACAATTTTACAATCTATACAAACCACACCTTCATATCTTTTGATATAGTGTCAACTCAAGTGAGTATTTTTTATGTATTCTTTGATACTGTTAACACCTGAAAAGCATATGTTTAGTTATCTCTGATTGATTTAATATCTTCAACTTAATCTATATTGCTAATTTGTAAAATCTTGGATTATTTCATACCCTGACATTTTCATCTGATCTGACGTCTGTTTTATTTTCTTAAGCCATAGACATAACATACCATGGACTAGACCTTCCTTAAGCTAGATAAACATTATAATAAGGGCAGCGGCAGATTGCCCCCCTCTGTAAACCGTTTTTTTATTCGTCCTGGTCTTGATTTTTTAATTGAGATTTGAATTTGAAATTTAGAAGATATGAAAGAACGAGGAAAAAACGGGCGGCAGCTTTTTTGTGAGTTGGATTCTGGCCGGGAACGCCGAAAGTCGGTTGACTACTGAGTACTATAATACAAAGGGTATTTTCTATTCTGAAAACTCTCAAAACCTGTGAATTTCCAGCTTGCGTAAGTTTATTACTTTCTGAAGTGCTCCTGTTAAACATATTGTGTGTGGTTCTCTAAAGAGAGCATTATTTACTGGAAGTTTACCCTCAACGGTCATCACATGGCATCAAAGGCCTCGCTGTTTGGCGTATTGAGTCATAGCCGGCCTCCGCACCCCTTGGTGCCTACGTACTTACCCGTTTGCCTGTCTATCCGTGCTGCTACCTATTCTACTGCCTACCTGCCCGATTGCCTGCTTTGAAGATGGTCAAAGCAGACCCGTGGTGCCTGCTCACCTGCCTATCTGCCCGATTGCCTGCTTGTCCGTCGTGGTGCCTGCTCACCTGCCCACCTCGGGCATTCCACGTCTTCCTGCCCGTCCTGCTGCATGGTTAGCTCGTTAGTTGTTATACTCAATATCTTTGAATTTTTTTAAGCTTTAATTTTATTACCCTTATTTTATGTTAATTTTATTAACGTAGCATACTTTAGCTCAACTGAGCTTGTTTTTTTAAGTTGATTTAAGGGTCTTTATTTATTGGTCTATTTAAATTAAATTATCAGGAAAATATTTTTCCTCATTATTTAGTGTTCGCAACCTCTACCTATGAGCTTGAGGTTCGTAACTGGGGTCGGGCGAAGTATTGCTGTCCATCGGGAATTGTTCAATAACTTAAATTAACTCATCAGTTGCGTTACACCTTCTCAACGGATCAACGCATTGTTTGCCATACCTGCGTAGCGACGACGCACGAAGTCGCAATGCAACAGGGTGACGTACGCCGTCGCAGAAACTGTCCGTCGTCGCACCGGAGCTCCGTCAGCGCATCAGCTTTCCCCCGCTTCGTCTCTCAACTGTCGATCTGTTGATACGTCACGTGCGACGTCGCAACGCATAATATGGCATGTCGCTAAAAAATATATGTAACACGATGCAGCGTTGCTGCGACGACGCAACGCAACGCACTAGTGAGGCCTTAGCCTGCTAAAACTACTTCTACTACACCTTCAACTGTACTCTCAAAAAATACGGCACAAACATTACTACTACTACTATATATATACTACTACTGACAGTTACTTCTAACCATCCACTGCTGAACGAAAACTCTGCATAACCACACCTTTACCTCTATTTCACCGCTTTGAAAATGCTTACAAAAGAAAGTAACCTGTGTAAAGGCTCGCGCTCGTGCTCACTTAAGGTCAACTGCAGGCACTTTTGTTGTTATTTATGCATCTATACACTTAAAGCGAACGTGGAGCATACTTCATAAAAGGAGGCAGAAAATATGCACTAATATGAGAAGGTACTTTATTTTACGTGTTGTTTCGTAACTAGAGGTGCTTACTTACGCTGATGGATATTGCTGATAAGTTTTTTTCATTTTTTTTTTTTCAGAGACACTTACCCCCTATTTCTGAATGAAGCATTTGAAGTTGAGTATTTTCAACCCGTACTGGGTAGGATTTTTACGCCAAATACTCAATTCTGGGTCGTGAGGCGCCCATTTGCTGGTTTGGTCCCTGGGTTGGTCACGGCGTGAAATGTTTTGGTGCGCCGGTGATAGGGGATACTCCACAGAGGAGGGTCCAGTGACGGACAGCCACGGCGGGTTCACGGATGAGTGTTAACGCGTTCCCGAGTTCCCGCCATAAGCTGCATTGGTGGACACCGTGTAGTTTTAGTGGGTTAGATAGTTACAACAGCTCTATCTCCCGTGGTAGCGCAGTATGTATGAGCATTTCTCCAAGCTAGAAAAAAAGCCTTGGCAAGATTGGTGTTATATTTTCATTGGTGGACACCGTGTAGTTTCAGTGGGTTAGATAGTTATCTTAGCAGTGCACGGGAGAGTGAGTAGTTGCTCTATCTCCCGTGGTAGCGCAGTATGTATGAGCATTTCTTCAAGCTAAAAAAAAAACCTTGGCAAGATTGGTGTTATATTTTCTGGGCTCTGACTACCGACTACCAGTAACGACTGTGAAAGACCTACAGTGACAGCCGGGACCAACGACTTAACTTGCTTGCCGAGGCTCGGGTATGTTATGAATGGTCACCTATCTACGGACCGACCTCAACAAGCATTGTTTAACCTTGAAAATTGACCCGTGGGGTTTTATTATTACTTAGTCACGAGCTCCTTACTTTATTTCTTCGTATATTTTCCATAAATATCTTGTTAGACGTAACAGGACAAAATAAACGGATCATTTACGTCTTAACGCGAAGTTATTATTTCCTTCCGTGTTGCGAACGAGGCTTCGTTTAATGCAAGAACAACTTCCTCATTATGTAAGGTTCTTTAATGTTTTATGTTATAAGCACATATTGTCTAATAAACATAATTAAGTTGAGAAGAAAAAGTACATATTACTGCCTACTGGCTAAGCTCACCATCTTGTGTAGTGTGGGAGTAATTAATACATCTACCTACCACAACGCGATATAAAGGCTTGATTAAGAAAAACTGACAACATCTGAGAATATGCGGTGTTTGTTGCCAATACTATATTTGCTTGGGTTTCTCTCTTCTAATGCGATTTCGACCAAAACGCACATGTAGGCTACGGCGTAGCTAGCGTAGCAAAATCATAGCTACGGCGTAGGAACGTCGCAGAAGTTTGTATGTCTTTTTTGTACTTTGTATTTATGTATGATTTAAATCTTGCGACTGAATTTTAAAACAGTTATCCCCAATCGATTTAGCTGCTTGGCATACACGTTTGGTTTGGATGAGAATTCAGGGTTAGCTAAAAGTTTGATTAAAAAAGTTGTTTTTTATAGATTTTTCTAACGTAAACTGGGCTTAAACGTTTTAAGTTTACACCAAGCTTATGTTAATAAAGTAAAGTTAATTATAAAGCTTAATTTTTCTTTTAATATCATACTGATAAAAAAAATGTACTAAGTAGCCAGTTATTGAAATACGAAAATTGTACTTAAGCCACACCGCAGAGTGGGTACACCAAGCTCCGTCAAATATTAGTTTGCAAGCCTAAAGTCCGAATTCAGGTAGTCTATATATATATCCTAGTCATATAAATTTTGTGCCTTTGATAAACGTTACGTCCGTACGTCACAGCCACACGGTTATGACTGATGATTAGATCTTGCACGGCTTCATCAACTTTTTACCCGACGCTAAAGTTGGAATCAAGGTCATGTTTTTCATGAATTATTTATTTATTTATATTATTAACACATACATTTATTTTTACAGGTAAGACCCAAGCTAACAAATTTAGTCATACATTGCCATTATGTTCGACACCTTTTTTTTTTTTCCGGGGTGGAAAATCCTCATTGGATGTCCTCCGCCCGGGGTCTGGGTCTGTCAAACTCGTACTGACTAAAAACCACCCCGGTGTTCCATCTCACACCTACACCGGGGGTCGCGGGAACTACGATACTTCCGCAACCCCCGGCTAGTGCCGGCCCGCCTCTGCGGGCCACGATCTCGGGTTGGGGGAGGAGTGAGGTGTTGGACTCCCCCGCGACGTCTAAGAGGGGCGCGCGTGGAACACTACGCGCCGCCACCTCGGGTCCTGATATGTTGGGGGCGACGGACGTCCCCAAGTCTGTCACCTCTGGAACCATTTACGGGGGCTGAAAGAGGGCGTTGTGCGCCCTCTGCCGACGCCCGGCGCGTCTGCTGCGGATTGGGTTAGCGGATGAAATCTCCCTCTCCCTCTCCGCAGCCTCCTTCTGAGAGACGACTGTTTCGCAGAAGGATACCACCACGTCCCAGGACTCCTCGCTGCCGACCATAGAAACGACTACGGCCGGCAGCGACAGGTCACTGCCTACTTCAGAGATGAGGGCACGGCGTGGCTCCTCCCAAGCGGCACACTCTGCCAGCGTATGCCGCGCCGTGTCCTCCCGGCAGTCGACGCAGTGGTGACACCGGGCGTCCGGCTCCCTGTTTATGCGACACAGGTACTTCCCGAAGCAACCATGCCCCGAGAGCACCTGCGTCACCCGAAACGACAGGGAGCCGTGCCTCCTCCCGAGCCAGCGCTCGAGCACTGGCCGGACGGCCTCGATGGTAATGAGGCCGGGGGTAGGGCGTGAAAGCCTGTCCCGCCATTCCGTCACCAGGACCTCACGAAGCTGAGACCGACGCAGCTCCATATGTCGCTGCATCGGCCCTTCGCCCCGCGCCAGCGCTTCCTCGCGCCATCGGTACATTGACGCGAGTACCTTCGCCTCCAGGTCCCAGGGTGGGGATCCGGCCAGTACACAAGCCGCCTCGTAGGAAATCGTGCGATACCCCCTGATGACTCTGACGGCCATCGCTCTCTGCGGCTTTCGCAGAACAGCGATGCTGCCGGCCGTCAGGTCAGTCGCCCAGATCGGGGCCCCATACAGGGCCATCGATCGCACGATCCCCACGTAGAGCCGCCTAAAGGCGGCGCTCGTGCCCCCCAGATTGGGAAGCAGCGTTGACAGCGCCCCAGCCGCGCCCAACAACTTGGGCGCCAGCCGCCGAAAGTGGGGGCCGAAATCCCACCGGCTGTCGAGCACCAATCCTAGGTACTTCATGGTAGACTCGACAGCGATTCGAGCCCCCCCGACCACGATGTGGGCATCGGGTGGTGGCGCCATGAAAGACCATGGCCTCCGACTTGTTGAGGGCCACCTCCAGGCCAAGGCGCCATATGCGGCTCACCACCTGTGAGGCCGCAGCCGTCGCTAACAACGCTGCTTCCCTGTGCGAACTCCCCCGGGCAGTGACCAGCGTATCGTCCGCGAAACACGTCAGGTCCACGCCCGGTTGGAGTTCGCCCCTCAGCACCCAGTCGTACCCGATGTTCCACAGAGGCGGGCCCAAGACCGAGCCCTGTGGAACACCGCACGACATGCGGTGCTGGTTTGCGACGCCATCACGTCCCACGTAGGTGACACACCTCTCCGCCAAATAAGCCCCGACGATGCGGCGGATATAGGCAGGCACTCGGTGATATCGCAGTACCTCGCGAACACAACTCCAGGGAAGGGTGTTGAAGGCGTTGGAAATGTCCAAGGACACCGCCAACATCACCCTACCCCGGGACACCGCTTCCTCCGCCAGGACTCTCACCTGCGATATTGCATGGATGGTGGAGCGCCCATGCCGAAAGCCGAACTGGCTTTCGTCCAGGTCCAGCCCCTCTCTGTACAAGTGGCTGACGAGGCGGGCAGCGAGTATCCGTTCGAACAGCTTACCCACCTCGTCTAGCAGCACTATGGGCCGGTACGCGGACGGTGAGTCCGCAGGGCGCCCCGCCTTCCTGAGCAGGACCAGACGACCAGATTTCCACAAAGTGGGAAACTGGCCCCGCTCAAGGCACGCTGTGAAGAGTCCTCTCAGCCAGGGCTCTAGCTCCTTCAAAGCGAGGGCTAATACGTAGCCATGGATCCCGTCGGGCCCCGGTGCCACGTTCTTGGCCCGGAGCCGCATCACGGCCGCCCTCATCTCTGCCTGTGTCACCTCTGGGATGGCGTCCTCCTCTGTAGACTCTGCGGCCGTGGGCAAAGCCATCGGCGGCGGGATGTGCTCCGCTCTCGACGGGAAGAGAGCTGCGACTACCTCCTCCAGCAGCTCGGGTTGGAGACTCCGTAAGCGGAGGCGCGGCGGCTCGAAGTTTCCCTCGAACCGCTCGATAAGGGCGCCCCCACGGATCCCCGTCTAGAGTCTCCAACATCTCCTCCCTGGCGCGCTTCTTCGCCTCGCCGATGGCCAGCCGCAGAGTCTCCGTCGTCGCGCGGTACACCTCATACCGCGCGGCTTCTTCTTCAGGGACCCGACGACGTCTTCTCCGATATCGGGTGTACTGGCGTCTGGCCGCTACGCACGCAACACGCAACTGTGCGATCTCGGCGGACCACCAGTACACCTGGCGCTTCGCTGACTATGCGTGGACCCGGGGCATGGACGCGTCGCTGATTTGCGTCATCGCCCCGCGGAACCGCAGCGCCTCCTGTTCGACGTCGACGGGTCCAGTCGTTGCCGACTCCCGGATCCAGGCCTGGACAATGGTGGCCTCCTCGAGAAGTTCCCTGTCGATGCGCTTACGCGCCCAGCGCGGACCGTCCGTTCGCGGGGCCGGCGTACCGCGGCCGCCGGTGGTCTGGGTGGAGACGTCGAAACGGATATATCTGTGATCCGATAACGTCTCCACCTCCACGGCGACACGCCAGTCACGGACACGGCTCGCGATAGCAGGGCTGGCAAACGATACGTCCACTATCGAACCGCCCCGCTGTCGCACGCACGTTTGGACCGAGCCCCGGTTTAGTACGACCAGGCCGGTGGTAACTGCCCACTCTTCCAGCACCTCACCCCTAACATCGGTTACCGGAGATCCCCACGCCGAAGACTTGGCGTTGAGATCCCCTAGCAACAGCACAGGATGAGGGTGGAGTCGGCCTACGACAGCGCCCAACTCGACAAGGAAACTCTCGAAGTCGGCGAGACTCTTGTTGGGCGAAAAATACGCACCAACTGTGCCAACACCGTCCGCGAGCGCGGCCACCCAGCCTTGCCCTCGGGACGGGCTGACAAGAGCCCCACCAATGATGGCCACCAAACCGTCGAGGTCTCCAACCCAGTTATCCCTGGGTGGGACGAAATACGGCTCGGCGACCACTGCCACGCGAATCGACCACTCTGACATGCTCTGGAGCAAGAGATCCTGAGCTCTGGCAGAGTGGTTGATATTGCCCTGGAGGAAATGGTAGAGCGCCATTATGCGCAATCCATTCCCTGCACTCCATTCCTAGGCCGGGAGTCGGCCGAAGAGCAGCCAGGCTGACGGGGGGGTAAAGAGTCCCCGGCAACCTTGGCCCTCCTTCTCCTCTTCTGCTGCGTGGGAGCGCCACAAGCCTTTCCGCCCGCTCTGTGCCCAGCGGGCCTTCCTGCAGCTGTACAGAGGCTGCAGTTTGGCGCCGCGGAGCACTGGGCCGCCTTGTGGCCGGGCTGACCACAGCGATAGCATTGCTCGCTGCGGTCAGTTTCGGCGGTGCATCGTTCCCTGACATGCCCAATGTCCAGGCAACGATAGCACCGCCATGCCCTGGGTTGCAGCAGCTTGACCCTTGCTGCAACCCACCCCACCATCAGTCGTCCACCGTTAGCGACTTTTTGCGCCGCCGCCACCGGGCACCGCACCCAAATCATACCGAGCCCGGTAGCGTCAGCGCGGATCTCGCCCGTCCGCACGTCCTCGGACGGACATCCGCCGGCTCGGGCGATGGCCGCCACGACCTCAGCTGGGGTTGTCGAGTCGTCCAGACCGTCGACCCGCAGCTCAGCCGTCTTCATCGGTCTGGACACCCGGACGTCCTCAGGGTTGAGGACCTCCCGCAGCTTGGCGGCCAAGATGTCCGTCTTTTCGGCGCTAGAGGCACCCGACACCTCGAGTAGCCGCGCCCCCGTAATCGCCGGCCTCATTTTGAAGCCGGACGGTGTTCCAAGGTCGGGGAACGCGACTTTGGCCCTCGCCTCTGTCAGGACCGCCTTGTAAGAGACGCCTCTTTCGATGGCTCCGGGCTGCAGCGTGATCACTACAGCCGCGGAGCGTGGTACTCTGACCTTAGGCGGTCCCGCGGCCTTATTCAGTGCGGGTGCTCCAGCGGTTGCCGGCGGTGGTGCCGTCCTCTTCTTTCGACGGCGGCCCCTCTTGACCACCGTCGTCCAGGCCTCCGTGAGGGGGCCAGGTGGGGTCGGCGGGGTAGCAGCCGCTGACTGGGAAGTGAGCACGGACCTACCCTCAGCGGGCTTACTGGGCCCCTCCGTGAGCCTAGTGGCCCCCTGCCCGGCACTTCTCGGCTCAGCCGAGGCGGTTGCCTGTTTAGCGGACCCCTCCTGTCTCCGCTTGTCTGCAGCGAGTGGTGGGCGGACGGTTTCGGCTGGGGGCAACCTCGCCTCTATGACCTCCATCCGGGCACTCACCATTTGGCCGCACTGCATCATGCAGATGCGCGCGATCTTCTCGATATCCGCATCTGCAAGTGCAGGGGCCGACGACGGGGCCGAAAATGGGGCCGAAGACGGGGCCGGAGATGGGCTTGTGACAGAAGAGCCAGACTTCTGGGCGGCAAACTGCTGCTTGAGGTCCTCCAACTCGGATCGCAGACGGCGGTTCTCCTCCCACAATTTCGCTATCTCATCCGAAGTTGTGCGGCTGCTGAGGACCTCGACCGCCTCTTGGATGTCGCTCACCGCCTGCTTCAGGGCATAGGTGAATGTGCCCTTCATTTTGCCCGATTTGGTGGCAACCTTCAGGACGACTTCTAGCCCGTCCATCACCTGGCGATTGAGTGCCACCGCCGATATATCTCCACCAGCAGCCATCCGAGCCAAGCGCCGCTCTCGGGCCTGTCGGGCCAACTCACTGACCTCGTCAGCCGCGACAGCTTGTCGCTGCGCCCGCTTTGCAGCATTCGCCTCCGCCTTATTTCTGCCCAGCAAGGACGCGTTGGAGTCACCGCTCTGGTCCGCATTCATGTGCCCAGGGTCGCTTTCCACGCATTTCGTAGGGGCAGGCGTATTGGGTCGAACAAAGCGACCACGCACGTCGCGACCCCTCCCTCTCCGCCCTGTTGACACCTTCGGGGCCGACAGGTTCTCCTCACTCGAGGAGAGACCCAGCGACCCCGAGTCTTTGCTGCGCGGACGCTTCCTCCAAGAATTGGAGGTGCCGCGCGAGTCCTGGTCGGACAAGTTGTTTCCAGGACCTGAGCCTCCTCGGCTCTTGTTGCCGCCGGTGACGGCAAGTGGTGCGTCCATTTCGCGCAGTCGCTCCAGGTTCTCCAGGCGCAGGTCGACGGTGGTCTGCCGGCCCGCGAGACTATTGGTGCCCCCCTCAGATACGATGGGGCTGCCCTCTAGGAGATCCCTAGAGGGGCGGGACTCGCCCTTGCGTTGCGCAAGGGTACTGGCCTGAGGATTTTTTTCCTTTAGTCTGCTGTCCATTTTTGTGGTTCCTTTACAAACCCTCCGGCCATTCATCCCCTCGGCACGCGAGACCTTGGAATTGGGTTCCATCTCTACTCCAAGCCCACTCGACCTTACCTCTGTCAGCAGAGGGGGGGAGTAGGCGTTAGATGGCCACTGCAGCGACGGACTAGCCGTCCCGCCTCTAGCCCGGTTCCCTTCACAGACCATCATGGACGATGATCTGTGTTTGGAACCGTGACTTTTCCTCGTTTGTTGAAATTAGCCGCCCGCCCCAACTGTCCACCCAACGCGGGTGGGCAGTTGGTGCCGACGTTGCCCAGGGTGCGCCGCGTGGAGGCTTTCAACTTGCACCCCATTATGTTTGACACCTGTCCTGATTTAACACGGTGGTACTTCGGGCTTATGGACTTATGTTGAGAGTGTGTGTTGTGGAATTGCTCGTGTATGAATTGACATGGAGGAAACCTCGAGGTTGTTGTAGATAAAAGTTATTTCTACACGAATATTGGCTGCAGAATTTACTTCAGGCTTACCATTTTTTTGTCAAAACTAAGTATATAAAACCACCCGTAATGACATTGATGTCTGTTATTTCATCAAATTACTACGTTCTGAAATCGTAAGCTGAAGGCCATATTTTGTGGCGGTTTTCGTAACATGTCCTTAGTTGTCGTTTGATATCTAACCTGCCTGTTCTCGCTCTGAAGTTTAATGATCAACTTGTAATAACAATTTGTCTGCTTCCGACGACTATGAATTTTAGATAGTGTAATTATACTCTGTGGTGGAATGGTTTTACAGATGTTGTCACAGAGAGGTGATATGGTTGATAGAATTTTAAGCAACAATAATTTTCTGCAAGGAATAAGTTTTGTTATTTTGCCTTTTTTGTGTAATAAGGCGGATATATAATTACCTATTGAAAACGGATAAAAGATAAACCAACAAAACGTTTTGGTATGTGATATACACTTTTGGTTACTTTTAAGTGCTAGGGCATAAAGCCACAATAAAAGCAAAGCCTAAGATGTAGATACGAACGAAAACGAAGCAAAAGGCGTAAGCTAGGCTCGTAGCAGGAGGCGTTATTTAATTTCTGCCTACGCCCATGGAAATAGACGTGAGTTTATAAGACTTTTATATATGTATGTAAAAAAAACATAAGTTACACTTATTTGTAGATATTTTAAGTCACAATATCCAATAAATATCAAGGCTATCATATTGTGTATTCACATCACATACTCAATTTTATTGAAGTGTCCACAATCCACTCAAACAGAAAGATTAATATAATATAGTAACAGAAAAAATATTTTGCGTAAAGGAATAGTCGAAAAGAGAATGGTAACTGTCGTATATGCAATAAACAAAACCACCCTACACATTCTATCGCCAAGTTTGGAAAAAATATTGAGCATACAAGAACAAACAACACAAAATTACATAGACCCCTCGATGTGATGTAAATGTATTATGGATAAGTGTCAGCTACATCTGGCCGTTGTAAAAACCTCGTATGGTAAATATTTACAGAAATGTAATACTACCCTCACGCTCGGTATTACGAAAAGTCAATTTATGCTAATATAAAACTTTTGTGGGAGATACATCGTACACTATATGAGCTCGAAAATTGGCATGTACTATTTATGTGAATAATATAAAAAGGGAAAAATTCTCATAGTTATTAGTTACAGCCAGTTTTATCTTATCAACCACGTGGCTCGGGCATGTAATATGTTTTGGCTAGGGTTGCCCCGTGCAAGTTCAAGGGGACACATTACATTTTTCACCATCTTCCGACTTTCGTATTTCTCTTCAGGTGTTTAACTGGAGACAGCGGTCTCGTAAAAATCGCATACTTTTGTGGAAGAATGCTTTTGTAAAAGAATAAGTAGAATGCTAGTGAAATAACTGTGTCTGTAGTCTGCTTAGTTTGATTTAGGTACTACTGAACTTAGTTCATTAGACACAATAGAAATAATAATACTTTTCAGTAAAAGCTTTTAAACCAGTAAATTTTGTTATTTATGTATAGTGGGGCCTTTAATTACTTTATTTGTTTTGGCAGCCCTACCAACTATTCTGCTTGAATTTAATATTTAATGAGCAAGTATATTAAAATATCTTAGAGTAAACTAGCCTGTAATACCTAGAACTCAACCATTTACCAACCATAATTTGTCAAAACTGGCTTCTGTAGGAAAAACGAAAATGTTTCTGTACGATAAATACATAAGATATAGTTATCTCTAGACTTTACACGACCTACCCGTCTCATCAAAAGATCTCTTAACCGAAATAAAATTTTATTTGATAGCCCATCCAACTCGATATAAGGATATTAATATAGAACGTCCATATAAAATTACATGTTTACCTACCGATCAACATCAGACCTCCCCGAGGCTCTTTGCATAATATTCATGAACTTAATCGACAAATTATTCTAGGGATGATACAAAATAGATTGATGTAGCCTAAAAATTGCCGTTAGGCAAAAAATTGCCGTAAAATGCTCATAATGCCTCATCTATACCTTTTCTAGTGTCTGTCAATTACTACTAGCGGTCAGAAGGCCATAAAGAGGGTTTTTGTAGGAAACCATATATATTTAATCAAACCATATCCCCGTAACCTTTTAGAGGGGTTTATTTTCTTTCGTCGCTCAATATAAACATTTTCTCAGATAACATGACCTCACGCCTGAAGGATTAGACTGATGTCTTCCTAAAGTACCGGGTAAAACGGGGTAAATAGTAAATGCTGGGGTGAATGGGGCAAAACTTTGATTATAATTTTAACTTTGATACCACTTTATGGTTTCAAAGAAAGCATCGTTTTTTATAATTATTCAATACATTGTAGAACCTAATAAAATGCTGCAAACAATGTTTAAATAACGTGAAAATGCCCTTCAAAGTTTTGTTCCCATTCATCCCTGCATTCCTATTCACCCCGTTTTACGGTAGGTATACCCGTTTAGGGGTCGTGGTCCAACTAGAATGTCCAACTAGTTGGACTACGGGTATTCGGTTCGGTAGTGGCAGTTGTCCAACTAAAAATAATAGGTCTTCGGTAGGGGCAGTTGTCCAATCATTATTTTTAGTTGGACAACTGCCCCTACCGAAGACCCGTGGTCCAACTGACTTATTTTTATTAATTTATATCAATATAGAAATAACTAAAATTGAAGTGGCACTCGAAAAGAGCACTTGGGAAGATATGGAGGAGGCCTTTGCCCAGCAGTGGGACATTATACAGCTAAATAAAACATTTATATATTAATGTTATTGAATTATAATTACAACTTTAAGAAAAATCATTATCAATCAAATCAACACTGTAATTAACATAAAAAACACGTAGGTTTTCTAAAGCGGGCATGCTTTAGGAAAACTACGTGTTTTTTAAACAGTTATTTCACCATTTACCACATTTCAATTTCAATTTGGCATTTTCGTCTGAGAACTTTTTTATCTTCTCTTAATTTTGCAAGGGTTGTTATTTTTCTAACACGTTTAGAAACCGCCACATTTTGTCATTTTTCGTATTTAACATAAGAATCAGTTTTGCATGCGATACTTCCAAAACATTATTTGTTCTGTATCTTTCACTAAACACGCTTATTATCTTACTAAATATCGTGAAATGATGAACATCAATATAAATAATTAAAATAAATCAGTTGGACCACGGGTCTTCGGTAGGGGCTGTTGTTCAATCATTATTTTAGTTGGACAACTGCCCCTACCGAAGACTATAATGTCCAACTAGTTGGACATTATAGTTGGACCACGACCCCTAAACGGGTAAACCCACATTTCACCTCTTATGCATCGCTGTATTAGGCTGCCTCTTTAGTTTAGTGGTAGCAAGCGGAGTGAGCATAAGATCCTGGGTTCGACTCCTGGGTTGACCCATGTGATATTTGGTTTCACGGCCTGGGCCTACGCACACCGGGAAGGAATGCCAGAGGATTTGCCACCACACACTAACCGAATCCTCTGCCATTCCGTCCCTGCGTGCTTAGGCCCTTATGTACAAGCCCAAGTATAAAAGGTCATTGGGCCTAATCTGACCCACTTTGCGAAGAGAGGCGGACTTTAACCAAAATAGTTCGGAACTAAATAGAATAATATGATCTTTCATAGCATATTTTATTTGATTCATAATCGATGGCGCAAAATGTACAAAACCGTTAAAAAAACGGTTTCAGAGGACTTTATTTTTCGTCTGTTCATTTTGTTAAAAATTAAGTATATCCTTAAGTTTGCTGTAGATCATTAATTTCCAGAATTTTATCCTTATTAGCGACACTATCAAATCGTGTAATAAACAGCGTGTTTATTTTTTCAAAATCAATGAGTTCGATTCCTGGCTAAGAATATTAAGTTTTCAAAATTTTTAATGTAGATTTAGTTTTTATCAAAACGGCCCCGAGACTTCTTCCTGTGTTTATAGCTTTTCCTCATAGTTTCAGGTTTGGTACACTTGAAAAACTCACTCAGTATACTATAATTTTATAATATTTTCGACATTTCCGTGACTCACATTATTGTTATTAATGCCATAGTAAATCAGAGCCATATATCAATAAATTCTACCATATATCGCTTGTGTACCTACGCCATGGATATGGTTTCCATACTAAGATGGCTCTATGACCTTTCGGAAGACTTTTGGAAACAATAACCAACGTTAGATTATATATTTCTAATGCAAATTGGAGGATGATTCTGTGAATTGCTGAAAAATTATAAAATTAAAGTTCAATTCTCAAGAAGTTGCCATAAAGAAAATTAACATTAATCATTCGGTCCATTGAAGTCAATTTTATTTTACTGTTATAAACTCTTCAATTTTTCTTTCTTTTTTCTCTTGTTATAACCTAAAAACCTCCTATGGGGTCGTTGTACTCTTCATTATGAACGACTTGGGAAAACTAAACTTTATCATTTAATAACATTTATTTGAAATAGTCAACCACGAACTTGCATTCTAATTCAAGTTTAATTAAATTTTAATTAAAGATTCTTTAAAGATTCTTTAAAGATCTACAAACGTATAAGATAATATTGTAGTACTATTTGGATGGCATAGAGACCGCATTAATGGCGTTACCAAAGGAGTCTAACGTTTTCATACATAAATAAGAGTAGAAATAACATTATTAGTTCACGTTCCAATGCTCACTTTGAATCATCAGCACTAAATAAATCAAGTAAATTTTATGCTTTAGCAAACTCCATGTTTATTTTGAAGTGGGTCTCGAATAGTGAATATTTCGTTAGAGCATTTCACTGCTGAAATAACAAACTATTTTTAGAATTATGCATGTGAACGATCATATGGCGTGAATTCAGAGATGATGGCTGATAGATTCATATGAAAGAATAATTGCCGGCCGCAGTTTCGCCCGCGTGGAATTTGTACTACCCCCAATATCTTTATAAATTTTAGCTTATGTGTTATTCTGATGTATAAATCTATATAAAAAAGTCATGTTAAAGTTTGTAACATTTCATCAAAACCCGTTCAAGAGTTTTTGCGTGAAAAAGTAAGAAACATCCTTACTCGCAAACTTTAGGACGGAGACTGTATGGTGCAACCGCACATTCTGCAATTCAGCAGTTTACACCACACATTCATTTCAACTCATAATATAAGTAAGTTCACGTTGGGCTATCAAGTCAGCCAGGCGTCCTCGTTACAGCCAACAAGCGCCGCGTCACTCACTTCATCTGCTACACCATCAGTTCATTATGCTCATTTTATCTTTAAATTCTTTGGGATAATACAGTAGTGTTTTATAACTTATGTTATTTTATTCCATTCATCTCTCATCTAAAAGTAATGTTTGGCCTAGCAAGGGATCATACAGAGACAACCATGTCTCAGAAGGGATTGAGACATGAGGACCACACCTAAACTACTCATGGTTTGTTCCTATATTTTTTCCCTTATCTCATCTGATGGTAAGCGATGATGTTACCTGTTTACTCATTGTAAGTTTGTAAAAGGTAAAACAACACAAAATTACACAAATTGTTTCTCTGAAATAAAACTACACTATTACCGAATGTCATAGGCTGCTTTTTATGCGAAAAAAAGAAACACCAGATAGGCCACGGCAGCCAAAGGTGACCAATAATTTTGTAACCTTTTTTTGTTTCACAAACGGCATCTCTGACGCCAAACCCAAAATAATAATATTGCTGAACTGCTGAAAATTTCTAACAAAAGTTATCAATCTCTCTCTAACTCCTTCGAGTCAGCCTCCCGAACAAAAGTTATTAATCTTGATTATTCCGCTTTATTATTGTCCCGGTATCGAATTAGCGGCTCCTGAAACTTTCATGGATTAGATTTGTGCGAAAATAATCCAAATAATTGATTCGAAACGATCCCTCTTCTTGAATGATTTTCCATGATAGGCTACTACCATCAGCTATCATCAGCAGCAGTTTTATAATTTATCTGATACTAGCTTCTGCCAGTAGTTTCACCCGCGTGAAAGTCGGAAATTGTCCCACGGGTACCTTAAATTTTTCCGGGATAAAAAGTAACCTACGTGCTATTCTAAACTATAATCTACCTCTGTGGAAAATTTCATCCAGATCCGTTCAGCCGCTCTGGCGTGATTGAGTAACAAACATACATCTATCCATCCATCTTAACCATCGCATTTCTATACCAATATCATAAAGAGGAAAGATTTTTTTGTTTGTTTGATTGTTTTTTTTTGTTTGAACTGAAAAGGCTCCAAAACTACTAGACCGATTTCAAAAATTATTTCACCGTTGGGAAGCTACTCTATCCCCGGGTGACATAGGCTACTTTTTATCCCTGTATTCCTACGGGAACGGGAACTACGCGGGTGAAACCACGAGGCGTCCTCTAGTATATTATTAATTAAGTAAGATATTGGTGTTTGTTGTTGACTCCTTTGTTGGTGTAGTAGTCGCAAACGTTCCAGCTGAGCATGAGGTTGTAGGTTCAATTCTCTGGTCAGTCAAGTATTACTGGGTTTTTTCAGTAGCAACTACACAATGTTGTTAGGCTCGCCCCCTTTTATATAGGACTTAAACATAACTGGTAAAATGTTGGGGCATTAGAGATTCATCCCTGCCTAACCCTATGGGAATAAAGGTGTGAAGTTATGTTATGTTGTTTGCTACTTCACGTAAGTACAGTATCACCTCTGAACACCAAGACGCTTGGTCGGCAACATCTAAAGACATATTTTCAATACTTTTCATGCAAACAGTGATTGTCACCCTTTACAAATAGAAATTGACGACTTGTGACAATTCTGATTGTGGTTATGACAGTCAAAACTTTTGCGCGGACACGTATTTTATTGGGGAGAAATGACGTTACCAGTTACTGTCACTGCAGCATCTATCTCCCTCTCAAAACCTAGGTAAATACAAAGGCGGCCCCACGATTTCTGAATTACTAATTTGAAGTTGAGCAAAAGTTGAAACTACATTTTGCCTGAAAACATTAAAGATATGATTAACACATTCTTAACTCCAAATACTCAACTCAGACGCTAATACCATAAGGCACCACCTGTCAACTTATAGTTTTAATACATAAGTTAGCAGATTTAAGTTACTATTATACTATAAAATAAAGGATTGTTCCACCCACATACCAAAACAGAAATCTGACAAATAAACTGGAATTATCTCGCGCCATACGGAAAAAGAAGCAACATCAATTTTCATAAAAGACGGTGGATATGCAAATAAGCCGTAACATTTATTTACAAACGCGTTATCGCCAGTATTACACGGTATTGCACGCTCACCTGTTTTTATTATTTATTTGGATATATGAGCTTTTTACCCCTTTTCCAAACCGAGCCAGAATGTTATGATATCTTTGTAAAAGTAATGTTTTAGGTAATCTTGTTGTGTTGCTGGGATGATTTGCCCAAACTAAGGTTTTTTGGGTACCTTTTTTATCAAATCATGCAGAGCTAGAATATCATAAAATGTAACAACTTTGAATAAACGTTCTAAGAATATTTATTATATTATTTCGTGGGTGAAAAATGTACACATTTTTCACACAAGTTTTATTAAAATTTGCATTTATAATTCGAGTTTAGTGATAGTGGTGATTTTAATGATATGTTTATTAAGTTGGTTTTTAAGTGACCATTTGCAATAAGTATTGGTTGGAATACTTGCAATAGAATTTGTACTATGTACTGGATGACATAGACTTCTTTGTTTTAAGATAATGATTACGAATTCTAAATTCAAACATAATTGGTTATGGGCTGATGGACCATACGTCTATGCTTATTTTATGAGCCTGCAATAAGGTTTAGTTTACATTGAAAGCGGAATTAAGGTAGATGGCGATACTGGAGAAGGCCGTCAAAAATACAATACGCAATAAATTTTGAACCCTCAGTACTGTTACCCAACAAATAATAGCTACATATAAATAGAAAATGTATGTTACCATGTCCATGGTACAAAATTAGATTTAACCGTAATCCAAACAAAGCCCATTTGTTTGTTATGTAAGTTCCAGTTAATGGACTTCAGATAACCCGATTAAGTGTAACGCACCCGATATAAAAGCTTCAGTTAGTTTACACGTGTCAAACTATACATATATCCCTTTGCTAAACACTATAACAATATTAGGTAGACAATATTATATTGATGGTAACTTCTTAGTAGTTTGGGACTTCCTATGTATGTATAGGTTCATGGTACTTCTTGCCAATTTGCATATGGCTTCTGTTTAATTGCCGAATGTCAATGTTTTGAACACCACTTTCATCACAGTTTTAGGTCACATCCCCGATTTCGGAATTAAGTATTTGAAGTTGAGTATTTCTCAAACTGTAGTTTTGCCTGAAAAACTGTTAAAACTTGGCACTTAAGTAGGCCTTTGACACGTTCTTAACGCCAAATAGGATATCGGTCTTAAGTAACGTAACATAAAGTATTAGTACCAAATCTACTAGCACTTTGTGTAACTTAGACCTTTTAATCTAATATGCTATAGAAAAATCCAAGTATCAAATAAGTGCCCAAATGGCAACTTGGCACATTTGGAAAATTAACAAAGAACAACTTACAAAAGATGTTCGATTTTACAAAGCCACAGACACGACGTCTTAATGTGACTGGGTTGAGTGATCCTGCGGGCCCATTTCCAGTGGGTCCAGTTGACCAAAGACTCACAATGCGACACGACTTTTAAATATAAATTTATGGAAAATCGGATCAAATTGCGTTATTGCATCGTTGTCTCACGTCAAGTCTGTCTGTTGGAGCCATTCATTAACATCATTGCAATTCATGTTTTGTATACATGTGAGCTCCGAAAGTTGAGACTATTTTGTACCTAAAACATATTTTTGCTGTATCATGACCAAACTATTAACCGACGAGGATAAGGTGTGGTGCCAGTCAGACACTAAAACTAAATCCTTACCCTAATCTTACGTACAGATAATCTGTACAACCATCAAAAAAGCAATTATTCAAAAATTGAGTGATCCAGTACCTATGACTGGTTAGATCATTGGTTCCCAACCTGGTTCACAAGGGTTAAAATATGGTCCGCAAAAGGCCCAGTTGTGACTCTCTTTCACTTGTCCTATATATATAAAAAATATTATCTTAATTTAAAATCTGTACATGCAACAGGGTCGGTTTCCGACCCGAAACCGACCCTCACACTAGGATATTTTAGTGAAAAAAAATTGGAACTGATTAGTTTTCTATGACATTAATTCTCATTACTTTTAATTAAAAGTATAGGTATACTGCACATTTTGAATTTATTATGATTTTTAAATCAACACCATGTTTTTTTTTCTAGACTTCTAGTACTTTAAATTACATAATTATGATAAGAGTTAATTTTTAAATCTACGCAGTTAAATTTTCTTCTAAAATCCAGTCCTAGCTAACAACAAAAAATCAAAGAGCGGACGGTAATAAAAAGATTTGGAACTACTGGGTTAGATAAACACCGTGGCATCGGTCCAAATCCAATACATCATAGACGCACATCGGACGTGCTCTATCAGGCGAACGGATCTTGGATCACAATGGGTACATCTTAAATCGGATCGTCCTACTTTAAGCAAGACATTTTAAGGCCGACGACTTTTTGCTGTAGGATTGGGCTATTCGATTTGGGTGTGTGATATGAAATTAGAGATAAAGTCATGGGTTGGGATCACGTAGATTTAATTATGTTTTTCAGGCAAACATAAATTTATGACTTTGGGCCTAAATCTACCTAGTACATACATACATACATTAACTCACGCCTTTTTCCCATGGGGGTAGGCAGAAACTACAGAACGCAACCTGCTACGATCCTTACATACTTCTACTTCTTCATCTACCTAGTTTTTTGGATTATTATTTTACCACACGATACCTCTTGGCAAGACTGGTGTATTTTTTTAATAGTTTCTGACTACTGTAGTGGCTGTCAAATATCTACAAATGACAGCTGGGGCCAACGGCTTAACGTTATTTCCAAGGCAGAGTAATGGATGGTCACCCATCCACGAATCGACCTCATCGGAAAACGTATATTAACCTTGAAAACCGACCTGTGTGGCTGTGATTATTTCCTCGAAATATAAAGGCGAACAATCTATACTAATATTATAAAGCTGAAGAGTTTGTTTGTTTGTTTGTTTGTTTGTTTGTTTGTTTGAACGCGCTAATCTCAGAAACTACTGGTTGGAATTGAAAAATTCTTTTTGTGTTGGATAGTCCATTTATTGAGGAAGGTTATAGGCTATATAACATCACGCTACGACCAACAGGAGCAGAGCATAAATGAAAAATGTTGCAAAAACGGGCAAAATTATTCCTTTTTGAGAGCTTCCGTTGCGTGCGCTGCGTAAACGGTTTAATTACTCAACAATCATGTATGTAGAGTAGGTAGGGTTGATGGGTAGGTAGGTAGCCAGTTGACGGGAGCGAAGCCGCGTGGGACAGCTAGTAAAAAAATAATTTGTGCAGGTATTTTCCTAAAACTATTTACAGGTACCAAAATCACGCGTTTTAATCAAATATAAATATTGGATAAAACACTCTTTGTAAACTTACCTGTTTTTAGGGTTCCGTACTCGAAGGGTTTAAACGGAACCCTATTGCTGTCACTCACGTGTCCGTCGGTCTGTCCGTCTGTCACACGCGTTTTAGAGCGAATCGTTTAGAGCTACAGTCTTAAAGAGTATAAGCATCTTGTTGATCCAAAGCCATTCAAATTGTCAAAAAATATTTTTAATGTTTTTATGGGACCCATACATCTAAAGGGGTGACCTGAAAAAAATTATGACCTACCCCATCTAGTGGGGTATCGTTGTTTAGAGCTCTTTGAGTGGATAAATACTGTATTTTTACATGCTTTTATTTAACTTGCAAAGTATGAATTTTAGTGTATTCGGGTCAAATCTTGCTATATGGGTATCAAATTTAAATGAAAGGGTTTGCTGAGAAGAATACGAAAAAGCTTGTTGTAAAAAAAGCTTTTTTAATGAATAAGTTTATTTGTTGTTGAAGTCACCAAAGTCGATTTTTTTTACAAAATTTTGTTCCGATGTATTTTGTTACTTAAAATTTGGTGATAATGATTATTATTACGTGTATTTTACTGACAAATACCAATATATTGATAAATCAGATATTTTCAAGAAATGCCTCATTTTTCGAATTACAACCAACTTAGTTTTGGGGTTTGGTTAGGCACCCTAAATGTGTGAAATCCCACACGCACTTGGCCGGTTTTTTTATTATTTTACATGTCTGTATTTATTAAGTTACGTAAGTACCTACCCTTTTTCTGTAAAAATTCGCATATAAAAATAAACATTTATTTAATAGTTTAAATGAAATTCAATTCACAAGTTTATCCATTGCAAATAAAATGTTGACTCAGAAATTTTGTAGTAAGTAAAATATGCGAATATGCCTGAGTATCTTTTATTCTTATTTTGTATGTGTGTAGGCTTCAGTTAATATATTATTATAAATTGATGAAGAACTAATCGAACATAATTAAACTGCAAAAATAATGTTCCTATTTAAACTAAATGCTACTACTAATTTTTTTTTGATGATTATGATGTGAGTTCTCTTTGTATACAAGTGTGTACAAATAAATTAATGATCGCTAACTTTTGTCCGTAGCTTTACTCATGCCAGTAAGAAAATAATAAACCTCTGACACTAAATCAGTGTTCCAAATCGAATACCAATCTAAGCTCAGAGTACACTATAATCATAAAATAATAAGTACATAGTTTCATTTTATGCGTAACACAAGTGTAACACAAACTTTATTTCGTACGAAAGCAGTGGACTAAGAAGTATAGTTGTTTTCTTTTAGGATGGTAATAGCGGTCATTGCCCGTTTCCAATACTTCTTTGTAAACTGAAAAATAAACTTAATATCGTTTTTCATGAGTAAAAAATGGTAATTATTACGATTAAGGTAGGTTCAGGGCGGCTTTATTTGGGTTTTAAAAAACTACGAATGTCAATATATGTGGGTGGGTCAATGATCGCTGTTCTCATGCTAAATCGTCAGTAAGGGTTCGACAAACTTCGGCACTCATTCTTGAAATAGGTCAAGAGACAGATGAACGCTGAACAGTTCCGCGACGATTTGTCACTGCCGCCGACTCTCACATAAAAAAGAGGAGTTGCTCTTTCTCCAAGTTTGGCCTGTTTTTGAAATGTGTTCGGCGTATCCGTTGACCACAGGCTTCATAGACAGATGTCCTCTTTTGATATTGTTGAGTTGTTCTGATTTATTTACTGTACAAACAAACCTACTTACAAATAATCTGTAGGTAATGGTTTTGTTTTAACATGGCCATTGGCCATTACTCTTTTTCTAATATCCCTTCGTAGGAACCCGAAAAAATAAATATCGTTTGGTTACTAAAAATGTGGAGGACCACGATAAATGTCGATTAAGGATGGCTTTTTTCCTATTGTTTCAAATTAAATAATAAGGGTTTGCCGTTCTAGAATGCAACAGCTATAGATACTATTAAAATATTAATAAATAAATTACGCAGTCTATTTAATTGATATCATTGTGAATTTATGATGACGCGTTAGTCAACATAGATCTAAAATGCAAAATGATGTAATTCACGTGAAGATTTGATATAACAATTATCATTACTTAAGTAACTCCTTCAAAGATTTCCCCAAAGTGAAAAAGGATCGATCAACGTGTCAAGATCACTTCTTGACACATAATGCAATAGGACTATGAAAGAAAAAAAAGAAAGACAAAAATTTATTTGCGCCAGGCACGACGTATACCATAAAAAAAAACAAAGGAAAAACTTAAATAGAACTACAACAAGTATACTTAATCAAGGAAGTACCCTCACATAGATAAACAACTATGGCACATAACATGTATATTAATCATCTTGTATTAATTTCAGTGCAACACACAACTCAATTAGTCTCAAGTAAAGTTAAAATTGTGTGTCATACAAATGCCTTACCTAACCTGACTTTCAAACAACCTTGTTTATGCAACTTAGGACGTATACCTACACACTTATGTTGATACTTGTTATCAGGAAATTCTGTACACACATAAAACGGTATGCCTCTCTGTGTCATCATCATCGTGAAGATGAATTCTGTATGCCCCTCTGTCTAAGATTAAAGAAACAATTCCGAATATTTTCTAACACAAAAAAACCAAACGAATGCACAAACGCCTTTATGCATGCCGTAGTGAGCTAATCTATTTTTGAGGCGTTTCACTAAAACTTTTTTACATAGTGTACCGAAAATTTTGTGGTGCTGGTGAAGTTACCAGAGCAGATCATAATAATCTTTTAAGCTTTGTTGAACTGCGGCGCAACTGGTCATATCTCAGGACTTACGCTAGACAAGACGCCAGACAAAACGGA
This sequence comes from Orthosia cruda, assembly GCA_964057195.1. Taxonomy (NCBI): domain Eukaryota; kingdom Metazoa; phylum Arthropoda; class Insecta; order Lepidoptera; family Noctuidae; genus Orthosia; species Orthosia cruda. The sequence continues at coordinate 16,767,425 of OZ059828.1, forward strand.
ATTGTATCTAAATATTGAGCCACGGTTTCTGTTTCTACTGATAAGAATCTGTGATGATAATAACCTGTTTCTGATACAAAGTGAAAGGTCATACCAGCGAAACATTTATCTTGCGAGACTTACAAAATCCTTCTACATCAGAAAACTGACTGGTCTTGCACCAGAAGCCATGTCCTTGGGATAGGTTAAGCGTTATATTCCATGTTGCTATTACTTACGGTTCAAAGTGGTCTCCAAACAATTCTAGAACAAACGTGAACACGTACAAGACGTTATGCTTGAGACGGAGACGTTATGAGCGCTTTCTAATTGGTTCATGTGGCGAAACTTTGCGAAATAGCCCTTGCACAAACATCGAGCTAAAGACAAGGTGCACTCTTAATTATTGTGTGACCATCGACCGTTTTACAGGGTTTGAATGTATTACAGAATATAAATAGTTGGCCAATCTTCACAGTATTGGCAAGTATGATTAAAACATGACAATCCATAAAATCAGTTTTAGTAAGATTGTAATAATAGTCCCCGAGAGAGACAAAGCAACTTATTAATGTGTGAGATTGGCTAGCGAGAATGAAAACGTAGATCTTCATCTAACATAAATATAAATCTCCATGTTCAGGCTAGATTATGATTTGTTCTATCTAAACAACTAAATGTCACAACCAAAAATGCGGCAGTGAAGTGTCATGCTTCTTCTGTGTATCGAAAACAAAAAACCTCCTATTGTCCCCAATCCCCATTCCATATAAACAGCTAAATTCACCAAAATAAGTAGGTAACATTACTGACATTTATAAACAAAATAGAACCGAAAATTGCTCTAACGAAGTGACAAAATTAACTTTGCCGTGCGAAAACGGTTGTCCCCATACATCAATAGAAGTCATGGTCAGTTTACCAACTACCTACATATTTATTTTGTTTTTGGTTTATGTAAATATTTACATTATTCAGTGTTTTCCTTTACTTGTACTGTAAGACATTGCTTCTTGCCAAATTTGATCGCATTGATTAAGAAATTTGATTTTCACAGCTCCGAGGGATTGCAAACCTCAACCTAATATCATATCAATTTCAACTTGATGCCTCTAGGCGTGCCAGAGAAAAAGGTATTATCACACGGACAGGCAAACAGACAACGAAGTGATCCCATAACGGTTCTTTTTGCCTTTTGAAGAACGGAACCCTAAAAAAGTCAACACATCTAGAACAACGAAACATAAAACCTGACCCGATTGATGCACAATGTGAGTGCGGTGCCCTTATGCATAATATCAAACACATGCTGGGGTGCCCCAAATGTACCTGCACTTTAGAGGACACTGACCTTGGTTCCAAAATATCAAAAGAGTTTTTTATTGACTCAAAAAGAACAAGAGGAAGCAAAAACCTGTTATTTTTATTATTTAATTTTTTTCATACTTTATCCTACTGCTGATAAGTTGAAAAATAGTCCACACATTATTAACCCATCCTGTAGAGTCTATTTAAACGAATTTAAAAAGGTTAAAACATTCTGAATAAAACATACACGTATCTAGCCTAAAATCATTTGTCGGCGTGAATAATAAAAATCGAATCCCAAAGTGTACTTAGCTCTGGGCTGAACCACAGCAATCGATTCGAGTTGTTTACGATTTCATTTTGAAATGCATTCCATTTTTATGTAGTCGATCAGTGGTATTAAACCAGCCCCATTTATTTTATGTATCTTTGTTTACTTTCATGGCATGCTAAAATGGATTGGCTGGTTTTTCTAAATGTAAATCGACACGTTAGAACAACAGCCACTTATAGCATCAATTGGTGAAAAAAATAAATTTAAGATTACACAAAACGATATTATTTCCATACATCGCGTGCCTCAGAAAACTTTGAATAAAGATAGACCCAAAAATATTGTGGTTAGGTTCTCCTCGGTGCCTTTTCGTGACAATGTGTTGAGTGCCTACCGCTTGACTAAGGGATTGAAATCCGACCAGATTGGCATAGCAGGTACTCCACATACAATATACGTGAATGAGCACCCAACGTTGACGAAAAAGCTGTTCTTTCGCGAATGTCGCCTGGAAGCTAATAAACACAAGTTTAAGCATTGTTGGATTAAGCACTCTACGACTATTGTACGCAGGACTGACATATCAACAATACTTGCTATTCGAAACAACAATGATTTTCACAAATTTAAAATCACCAATGATACAACCACAAAACACAATGTTTAGCATATCATACAGTCTTATTACTCTAACTAATTATAATACACATCTAGTTATATAATAAGAGTCGACTACTTAAACTTTCCTTTTTTATACAATCTAAATTTATGCGAGTTTAAAACGTTGGTAAACACTGCCATGTTTACCAACCGAGAGATTATTTAGTACCCGTGGACCTACATCACCCTCCTTACTGTGCTGTGGCTTCCCCTTACTTGAAATATGCGCCTATGAAACGCTGCCCAATCATCAAATTTAACTATACTAATGGCAATTACTATCTTATAACTCTTACATAACAAACCGTACTCAAAAGTTTGTTATTAACGGATTTCAATAGGAGCTGATTTCCGACACATCCGGGGTTTCTCAGGGCTCAATTTTGGGCCCTTTGTTGTTTACTTTGTTTATAAATGATATCAGCGCTTGTTTTAAGCATTCGAACTTTTTGCTATACGCTGATGACTTAAAAGTGTACAAAACTATAAAAAGTATTGATGACTGTTTGAAGCTTCAAAGTGACTTAGATCGACTGTCTAGCTACTGCACCTTGAATAAACTTTCTTTGAGCTTATCCAAATGTAATTCGATTACATTCACCAAAAACATAAAGCAGCACGCTTATAACTATCACTTACAACGGGGTTGACGTATCCATGTGGATAAAAACCCCCAAACTAATAATTAAAAAAAAAAAACTATCACTTGCTAAATACACAATTAAAAAGAGTATACTCATTGCGTGACCTCGGTGTGGTGCTCGACTGTAAACTTCAGTTTAATATCCATGTAAACAATGTAATCAACAAAGCCCTTAAAATGTACGGGTTTGTTATGCGCAACAGCAAAGATTTCAGGCATCCATCAACCTATAGATACCTATATATATCGCTTGTTAGATCTAGTCTGGAGTTTGCTACTATGATATGGAATCCCTAATACTCAAAGTATATTGACTCTATTGAGACTGTTCAACGTAAATTCCTAAGAGCTCTGCATTACAGATGCTCTCACAGCCACGGTTCGCATGACATGTTGCTTAAGAATTACAAACTGTTAACCCTAGAATCTAGAGGACTGCTTCTCGGAACAATGTTTCTACATGGTATTGTACATAACAAATATGCTATAATATAATATTGTTCAGACTTAATAAATCAAATTTGTTCCATCGTTCCGAGGACAGTAGTGCGTAGACAAGCGCGTTCATACCGGATACTTTCTATTAATATCAGACACGTATGTTATTCAAATGCTGGCTTTCGCGCTCCTCTACGCCAACTTGTGGATTCCTACAAAACTAGATTTGAAAACATTGATATTTTTAATCTAACAGCACATCAATTTAGGAAATCAGCAGTCGATTCTCTTCTCAATTAGCTGTATAAATTATTAAGTGGTGTATTTTCTTTTCTTCTCTTTTTGCTTTTATAAATTTCGTTGTTAGAAAGATTAATTCAATTAATCAACGATTTATCGTTCACTCCATTCACTCATGTATTCTCTTTTCATTTTTAACATGTAGCATTAATAATAATCAAATTAGTAATAAGTGGATAATGTTGCTAGTAGTATAATAAGTAATTTGTTTAATTCGATAGTATGTATCACATTTAATTGTACTCCTGTTTTTATCCCGAAATAAAATAAATAAAGTAAGTATGGAGTTTCTTGTCCATTCTTCTCTATAACAAGCTACTTTTCCGAATGGACGGTAAAATCAATTATTAATACTTTGAAATTTTAATTTTTGACGTTCAAAAGTTCCGCTTAATGGCCTAATTGAGTTTCGCTTAACAGTAGTTTTGTTTTGGTTTGTTTTTGAAAACTGGAAATATGTTAAGTCTAGTAGAATAGAATATGTTAGGGAATAGATGTAATTTTCAAACTACATATTTATGTCTCTGAATTAATTTCCAAATTAAACCCTAATGTCGTCAGAGTCCTTACGTTGTAACTTATGATACCTATGCAGTTTATAACCGTCATCCATTAGACCTCATCTGGGAATTCTACGCATCTGTGATAGGGCATTTTGCACAGTTCTTACAGCCAAGCTCGAGGAACCTAATTAATTTCTTGTTCATATTTGAAAGGTGTAAGGACAAACGGTTTAGAGGACTCGGGAATACTGAGGTACCTTTATAAAGAAAGAGAATTATTACGTTTCAGTACTGGTTTGGAACAAAATGTTGTTTAATTTGTTAGAAAAATAGTGAGTTACATAAATATTGAATTAAGGTACTTATTTACCTTTTAAATCTTTTGATAATAACTTTGCTTCAGAAATTTCCTTAAGAACTCAATAGGAATATTAATTTATAATAATATCCAACATTACGGTACTAAAACGACTACTAAAATCTGTAAAGGTAACCCAACTTACCAGCAACATCAACGTAAGCAGACAACATCCGTTCATTGCCGATCTACAAACGAATAGAGACTATCAGACGAACAGATTGCATTAACTATTCGGCATTATTCCTATCCTCACAAACGGGAATTAAATTTAAACTAGTATTTTGCACGTACAAAGCGAATACACCAGTGTTATACACTTTTCCGTTGATCCTACATGCAATAGTAGCCTGCAGATAGTCAATAGTCTGTGTTCTATCAGACAGACTTGTTATTGTTTTTTTTTAATACAGTTCGATTTGTTCCTTAAGGGTCTGCGTGGATAGGGCAGACCCTAAAGGACGGTCGTCCAATCATAGCTGATACTAGCTATAGGTGCAGCAAACATAGTGCACAAGTGCACGAGCAAGAAAAAAAGTGAATTAAAAAACACATAAAATCCAACTACTTAAGAAGGAAACTAAAAAGGCGTAAACAAGAAGAAAATCATGCTGTGCAGTCGAAGGATACGTTTTACGTTCTTTTTTTTTGGAATTACTTACATTTAAACATATAAGTGTTGCATACTTTTGAAATATATTGGGGGCCGAGTCACCCACGTCCGTAGGAGTTTACCCTCTGATTCCCTACACGTGGTCCCCGGGTGGTGCAAATCAGGTGACATCTGGTGGTAGGCTTCGGCCGAAGGCTTGCGACCACCCACCGGGCAAAGACGTACCGCCAAGCGGCCTAGCCGTGTTCCGGTATGATGCCCGGTGTAGCCACTAGAGGAGTTGGGTCGAGACAGCTGTTCCACTGCAGGCTGACTAGCCTGACGCGCACTGTTATGGACGTATCGGGAGACTAGTCGCGGAGGGTAGCGGGATCCGAGGCACGGTGCGCCGCTGGCCGACCGCAGGTAGTTGGGGGCCCAAGTAGTGTGCCAGCCACACACGAAAGGCTGCCCCGCCAACTGTCGAAAAATCCCGGAATGCACCATCGTGCTGGTTGGCGACCAGATGGGGAGGGCCCGATGGACATTCCGGGGGGGCTCGGGCGTCCCCGCAGTCTCCAGACTAGTGCCCCAATGATGGCGGCCTTTCATTGCGTGTCTGTAGGTTAGCAGCGTGGAACCTCGTCTCACTTCCTTCTCCTCTCATCCATTCACTCTTCAATTTATGATATGAAACCGAAAAAGAATACTGGAGCTAGACAGCGGCTGCACCCCCTCCCCCACAAAGTGCACCTCACCAACATTAGAGGTCTGCACTCAAATCTCTCTGCAGTCCACTACCACCTGGAGGCTGAGAAACCAGCGCTGATTTTTCTTACGGAGACGCAGATAGCGAGTCCTTCAGACGTCTCGTACTTATCATACCCAGGGTTTACCCTGGAGCACAATTTTAGAACACGCGCGGGTGTATGTGTGTACGCCCGTGACGACACTTGCTATCGGCGTCTCCGTAACCTTGAGGACTCCAGATTCTCAACGCTGTGGGCTCTCGTGGACACAGGTCTGGATAAAATTATCTACGCCTGTGTCTACCGTTCGCATTCAGGAGATCAGGAGACAACCAGGCTCACAGAGTACCTTAGTGAGGCGGCTGATGCGGCACAGCAACGGTACCCTTCCGCCCAATTAGTGTTACTGGGGGACTTCAATGCCCACCACCAGGAGTGGCTCTTCCCATACCGGTGCACTGACCATGCTGGACGGGAGATGCGTAAGCTTTCGCTTGCGCTAAATCTAACCCAGCTGGTCCATGGGGCAACAAGGGTGCCGGATGTTGATTCGCACACGGCCAATTGCTTGGACCTTCTGCTGACAACAGATCCAGACAGATACTCTGTGTCGATAACTTCACCTTTGGGTAGTTCAGACCACTGTCTGGTGAAGTCTGTGTCCGTCTACTCCCCGCCCGATCCCAGCCCAAGAGGCACCCGGCGGGTTTGGCGGTACAGGTCAGCAGATTGGGATGGCATGCGATCTTTCTTCGCATGCTATCCTTGGCAGCCCACTTGCTTCTCTTCGGATGACCCATCGTCATGCGCTGACGCAGTGACAGATGTGTTGCGTCAGGGGATGGAGTACTACATTCCGTTCTCTGACGTAACGGTGTCCAGCGTTGACCGGCCATGGTTTGGCGCCGAATGTCATTGCGCCGATGCCCTTAAGCATGAGGCATACCTGGCATGGGCCGACGCACGATCGCGCAAGGCGAGTGACGTGGATCAGAAGAAGAGAGCCTACAACAGGGCTGCCAAGTCCTGCAAGAAGGTGTTGCGAAGGGCTCGGTTCGACCACATTAGCCGAATAGGCACCAAACTTGCTTCTTACCCAGCAGGTAGTAAAGCGTTTTGGTCCCTGGCTAAGTCGGTCGAATCGAACTTCTGCCGTCCCTCACTACCACCACTGCTGAAACCTGATGGGTCACTGGCCCACTCCGCTGAAGAGAAGGCAAATTTATTTGCCTCTCTTTTTGCGGAATCTTCGCATCTGAATCCTGGTGATTCGCGGCCCCCTCCTTCTCCTGATGGATGCGAGACGAGTATGTCGGACATTCGCATCCATCAAAAGGACGTCCGTAGGGTGCTGCGAAACCTCGACGTGAATAAGGCTAGTGGCCCTGACAGAATACCAGCTATAGTTCTTAGAACCTGTGCGCCTGAACTGTCTCCGATCTTGACACGCCTATTCCGCCTTTCATATGAGACTGGAAAAGTGCCGAATGCTTGGAAGCAAGCCAACGTATAGCCCGTGCCCAAGAAGGGCAGTCGAGCTGACCCGGCTAATTACAGTCCCATCTCTGTAACCTCCATACTCTGTAAGAGTATGGAGCGTATACTAAATATTAAGCTCCTGGCATACCTAGAAACTAATGATATCCTTAGCGACCGCCAATACGGCTTCCGCCGAAATCGGTCTACTGGGGATCTTCTAGCGTATGCCATTCACATATGGAGTGAGGCCATTGAGAGGCACGGGGAAGCGCTTGCCGTCTCCCTCGACATCTCGAAGGCTTTCGATAGGGTCTGGCACGAAAGCCTTATTGGTAAGCTTCCTTCATTCGGTCTGCCCGGTGGTCTGTGTGATTGGATTGCAGACTTCCTGAGGGATCGGTCCATTCGAGTGGTTATCGATGGCTGCTCGTCGGATCAATTGGATATTAATGCCGGCGTCCCTCAGGGGTCGGTACTCTCGGCAACATTGTTCTTGTTGCACATCAACGATCTGCTAAAACCCGGCACCTTTGGGTATGCAGACGACAGCACTGTTGCTGAGAGATACTTGTCCAACGCACGTGCTACCGGGCCACTGATCCGGTCTCTCCGTGAGGCCATGGTGGAGCGTTTAAACTTGTCCTTGCAGGCAGTCTCCGATTGGGGTGATGCCAATCTGGTCAAGTTTAATGCTGCTAAAACCCAGGCGTGTCTTTTTTCCGCTAAAAAGAGCCAATTTCACCCGGCTCCAACTTTCCGTGATGTAACCGTGCCAATAACGGACCATCTTGAGCTTCTTGGCGTTACGCTGACATCAACTCTCAATTTTGGGCCATACATTGAGGCAAAGGCTCAGCTGGCTGCCAAAAAGTTGGGGATCCTTGCGAAGGTGCGAAAGTACTTCACGCCGGAACAGCTGCTCAACTTGTATCAAGCGCAAGTTCGATCGAGCATGGAGTACTGTTCTCATCTTTGGGACGGATCTGCCAAATATCAGCTAGATGCACTAGAGTCGATCGAAAAGCGGGCCAAGAGACTCATCGGCGATGAAGCACTGGTCAAATCAAAGCTCCAGAGCCTTGAACATCGTCGCCGAGTTGCCAGCTTGTCGGTATTTTATCGGTTACATTTCGGGGAGTGTGCGATGGAATTGCATGATTTAATTCCGCCCAGCCCGTTCCATCATCGGACAACCAGACGCACGGTGATGCGTCATCGGTACATGGTGGACATCCCACCCATACGCACAAAACGTTTTGGGGACACTTTTATTATGCGTACAGCTAAGGAGTGGAATTCCCTGCCGGAGTCTGTGTTTCCCGATAGCTACAATCTAGGGGTCTTTAAGTCAAGAGTGAATAGGTTTTTTCTAGGCAAGCGTGCTTCACCGTCGACCACATCATCGCTTTCCATCAGGTGAGATAGTGGTCAAGCGCGAGCCTATTAATAATAAAAAAAAAAAAAAAAAAAAATAATAACCTATTAAAACTCTTTATTTTGATACCCCACATTATGGGTTTGGAAGAAAAAAAATGGGCCTCCACAATATGGCGCCCAAAAGCCGCCATTTTTCTATTTTACAATTTTAATGTAGCCAACGGCTTAAACTGTTTAATGAGGCATGTTGGTCTCACACCACCAGCTTCCAAACCGGATTGCCACTGAGAAATTCCTAATGGAATAACCCAAAAAAACACGGGTTCGATCCCAAGTTGAGAATCGAGCAATCGCAGACGCAACCTTGCGGAACATAGTGGAAAATATTGCAAAGCTGTCTACGCTACCTAACCCTAATACAATGAAAAAAGTTCAGCCAATAGGAAGCCTTCGTAATCTCGATGTGAACTTCACAAATAGAGTAATCAAGAAACTACAGATTGATTAGTTCATTTATGGCTCGGATCTATGACCGCTAAAAGGGTTTGTGCCTGTAAAGATATTATATAGGTAGGCGATAGTTGCGAACTGCGAGAGGACTAAGATAACTAAATCGTTTTTCGATAGATATTAAGATCAGGGTTGAATCTGTCAATGAACGTGTTAGGTATGCGGGTATGGACAAGTGAAACGCTGAGCTGCTATTTACACACTGGTTTAATTTCATAGGACACTTGAGAGTTGCCGACACACAGGAGGGGCGCGGGGGAGGGACGCGCACCTTGATAACATATACAACATTCCTCCCTCTAGTCTATAGCACAGTCTATAGACACCGAACATCATTTATTAGCCTTACTAAGTACCTACTACTAAACATTATAAAATTATGTACTATACAAAAACTTAGCTTAAAAGAACTTTTTGTAACAAGTAACGGGGCGATTTCTTGTCGATCTCTTTGGTGTATTTGAGTCACCGTAATGTGTGGTCTGGGTATCGACTTCTGTCCCCGCCTCGTGACCAACATCCTCGCTATGTCTCTGCGTTTTTTCATTATCGACGTCGCTCGACTGTTGTTCATCCTCATGGTCCTGTTGTGGATCCTTCTCAGACCCGTCCTCTCCCGTCGGTGAAGAAGTACTTCGTTCATACGATTCTGCTCTCTTCCCTCTGGCCGAGCTGCACGGCAAGGGATCTGGTGAGTGACGATCTGGTTGGAGTTTAGGCGTATCTGAAGCTGCTGGCGTCAGGCAGGGCGACGGCGACGACGACCGCGAGTGTGGCGGTGACGGTGAAATAGTACCAGATGACCCAGGTATATTCATGTTTGTGCTTTGTAAATAATCCCCTATTTTGTTTGTTCCGTTATAAAGCATCAGTTGGTTTATGTGCCTCTTATGAATTTCTGTACCGTTACTGTCTTTGACTAAATACAAAACTTGTCCTATTTTCTTAAGTATGATGCCCTTACCCCACGTTTCTTTTGTTTACATATTTTTTATATAATACGTTATCGTTTAGTTCTAAATGTTTCGTTTTGTGTTTCCCTTGCTGCTTAGTTTGCGTACACTGTTGATTTTTTGCAACGTTAGATATAGACAGTGACAAAGGTGCCGATGACTTTGGATCCATCAGGTCTAATCGCGACTTTAACTTGTGCCCAAACACCAATTGTGCAGGGACAATCCAGTGGCGGAATGAACTGAATTACGATAATCCATCGGATATCTTAATAACTGTACCGATGCTTCATTCGCGCTGTGACTCGTCATAATACATGGTTTTATTCCCTTTTTAACAACTTTGACAAAACTTTCGGCCTGGCCGTTACTAGGTGGGTGATAAACCGGTGACGTCACATGCGAAATCCCGTTTGTCGCGCAAAATAATTCAAACTCTCGCGAACAAAAAGCTGTGCCATTATCACTTACTATTGTTTTCGGAACTCCGAACCTTGACATAAACTCATATAGCTTCCGAATCACCGCTGTCGAAGAAGTAGCCGTATTCATGTTATACACTTCTATCCACTTAGTATGTGCATCTACCGCGACTAAATAAGAGCAACCTTTAACCGGACCTAGGAAATCTATGTGTATTCTGTCAAAGGGTCGATTTGGGTATTCCCAATGAGCAGGCGGCGCGCGCGGCGGTGAGAGCCGCAGCTGAATACAGACATCGCATGTACCTATCATTGCTTCTATGGCCTGGTCAATTCCCGGAAACCAAAATCTTGATCGAGCTTCGGCCTTGGTTTTTACTACGCCTAAATGTGAAGAATGTAATTCTTTAAGAATGATTCTATATAAGCTCGATGGTAAAACCACCTTGTGGCCTCTCATGACACAACCATTCTCATAAGATAATTGTGATTTACATAAGTAGTACGGTTTTAACCTTATATCGGTTATCTTCGGCGGCCACCCATTCAAAATGAAATATTTTACCTGCCTCAAAACTACGTCACAACTCACCTCCTCACGTAACACACATAAGTACACACACAAAACATAAGTAGCGCGGTCGTATGATACTTCGCAATCACAACACTTACACTGTTCAGTGCAAGCGCATTCGTGAACGGCGCGCGGCAAGCTCGCGCGAGAAAAATAGTCAGCACTGTTGTCAGCGCTGCGCACGTACTCAATTTTATAATTATAGCTACTTAAGAACAAAGCGTACCGCTGTAATCTATTTGCTGACATTTCTTGTATACCTTTGTGAGGCCCAAAAATTGCCAAGAGAGGCTTGTGATCTGTTCGAAGAATAAACGGTTCCGATCTACCATACAAATATTGATGAAACCGTCTCACACCGTAAATAATGGCAGTTGCTTCCTTTTGTATCCGAGCATATCGCTTTTCAGCTGAGTTTAAAGTACGTGAAACAAAAGAAATAGGTTTTTCTACACCGTCTGAACCTACTTGAGATAGGACTGCACCCAACCCACTTGGCGAAGCGTCCACCGTTAATATTATCGTCGCGTTCGGGTCAAAATGTCCGAGAACCTGTTCCGATGTCATGAGTTCTTTTATAGTCCTAAATGCCGAGTCATGAGTATCCGTCCAGGTCCATTTACAGTCTTTTTTTAACAGATCGTACAACGGACTGAGAACTGTAGACGCGTTTGGTACAAAATTCCTATAATATTTAATTAACCCTAAAAACGATTGCAGTTGATTAATATTTGTGGGGACCGGTGCTTCTATCATTGCTTTAACTTTTTCCGGCGCTTTTTTTAACCCATCCTTAGAGATAATATATCCAAGATAACTAATTTCGTCTTTAAAAAAGCTACATTTTTCCTTTTGTAATGTTAACCCTGATTCTTCTAAGCGTTTTAAAACGATATTTAGGTTTTTCAAATGTTCCTGCCTATTCGCTCCCGTTATTAAAATATCATCTAGCAGGCACAACACTCCGTCTATTCCAGATAACAAACCCTCGATAGCGCGCTGGAAAATAGCAGACGCGCTGGCTAACCCAAACACTAACCGTGTAAACCGCGGGCTGTATAGCAGCCCGCGGTTTGTATTTATACAGGTTAGGTTTTTGGACTCATCGTCCAAAACAAATTGATTATAGGCCATAGATAAATCAAGTTTGCTAAACTGTTGACCCCCATGGATCTTTGAAAATAGTTCGTTAGTTGTCGGTAGCGGATATTGTTCTACTCGCAACTGTTTATTTATACTTACGGAATAATCGGCACACAATCTGACAGCCCCGTTTCGCTTTAAAACTGGAACTATCGGTGAAGCGTATTCCGAGTATTCTACAGGTTCAAGTATACCTAAATCAACCAGTCTATCTATTTCTTTTTCGACCTTATCACGTAACGCGAACGCTACGGGACGTGCTTTACAAAAAAAACGTTTTAACAAAAAATACAACCGACTTCCAAATAAAAATACTACAAAGTGAAAAATAACTTCAATTTCGGAAGTCGGTGTCAAAAAAGGAAGATCACAAAACAGGAACACCGACTTCCGAAATTGAAGTTATTTTTCACTTTGTAGTATTTTTATTTGGAAGTCGGTTGTATTTTTTGTTAAAACGTTTTTTTTACTTTTTAGTTGTGGGTACATAACGGACCAATTCTCCAAAGTGAAGCCAGAATAGATTAACCCAGAAACAAGAAGCTTAATTAAAAACGGTGGAATTAAAGTAAAACAGGGTGAACTGTGCACACCTGCTTACCCCTTTAGAGCGTGCTAGTGTGATGTTATGTTATGAAACGATGTAAACAATAAACAGACATCCGATTGCAGCTATCCCGAGTGATTTGCTGTCATTTATTGAAGAGTTCTGATGTATATCTCCGAAGTTCTTCATCAGATATTAATCAAATTTAAATGGGACCACATGACAAGCACCAGCTTTCATATAAAAAAAAGAATCATGAAAATCGGTCCACCCAGTAAAAAGTTCCAAGGTAACACACATAAAAAAAAAAAAAAAAACAGCCGAATTGAAAACCTCCTCCTTTTTGCGAAGTCGGTTAAAAAACCGGTTTTGTTCCTTCTTTCAAAAACAGTTTAATTTTGTGTTTGTTAAAAGTGCCTAACTTATCCGAAAATAGCTTTGGGTATTGTAGTTGCAAATCCCTAACGTTTATGTCTGTAGTTCTACAATAGTTGACCGGCATTAACTGTAGGCGAAACAATGATAAGAAATCCCGACCGAGAATGGGTGGCCCGCCGCCGCGGATCACATACAAGTTCATAATATTCGTTCGACCTACATAACTTATTGGTAATTCCAACATTCCCAAACAAACCAGTTTACCACCGTTATACGTTATCAACTGTTTACGTGTACTTGATAATGGCACATCTTTGAAATGACTTTTGTAAAAGTTTTCCGAAATTACAGTTACTGCAGACCCGCTATCAATTTCGAATTTTAAAGGGACGGTATCAATGAAAACGGTTTCTACCATGGGTTCTCCCCTAAACGAACGGATATAATACAGCGTACCGTCATCGTCATCCTTGTCACCGCTATCCACCTGTACGTAATTCACTTTTGGACACATTTTACGCAGGTGGCCTTTTACGTGACACTTTTTACAAACATAATTTGCGAATCTACAGTCAGCCGATTTATGATTCGTATACCCACATACCCCACATTTCACTTTCACTGCACCACTACCACTTTTGCCCTTATCCGCTATCTTGAACAGCTGTTGGTCTGCCGCAGACGCCGGTGTCAGCTGCCCCACACTGGCTGCAGCGGCAGCGCGCGAACACCTGAGGTTTTCTGCCATCTCCACGACCTTGGCCAGCGTGAGTTCGATCAGATCTTTGGTGTACAGCTTCTCCTTCTCACGTCCTGGCTCCATCCCCATAAGGAACTTGTCACGGAGTGCCTCCTCCACGTTGAGAAAACCGCATTTTTCTGTGAGCCCTCGCAATCTCGCTGCCCACTGAGAATGAGATTCTCCTGTTTGTTGGATCACCGCGTAGAAATTGTGACGTTCACCAAACCCGACACATTTGGGGGTGAAATGGTTGTCTAGCAGTGATGTGAAATCTTCGTAGGGCACATCTTCAACGTTTTTTGGTAGAACCAAATCCGTTGCTAATTTGTAGGTACCCTCAGTGAGTGCGCTGAGCAGGATGGCCTTTCGTTTTTCACCTGCGGGATCAGTCTTCTCGTTGATGCCATTTGCCACGAAATATTGCTTTATACGCCCCTTGTACGTTTTCCATGTCTGTATGTTATGGTCGAACGTATTTAGAATTCCAAATTGCACTGAACTTGTCATTTTCTAAATTACTACACGTGTAGGTAGATTCTCGTCGCCAATGTTAGGTATGCGGGTATGGACAAGTGAAACGCTGAGCTGCTATTTACACACTGGTTTAATTTCATAGGACACTTGAGAGTTGCCGACACACAGGAGGGGCGCGGGGGAGGGACGCGCACCTTGATAACATATACAACAGAACGCAATTAATTTAAAAAAAAGATTGAAACTTTTTATTAATAACGGACACTTAGTAAAGGATATCCGCAAAACTTGTACAATATTAGAGGCTTCCTTTTGATTAAAACAGCTTAGACGTAAACAAGTTCTGAGAAAAACAGGATTTTCATTAAAACTGAGCTCAGCTGGTGATGAACGTGAAATGTAAAATTAGAAATACCGTGAAAAGGTTGCTCAAAAGACGTCTTACAACAAAAGATCGTGTAAAAGATGGCTTACTGGAAATCAAACTTTCAGGAAAAACTAGTTTGTGTATGAAAAAAGCAACTTATGAAAAATTATATTATTACTAGTGGCCCGCCCGCCACAACTTTGCCAGAGTCATAATAATTCGTAGCCTATAACCATCTAGAATAATGTACCGTTTAAATGATGACAGATTTTTTCAAATAGGTTTAGTGGTTCCCTACATAACATGTAGGAACAAACTCACAAAACTAAGATTAGTATAATAGTTAAGACTGCCAAAGAACCATGGAACGAAGCATGACAAACATACGGAAGGCAGTCCATGTAATAAATGAACAGTTGTGGACAACGAAAAGGGAAATGGACTGGCCACATGATGAGATCAAATATAGAGAAATGGGTTAAAGTAATTAGTCAGTAATAACGGTATACAAGAGACAGTAAATGCAGCAAGTGGAAACAGATACAAAGATGGGAGGATGAGCTAAAACAAACAGCAGGCTGCAACTGGATGAGAGTGGCTCGTGATAGAAATCAGTGGAAAGAGCTAAAGGAGGCCCTTACCGACACACTGAATTGAGGGATATACTGTAACAAAACATGGAAATTAAGAAACAATTCAGAATAAAGAGCTTTATATTATATTTATTATTTATTATATTATTTATTATATACTTTATTGTACACCACTTAAATAATTACAGAACAAAACATTTATAAAGATAAGTGTACTTTGGGCGGTCTTATCGCACAGGGCAATCTCTTACAGACAACCTTGGTTAACACTTTCATACAGAGGATGGTTGTTATTTTAAAGGAGGACCCTGGCGGTTAAACGTAATTTAATTTGCATTTTTTACTGGAAGAAAGTTACACAATCAATGAGTTTAATAGACTTTTATCCGGAGCAATATACAGTTTCTATTCTAATGACCTAGGGAGTGAAACAGCGCGTAAATCCTAGTATAGTTCTCGCCAAACTTCTTGGCCACCCTGAAGGTGGCTACAATGGCTGCGCAGTAGTAAATCTCACAGAAAAAGAGCACCGCGCCGCGCCTAGCGCATCAGAAAGCCAACGGGCAGCCAAGAAGTTTGGCGAGAATTATACCTAATATTGATTTTATGCTAACTGCGTGTTATCAAATTTCTTCAAATTTTATCGTTCTTTAACAGTACGAATCAGAGTCAGAGAGGTCATAATTTCAACTCACTATTAAGACGACGACAGTCGCCATCGACCTTGAGGAAACAACGCGCAACCTTATTTATTCAGTAGTTTTTTGTACTTTCTTTATTTTTCTTTGACTTTAAAAAGAAAGTCTTTAATCAAAATGTAGTTAATTAAATTGTCTTTGAGATGGTGGCAATTTCATTTAAATACGCCTGGCAGTTTTGTTGCGATTTTCGGTTTTTAGTCCGTGTTAGAAATAACTTTACAAATTAATTACACTATGCTATACCTACGACTAAATATCAAAATTTTCTTAAATCAAATTATCAAGAAAATGGTCTAATGGAAAATATATTTTTCCAAAAAATTACGACTAGCCATTGAGACGTGATTCTCATTTCAAAATCAGCTTCTGAGGGGTATTTGCGCCTTAAAACAGACTGATATGAACTTTATGTAAATCTAGGTAGATATGTTTCAAATCCACAAACGAGCGCTTCCCACGCATAATCGAAAAAAGAACTTCATCACATCATTATGTTCACATTATTTCGAAGCTTCATAAACCGCTTTTGTGGTTCTCCACATCTTTTCGGGACGTTAAGAATAATGCGTAATGTAGCTGAAAATCATATGGCGGAAGTGACAATTTGATGGACCATTACCCACCATAACGTTACACCATACATTATTCCATCCATCGTAAAGATTTAGAGACCATTAACAAAAATTGATGTAAGTATGATAAATTGTGCACATTTCTTGTAAAATTTTGGCTTTGTATTTGCTGACGATAATAAGAAGTAGTTCTAGAAAATATTGGAGCACTCTACATAAGTGGTATGCACTTTATTTTTCGTCAATATTTAGTTCTTAGATTGTGGGTCAACAGTTTGAAACGTTGTTTTAACGTTGTGAGTAGGTTGAAGTATACTTCAATCAACCTTACTGAACACAAATGTTCTTCCGAGTTGTCTTATAGGGTGAAAAATTACCGATATCAAAAGCAAAACTGAAAAGTGTAAAACGGAAGTCGGTTTCACAAAACTATAAAAAAGAAGTCTTTTGAGTAGTTTTTTTTTTTATATCTCTGTTTTTAGTTTTGGTACACCATCACTAAAATGCCAGCAAGTTCTATTAAGGGTCCTAAAGGGTTGAGAAATTATCCATAATAACCATCCGTGCTGTTTTTCGCTAAGGACTTCTGTTGTATGTTCCATATGTTAAAACTGCCTAACCGATTTTGATGAAACTTACATAATACGCTTAGTTTGGAGATACTTAATCCAATAAAAAATAATTATCACGATCGGATAACTATGTAGTTTCGGAGACTTGCGTGTATAAACATACATACATACAATAATATATACAGACACTTGTGAAATTTGGCACACGTGTTTAGAAGCCCACTGAATATAGAACAATTTCAATAATATTACATACATACGTATCGTATCGAATTGATAACGTAATTTTTTTTTAAGTCTGTTAAATCAACTGAAAACCAAAAAGAAAACACTAAAAATTACATTCATCATCATCGTCGTCGACAGCCCGACTTCACCCACTGCTGAGCTTAGGCTTCTCTCTTCTTATGCCCCCAAGCCCACATTCCTGTGCCAGCCTTACTCAGGTTCTTCCCACGATGGCAACAATGTCATCTGCCCGTTACTTGTCACACAAACTACATTTTTTTTTGTTGTTAACTTGGGTTATCTTCAAGAGTTGCCTGGAAATTTGGAGAAAAGACCCAGGCATTGTGGTATTTTTACCTCATTAAGCCTCCCCGGTGATCACCATCAGCACTTAGAAAGGGTCCCGAGACCTCTTAAAAGACCGGCAACGCCTGGTAGGGCACATCCCTGGGGAGACTAAATAGCGCCTCCACTGATTCTCGCTGTGCACGGCAGCACGTGATCACTGTGCCACCTTCTTTCTTGGAGTCACTTGGTGGGCGAACAGAGTCTCCAATCTAATCGCCCATGACCCCAGAGTCTCACCTGCCTATAATGCAGGTATGGGGTTTCGGCGTTTTAAGCGTCGAGGCGGTTGCCTCCAAGACGCTTTCTGCTCTCACCTATATTTTCTTTCTTTATAAATGTGAAAGTCTGTTTGTAATAAGTATGTATGGCTGTTTATTAATCAATCACACCTAAACGGCTGGCTTAACGCAGTTGGTTAATTGGAACACATAGGATACTTCATTTTTACCTCGGTAAGTTCCTTTTGGATAATTTATAATTAACGATAACCGCTGGTACAAGATAATTTAATTTTACTTTTGACATCTATAAGATACATTGTTTTTCAAATAAAAAGGGCACAGACACACATATCAGAAAGTTTAGATCAGTCAGATATTTGAAAACCTATTCAAAAACTTACCTTAATAAAAATGTTTTTATTCAAAGCCCCATTTCTCAACCTCAAAAACGATAATCCAGACAAGCAGCATCCAATTTCTCAGAATCGAGTATCTTCACAAACACCACAAGATCGATGGCAGTTTAAATCGTGACTAGCTCGCGCCGCGGCGTTGTCCGCAAGCGATACGGGGAACGGCCATTTACATTAATTCGCTATATTGTTGTTTCTACTCGTTCTTCGTAATCCCTGTCGTATTACGCAAACTGTTCCCCGTGACCTGGTTCTAAACGGACAAACAGTTCTGCTGTAAGAGCATAATGGGAACCATATTGTTATTGATGTTAGTTTAATGGAATTTAATTGGGCGCTTTAGCTAGTCTGGTGTATTTAGGTTAGTGAGAGGTATATTTAGGTTAGGTATAGTGAGATCGTGAGCACTTCCTTTTTTATTTAGAAAAGTTAGCAGTATTTCAAAGGCAGGATATATAACTATTGAATTTAGATCTTGCTAGTTATTAGCATTGACCTGAATCCGTACTTGAATCATTATCATTACCCTATCCTACTACTTATTATACACTTAACGTAAAAGTTTCTGAGGATAGATGGATGGAAGGTGAGTGATGTACTCACGTTCGACGTTGAATAACACATATAATACTTTTTATCCGGGTAGTAGATTCCTTTTGTATATTTATATTTTCGACTTTCACTCGGGTGAAACCTCTGGTAAAAGCTAGTCTTGCATTCATCTTTATTAGCCGTTATCTCAGACACATCATCTTTTTTGTTACTCACGGTCGAACCTTTTGTTTGTCCTTCGGCTACTCTTTTAACTTCACATTCATACTCAAAACAACTCTTACGACCACAAAACTTTATAGCATTCAAATAAATATATTCATTTATATATTTACAGATTTATATTAGTCGTTGTAAGAGGTAAAGGTTCATGCCCTTCACAATCGACCGCCTGAACCTTTCAGGATTTTCAAGTGGCGAATTACAGATCTGTCCGAGTAGCTACATACTGAGGCTCTGGACAAGTGGCATTGGATGCCAGCGGAGGCGATACTCAAAATATCATAATGTGAAGGATTGATCACGTGATTTTTCGTTTCTGCTTGTCAATACTATACAATTTTGACTTTTGTCAATCGCTACAGCCACGCTTTCGATCTTTTAGTTTTGAATTGCCTCCTCTAGCTAATATCCATACATGTTTATATGACTGACGGAACCCTTATCCGTATTCCTTTCTGACCACTTTTCTCAAGTATCGTAACAAGCTACTTACGAATGATAGAGGGATGGTCGGAATTATGAATAACTAGCTGTCCCCCGCGGCTTCGCTCCCGTCAACTGCCTACCTACCCTATCTACCTACCTACTCTATCCTACATACGCAACGCACGCAACGGAAGCTCTCAAAAAGGATTTTTTTTTCCCGTTTTTGCAACATTTTTCATTTATGCTCCTCTCCCACTGGTCGTAGCATGATGTTATATAGCCTATAACTTTCCTCGATAAATAGACTATCCAACACAAAAATAATTTTTCAATTCCAACCAGCAGTTCCTGAGGTTAGCGCTTTCAAACAAACAAACAAACTGTTCAGCTTTATAATATTATACTAGCTGTCCCACGCGGCTTCGCTCCCGTCAACTCGCTACCTACCTAACCTACATACATGAATGTTGAGTAACTTTAACCGCTTATGCAGCGCACGTAAAGAATGCTCTCAAAAAGGAATAATTTTGCCCGTTTTTGCAACATTTTTCATTTATGCTCCGCTCTTGGTCGAAGCGTGATTTTATATAGCCTATAACTTTCCTCGATAAATAGACTATCCAACACAAAAATAATTTTTCAATTCCAACCAGTAGTTCCTAAGATTAGCGCGTTCAAACAACAAACAAACAGTATGAGTAATAGTATAAATATTAAGTATAGATTCATGACAATATGATTATTTCTATTGCGGTCACAAATTCACTGAAAGAGGTCCGTGTAAGGGAAGTAATATCTGTCAGTCTTAAAACTTTTAGGGTTAACTCTATATTGGGTAATAGACAACCAGTGGTAGTTTTATGTATGTCGCATTTTATCTTACTTCTTTTTTATCCCTCATAAAGAAAAGGAACTTGACTTTAGAAAGGCATTAATCGCAACCCTGTTTGTGATTGAATTTTCTGTAGACAATTCTAGAATCTTCTGTAGATAGCAAAAATGATTTACATAAATCAGTTTTTACCACTGACCTTATTTCTTTTCAATAACAAGATCCTGATTCAGAGAATGAAGTTGTAACAAGACTCAGCAAAAATAAGGCACATGAGGAATACATCGTAATAAACCGGGAACATATATCCGGGCGATCGTATCTAGTGTGTTGCCGAATTCACTAAATGGATAGGTACAGAAGGTCAGCTCCATACAAAACGCTCTGAGACATACAGCGAGTGCAAAATAGATATGAGCGCCGTTTGCCAATTCGACGGCGGTGGTGTGGTCTAAAAAATCTATGGCAGCGGCAGCGTAGCGGCGGCGTGGCCATCTCTTAAATATATTATTAGGTGTGTGCTTTTTACAATAAAAATAATAAAGAAAAACAATTGTTGGTTACAAATAAAGCTTTAAATTTATTAATAAAGGAACATAGCACAAAAAAGTGTAATGGCTAACACATCACAACTTTAATAAAAAAATATCAATATACTCATCCAAATGATTATGCATATGTATATGCTAGCAATCATACCAACTCTATTTCCCGTAACATATATTATTAACTTAACAGCGCTTAATTTAAATTTCTCTCTCCCGAACAAGCCGAATCCCGAAATGGCTTATACATACGTTGCGGCAGATTATACAGAAGACCAAAATGTACAATCTGCCTCTCTGGTTAGCGTTTGTTGACTCCGAGAAGTTCTTCGATTTCATCGAGACTTGCGTTTACTGCAGTCTCTCCAACGATACTAGATTGACTACCACCATTTCAGTCCGACTTGAGGACCAGACCCCGAAACCTATCCTTTTGCAGCGCGGTGTGAGACAAGAAGGCGTAATTTCTCCAAAAATGTTCACCACTACACTGGAGGATGTCTTCAAGGTTCTGGACTGGAGAGAGCTAGGCATCAACAATAATGGCGAGTACATTTCACCTTCAACTTTCCATTACCCTTCACCTTCTAGCCGTCGTTATAGTGATCATGGCTGAGACCACAGACTGAGCCTATGGAGGACCTCAGTACAATGATTGAAGTCTTCGGTATGGCTTCCAAAAGAGTGTACTTTAAAATTAACATGGAAAAAACAAAGGTCGAATTAAATACCCATGAAACACCCATTAACTTCAAGTGCGGAGAATCTACACTCGAAGTGTAGACCAGTGGTTCCCAAACACTGGTTTGAATTTTTACATTGCCCCTTCGTGACCCACTCAATACTTTTACTCTAAACTTATGCTGTTTACATTAAGTAAAATAATATACGTTTATTGTAAGTAACATGACTCCATGAAAGAGTATGCGTATGAGTATTTTTTTCAATATTGCCAAAAATTTAAAGAAATTTGTCATACTCTCTCATGGAGCCATGCCAAACTCACTTACGCAATTAGGCTATAGGACTTCTGTTCTTATCTATTCTGTGGCGAGGATTCACGATGTTCTTCAGGAAATGAGACGATCAATGGATTCCGTTCGACACTTTGACATAGTTCTCATTGTGTGACAAGATTAAGTGGAATCATGTTCGGGTTAATGTCAGCAACTTAGATTTTATTGGCAGCCGCGGTACGTTCAAGTAATTATAACTTAAACGGTGTAAGAAAGACAGTTTGATAAGGTTATGAATAAGTTCTGGAGCTGAAAGGCGTTTAATAAAGTTAGAAAATTCTAAACTAGATAGGTTTCCAAAATTACGGTATTTGGCCTAGATAGATGTTAACGTAAGTAGGTATTTTGAATTGTAATTCTTAATTGTGCACATAAAAATACACATACTACATGAGTGATTATAAAGTTGATGTACAAAGGCGAGCTTAACTCAAAGAAGAGTTTTCTACCAGCAAACCTTAGAGAGATTACAAAAGGAAGAAGAGAAGTAGTCCAGTGTACAATTTTAGAATTATATAAAATAAATATATTTAACATACATAAGTACAATATATATTATACTAATATTACGTCATTCCGAAGGAAAATAATTCTTGATTTTCCTCTTGAACACATTCAGAGAAGGGCTGTCGCGTAGGGAATGTGGCAGAGAGTTCTAGAGACGCACTGCAGTAACAGAGAAGGAGCCATCATAGCGGCTAAAAGTCTGACGTGGGATACTAAGGAGAAGAGAAGTGGAAGTGCGACAGGGTTTACCCCGCCGGAAAAGTTTTCAAAGCGTTCACGAAGGTATTCAGGCGAATTAGAATTGTGTAGGATAGTATAGAGAAGAGATAGGATATTGGTATCTCGACGACGCTGGATCGGCAGCCACTTTAGTTTAGTCCGAAACTCCGATACCTGGTCGAATTTGCGTAGGCCAAAAATAAAGCGGATGCAGAAGTTCTGCAGTCGCTCGAGTTTATTTAGGAGTACCTCCGTTGCATCTAGAAAACAGACATCCGCAAAGTCTATGAACAGTAGAAGAAGAGATTGAGCAAGAGTGACCTTAGTGTGAAATGGTAAGAATTGTAATAAGACTTCAAGGCATAACTTCACCGAAAAAGAAATAACTACTATATAGTTATGTAAATTTGGCCTTTTCTAAATAGGGTCTAATCGGCA
Source organism: Orthosia cruda (assembly GCA_964057195.1). Lineage (NCBI taxonomy): Eukaryota > Metazoa > Arthropoda > Insecta > Lepidoptera > Noctuidae > Orthosia > Orthosia cruda. The sequence goes on from OZ059828.1 coordinate 16,790,600, forward strand.
AACTGTTGTTAACCTTTCGGGGATTAAAAAAGTAATATTCCGATAAGCAAATATTGTATAATATACCTCTACTAAAGTTATTTCGTTTCGATATTATTCCAAATGTGAAATTTTCCATTTTGACGAGTAATTGTACAAAAATCTGTATCGATGCCAGACTCAAAAGTGCTTACAAAAAAAGTCGTCTCACCTATATTTTACGCGGATACGAAATATCGCATTAAAATGTCGTTAGAAGCTAAGTATCCCAGTGGGTTATTGATGCGTTTTTTTACCGAGTCTGCAGATGGGTAGGTAGAGGTATATCCCGGCTTAATGATCACCCGGTGTGCCAACAACTTTACTTCGATTTTATAATATTTTGTATTTTATTTTGTAGCTCCCAAAGTCTTTTTATTTGCTCCTTTAGGCATTCAGTACAAGTAAGTAAAAATAAATGTTCACTTTGCATTACTTATTACTGAATTTACATGAAAGGCATTTCATTGATTTTAAGCTCGTTAAGTTTCACTTGAAATGATATTGCAAAGGAAATTAAGTCATTCATTTTGTGTAAGCTTCATTTGAATTTTGATTGAGCTACAAAATTGAATCCACAAACTAAGTTTTCATTTAAGATGCTCTATCAGGGTTCTTTTAAAACAAGTCTTCAAAATTAAACGAATTAGATTTTCAGAAAAACAAAAATATATCAAAGTATTTATTTTCTTAAAGGTCAGAGTTGAGTTAGTTGCTCATTGAAGACGAACTTCGTTTATTTTAAATAAATCTTGAATATCTAGAAGGCGTTCAAAAATACATTTGACCTTTTTCTTTTGAAACGATTTCGTTTACCATTCCAAAGACAAAACTAAGTTTTGCCCGCGAATATGTCCGCGCAGATTTCGTGTATTTTTAAGACATTGAATTAAAGTGTAGTTTCAGTTTTTTGTTCGTTACTATCAGAGTCATGACTGATTAGCTTTTGTCCGCGGCCTTACTCGTGTAACATATTGATACATTAAAAAAAAAACAATGTTCAGATCCTAACCTAAGCTACCTACATACATCTGTTTTAAATTTCATTAGGATTGGTTTAGCGGCTTATGTGTGAAAACGTTACAAACATACAGACAGACACAGAGAGATACTTTCGCATTTATAATATTAATATGGATTTAGGCTGTACTTTGTGGCTGGCGTTATTTTTTGTAGGAGCCTTAAAATTCAACAAAGTATATTTGCTAGTGTCATCTCTCATAAACGGCATGCGTGTAGAACTAGATGAATTAATGTAAAAAAAGCAAAATAATTATATGGTGGCCCGCGCTGGCTTTGCGTGGGTTATAAAAATGTAAAGCACCACCATCTGGATTAATGGACCTTTCAAATGGTGAAAAAATTTTCAAATTGGTGTGTTCTAAAGATTACCCTACAAGTAGGAACAAACTCACACAATAGAGTAGTTGACAAAAAATATCTATTTAGTTTGTCAGTTAGATAACCTAAAAATATTAGACACTAATTTTCCTTTTGCCTGTTATAAATATTTAAATTATGCTTACAATTATTTATGTTTTTTGACTAACTATAATCATTTCTATCAAGTTGTATGATCAAAAGTAGTTGTATTGATTTCTTGTGATTGGTCGAGACTTTGACAGTTATCGACGACCAATCACAAGCAAGTATAATGGTGGGGATTGGTGGGGATAGAAACGAACCGGCGGGCATTTTAATGGTATGCCCGGCCATTCGTTTTCCGACATCAGTGCTTGTCACTTGCATTGTATCGCTATTAGTTTTTCTAACTCAAACTGTTCTGCTGTGTACTATATAATAATAAAGCTGATCTTCGAATTTATAAAGCGTGTTTTGCATTCAAAGTCCTTGCTCCTGAGTGTTGGACCAGTACGTTTCACATGTCAAATAAACAAAAAAATACGACGAAACAGTTCGTTGAAATATACGAGCACCACTCCTGAACTTTGATGCGCTTAAATCTTTGTAATTTTTTTTTATTCGATAAAGCAAAAAATACGGGCGCAATATTATTTTCTAATAATATAATCTAATCTCATAATATAATCTCACTGACAGACTAAATAGAATTATATTTTTCCACCCATGAAACATCCCTATTCGGGCTCTCTCTTCGTAATATTAGTTAAGATAACGGCGTTTTGTAATTTCTGTCTGCCATGTGAAAAAAGCTTGAGTTTAAGTATGTATGTATGTCATCTTTGTGCATCCGTTTGGTATTTTATTGAACTAACACTTAACATTTCAAAATAGAATATCCTTTGGAGCTGACTGCGACGGATAGGATTTTTGCAAATGTAAACCTAACTACGGAGTTTGAATCTAACGTGTTTTAGGCTTATCCTGCACTACACCAGCACCGCAAAAACTAAAGTATGTGTTACATAATATACGCTGAATAAACGGATTGATTGCCAGATACGCCAATGTAAATATGTAGGATTATTTCATTGTTGAATTTTGGTCCTATGTTACAGATATTAATATTCCTCATATGTTTGGAAGATTTTTTAATGAATTACACCTCAACAGCTGCTAAAAGGTTTTGGATGAATACACAAGTGACATGATTTAGATTGGTAAACACGTTTTTCGCCCCATACTCTATATCCGTAGTGATGATAGCTAGTCGGTTTCAGCCTCAGCGTCTGCATTCATTCATTATTGCTCATTGTGATCGCGAGCTCAGATTTGCTGCTCTGTTATGTGCCCTCATGTTGATATGCAAGTCATATGAGGGCACTCATGTGACTTGCATATCCAACTCTGGGCGAAAAACTCCAAGCAAAGAGCGGACACGTCTGAACGCTATTGACGACGTGATTATCGGTGTATTATGTTCTCTTTGGATTACCGATATTCGCGGGTGAACCTGTGGGATGAAGCTAGTTTCCAATCATTTTAGGTCAAAGTATGCAAACAACGTTCCTGGAATATCAGTTGGTAAGAGATAATATTACACTATTCGTTTTTTCCTGGTAGTATTTTCGCCATCCACACTGGCGAAACCGACAGAAACAGACAGAAGCTGGTTACCGTATAATTTCAGTTCTAATTATGCTTAAAACTTTCCTGATATATCAGTTAGAGATAACATTACTCTATTAGTCTGTTCAATATTATTTTTATGTGACATCGTGTTACGGAAACATTTGTCCAAAATAGCTATTAAAATGTATGCACATCGTTAGCATAATTAGATTATTATTATCAAACTATTCTCTGTAACAAACAATGCAAAATGCTCGTATTTTAATGAGCAGTTCCAAATATATATCGCTGTTGTGTGTGTTATGTTTAGGGTCCAGATAAATTATACGCAACTTGGTTTATACTGAATATGAAAACTGTTTAATTTGGTTCACAATACTTAGTTACAATTCGTACCGTAAAATATGACGTGGCAAGGTGAAGGTATGTAAGCGACTGGCGAGCCCGGCGCTGGCGTTCCTTCAAATAACAAAATATGCAATTCAGCAAATCGCATCGCTGGGGTCGCTACATCACACCCCCCTTTCTCCAAAAATTTAACATATTTTAAATTTTGATATACATTAGGTTTACAATGGTGCGTACAATACAATATGGCGAAAATATTGCTTACACGCTATCTTATCTACAACGTGCGGTCTCTCGAGTGTTTCGGAGCCGTCTTTACATAACATATACCTACTTAGTACTAAGACACATGAGTTTAAGGGTAGCTGTCATAACGTCCACTCTGTAATAATCAATAACACCACAAAGGCCGGCTAGCTTCCGCTATGACAGCGCCAGTTAAAAAAATTCGCCATCCCTTGATAAAATACAATCATAATACAAAACCACAGCTATAACTGTAACGGTACATTGTTCACTATAACAAATACATTGTTCGCTTGCTACGTCAGCGAACGAGCTCTCTGAATAACACACTACATTAATCTGATGATTCTTGCACAATTCACTTTTTGTGGACACTGTTTACACGTAACTTGCTGCAGTTCCTGCGGTTGCCGGATTGGCCATATGTGCAGGCACTACCGTTGTCCCCGTCAGTGTAATTACTTCCTTTTTCAACCAATTTCTCAATTGGCCTATGCAACCTTTCTTAATTGCGTAACATAACAAAATGCCCAATATTACCGCGATGATGATAAGTATTATCCCAAAATAATTCATTTTGTTTTCTAATTGTTGTCCAGCTACTACCTGGGCTTGGGCTATGGCAACGTATTCTTTATTTGGTGTATTTCCCATGTTTTAAAATTTATATGCTCTTTACTTCAATGTGACACTGTTATTAGTGAATTGTACAAGAAACACCTTAAACTTACAACATAACTGAACAATTTTTTTGTTAGTTGTGCAAAAATCGCACGGGTTTCTTGATAACACGACCCGAGCGCGTGGTTCTATTCATAGGCGGTAGCGGATTTTGCTCAACCTGCTGTTTATGTTTCTATATTGATTTTATTTCCTACACTTTCTGGCACAGTATTGTCGTTTATAATATATGCTGGCTTTATTCTATCGATGGACACGGTTGATTGACGGTTGTCCTTTTGTATTTCAAAAGTCTTCTCGCTTCTGCTCATGACCTGGTATGGGCCACTATACGACGGTGTCAATGGCTTCCTTACCATATCATTCCTAACGAATACGTGAGTACAAGTTTTCAAATCTTTGTGAATGAATATTTTCCGCGAGCCGCTATCCGCTCGTGACTGTGGGCGCATGCCATTAATTATGTTTCTCAATTTGCTTACGAATGTCGGCAGATGTCCTACTTGTGATTCCTTTGCCTCGTGATAAAAATCGCCCGGTAAACGCAACGTTTGTCCTAAAACAAATTCTGCCGAACTTACATTTTGGTCGCTTTTGCAAACTGCACGAAGTCCCAACAATGCGGTCGGTAATTCGTCAACCCATGACCTATTTCCTAACAGTCTTGTCTTTATTGCTGCCTTAAGGGAACCATGCATTCTTTCTACCGTACCATTCCCCTGTGGATGATATGCTGTCGTGCGTATTTTCTTTATCCCTAACATGTTCATCAAACTGCCGAATATCTCGCTCTCGAACTGCCTGCCCTGATCGCTGGTTAGAGTTTTAGGACACCCGAATCTACATATCCATCCTTCATAGATCGCCTTGGCTACTGTGTCTGCAGTAATGTCTTTGACAGGAAATGCCTCCGGCCAACGAGTAAACCTATCTATGACGGTGACGCAATAACGATAACCTTCTTGTGTGGTCGGTAGTGGCCCTACTATGTCTAGGTGTACGTGTTCAAATCGTTCTGTTATCGGAAATGTGCCTAATTTTGAAACTGTGTGTCTGTGTACCTTTACTTTCTGACATAGTATACACGATCTCGCCCATTTGACGATGTCTTTATTCATGTCTGGCCAAAAATAACGACATGTGATCATCTTTCGTGTGGCCCTAACGCCTGGGTGGCTTATATTATGAACCGTGTCAAAAACAGTCTTTCGGAAATGTAACGGAATGTATGGCCTTACCATGTCTTTTGTAATACTACAATATATCTTTCTTTTACATAATGGAGAATGTACTTGTTCTAAAACAATGTTGCCCTGTGAGTTTGCTAACATGTGTGTCATTTGAGCGTCTGTTTCCTGTGCCTTTGCGATTTCGTCGTAATCGATGTTTGTGTCACAAGTAATGGACTCTATTCGTGATAACGCGTCAGCAACCGCATTATCGGTGCCGGTGACGTATTGTATGTCGCTCGTAAATTCGCTGATGTACAATAACTGCCGTGTACGCATTGTTGTTTCTCAATCCGTACCTATTTTTGTAAACGCGTATGTTAAAGGCCTATGGTCTGTAAAAATTGTTAGTTTTACCATGTTTCTGAAATGGACAATTGCCAAATACACTGCTGTCAGCTCGCGGTCGTACGTGCTGTATTTTTGTTGTGCCGCTGATAGTCTTTTCGAAAAATACCCTAGCGGTGTCCATTTACCTTTTGTTTCCTGTTGTAAAACTGCGCCCACACAAGTGTTTGATGCGTCGCACATTAGTGCCAATTTGCCTGATTCTCCCGGATGAGCTAGCGAAATGGCGCTCTTTAGGCTTGCCTTACACTTCTCGAACGCGGCCACTGTTGTATCGGCCCACTCAATTTTTGACTTATCTTTCTTTTTGGCCCCGTGCAAATATTTATTTAACTCCGCCTGGCTTTCCGCCGCCCCTTTCAAATGGGACCTATAAAAATTCACCATTCCTAAAAATCGTCGCAATTGTTCGATTGTTTCCGGTCGCGGATAATTTTGTATAACCTCAATCTTATTCTCCAGTGGTTTTATTCCGTCCTTATTTACGTTGTAGCCTAAAAATTCTATTTCCGTTTTCCCTAAATCGCATTTTGCTAAATTGATTGTTATTCCGTATTGCTCGAATCTACCGAATATTAATTTAAGGTGTTTTTTGAAAAGCTGTTCAGTGGTGCTGACAAGGTCATCGATATAACAAAATAAATACGAGTTTTCTTGGCCTTCTTTTATATATTCTATATTTTTCAACACTGTATTATTCATAAATCTTTGGAACGTTTGTGCTGCGTTTCGTAAGCCAAACGACATCCGCGGAAACTCGAAAAGCCCGAAAGGAGTAATGATCGCCGTTTTTTCGATATCCTGTGGTGCTACACAAATGTTATGATAGGCCCGGTTGATGTCTATTTTTCCAAAAATTGTCTTACCTGCTAGCCCATAAGTAAAATCCTGCAGTCTTGGTATCGGGTACCTGTCTGGCTTCGTGATCGCGTTGAGTGCACGATAGTCACCACAGGGCCTGATCTGTCCGTCCTTCTTCAGCACGACGTGTAACGCGCTCGCCCAAGGACTGCTGGATGGCCTGCAAATTCCTAACTCCTGCATTACTTTAAACTCCTCCTGTACCAATTTATACCTATGCGGTGGTAATGGCCTAGCACGCGTGAAAACTGGAGGGCCTGTAGTTTCTATGTGGTGTTATACATTGTGACTAGATGGTTCTTTGTACGATACAGGCTTGGTAATGCTGGAAAATTCCTTTAGTAATTCTCTATATGGGTTATCCAGCTGTATGCTCGAAACCGATGGTTCCGTACACTTTACGACGGATGCTTCCCTACTAAACTTAGTACGCCCGTCAATCAAACGTGTTTTATACAAATCTACTATCAGCTGGTGTGCCTCTAAGAAATCTGCTCCTAAAATGGGCTGTTTTACGTCACATATAATAAATTGCCATTTAAAATTCCTTCTTAAACCTATATTAAGCTCTATGTTAGTTACACCATAAGTTTTTATGTCAGTGTTATTCGCTGCGAACAGCTTATACGAACAGTCACGTTTAACTTTGTTGCCTCTCACTTTACCCACTGGTATCACTGATACGTTAGCACCTGTGTCCACTAGATACATAATACCACTTCTTAAATCTCGCACGCAGAGTCGGTGATTGCCCGCGGTACAATCTCCCACCGATGATGACTGCACCGCCTCTAGTTTTCCGCACCCTGCTGCTTCTTGGACCAATTGCACGGCGACTCGCACGCCCGCGCATTTTCCCGGTAACGAAAGTGGTGTCTGCATAGCCAATTCGGAGAACTCGGTGTGCGATACGACCTTGACTGGCCCCTGGGCCTGTAGCGCCCCTGCTGCCATTGCTGCCCTCTCCGGTCTTGTCCCGGGTTCCCATTTCGCTTCCTGATGTCATTAATTTCCCCACGCATCTCTTTCATTTCCACAGTTAATGCGCTGAGATGCTTGGCCAAATCCGTCTTTGAGTCGCAAGTCAAATCCGATGTGCTCGGTGCTATTGACGCGATCTCACCGGTCCCTATGTTTTCCATCACTCTGTCTGCCGTTGCAGCGAGATTTTCTAGTTTCGTGTCTCCGGTCACTGCCAGGACCGCCCGCACGCCCGGGGGTAAACGATTCAGCCACAACCTTTTTAGTGGCTCGTCTGTCACGTTGCAATTCTTGGCTAAAGCCGCCATCGCCCTATATAGCTGTGATGGTTTCTGTGTTCCCAGGTCCATTTCCGCTATCAGCCTCTGGAATTGCTTCTCCGTGCTTTCCTCATAAATTACTCATAAACGCTTCTTTAATGCTGCGTACTTGCCTGACTCTGGCGGGGCTTCGATTATATCGGTAACTTGCCGCACTGTGTCCTGGGGCAACCTGGCGATTGCTATGTCGAACAGCTGCGCATCACCCTGCTTCTGCGGTGCCATAATAGCCTCGAACTGGCAGAACCATGATTTGGGCAAATCCGTCCAAAAATCTGGTATCCTTGACTGCACCGATACCGCTGCTACTCCGGTTGTTGTTGGGGTAGTCATTGTAGTGGAGTGTTTCTAACGCGCACTTGCCACGTCGCCACTGAATCGCTTACGGCGCAAAAATAATAAAACACAAAAAACTAATTTTTGTAAACGTTCGGGGTCACCAATTGTTGCGCGTGTTATGTTTAGGGTCCAGATAAATTATACGCAACTTGGTTTATACTGAATATGAAAACTGTTTAATTTGGTTCACAATACTTAGTTACAATTCGTACCGTAAAATATGACGTGGCAAGGTGAAGGTATGTAAGCGACTGGCGAGCCCGGCGCTGGCGTTCCTTCAAATAACAAAATATGCAATTCTGCAAATCGCATCGCTGGGGTCGCTACATCGCTTTATTTTACCAACTGTAAATACTCCAATGTAGTAATAATAATTTAGCTCCAATAACCCGATACCAATTAACGCCTACAATGGCATTGTTGGTTGCCGAAATAGTAGATATTTTATGAGGCGACATTGCTATTAATTGACAGTGTTATCGACTGTCTTGTTCACCAAATAATCTTAATATCGAGGGTTGACATCTCGTACTAACTGATAGCGCAAAACAAATGCAAATAAAGTACGTCAATGCTTTTACGATGTTTCGGAAATGTATACAATGACATCTTGAACTGGGTGTTTTCGGAAAATTCGTATAGATTCAACTTTGACAAATCGTATTAACTATTAAGCATCTTATTCATCGTTAAAAGACAAATTATTTATGCAAAATATAATCAAGAAAGGCTTCGCGCCCGGGCCCAGCCCATAGAACCTGTTATTTTTTCGGGATAAATAGTAGCCTTCAGAAGCACTCAGGAATAATGTAACTTTATTATTAAAGATGCAATTGAGTTAAATAAAGGGTCCAAGGTGTTTTCAAGGGAACTGGCTATTGGGCAGAGCCAGCTAACGAAACTGAAGACCGACAATGGCAGGTCCGCCAAATCGGTGCTTCTGAGGGATATTAAGACATTCTTTGGGCAGCAGTACACATCAATCAGCAATCCCGTTACGAGTCTAGCAAATGGCCCAAGAGCTATATTGACCCGACACTATACCAAATATATCCCGGACATCATCCTGTACAAGATTAGGATGGCTCTGAAACAGCTTAAAAACCAAAAGGCACCGGGTGATGACGGAATCACGGCCGAACTCCTGAACTCACTTCTTAGCCATATCTACAAGTTGTTTTCAAGAGTCATCACGAATCGTCTCGCGCGCGGATATGACGATTTCCAGCCTCCCGAACAAGCCGGCTTCCGAAAAGGCTTTAGCATCGTAGATCACATACATACGCTGCGGCAGGTTATACAGAAGACCGAAGAGTATAAACTGCCTCTCTGTTTAAGGTTTGTGGACTGCGAGAAAGCCTTCAATTTGATCGAGACTTGGTCTGTACTCCAGTCTCTCCAACCAGACCTTGAAACCAATCCTTCCACAGCGCAGCGTGAGACAGAGAGACGTAATTTCTCCAAAACTATTCACTGCTGCGCTGGAGGATGTCTCCAAGGTTCTGGACTGGAGGGGGCTCGGCATCAATGTTAGTGGCGATTACATCACTCACCTTCGGTTTGCCGACGACATAGTGGTAATGGCTGAGACCATGGAGAGCCTCAGTACAATGCTCAATGAACTCAGTAGAGATTCCGAAAGAGTGGGTCTTAAAATTAACATGGACCAAACCAAGGTCATGGTGAATGCCCATGTAACACCTACTTCTATCAAGATTTGAGACTCTACGCTCGAAGTTGTAGACGATTATCTCTACCTGGGACAAACGGTCCAGTTGTGTAGGTCTAACTTCGAGAAAGAGGTTCTTTCTTTTAAAGAGGTCAACCGTCGACTCCGACTCGGCTGGGCAGCGTTCGGGAAGTTGCGCTTTAACTTTTCCTCTAATTTACCGAAGTGTCTCAAGACAAAGGTCTATGACCAGTATGTGTTGCCTATGAAACTGAGACGTGGTCGCTCACAATGGGCCTTATCAGATAGCTTAAACTTAGCCAAAGGGCAATGGAGAGGGCTATGCTCGGTGTTTCCTTGCATGATCACTTCAGAAATGAGGATATCCGTAGGAGAGCCAAATTTACCGACCTAGCCCCTGAAGAATTGCGAAACTTAAATGGCAATCGGCAAGGCACTTTGCTCGCAGAACGGATGGCCGATGGGGCCTAAAAGTTCTGGAATGGTGACCGCGAACCGGAAGACGATACGTTGGAAGGCCTCCTACTAGGTGGACCGATGACCTGGTTAAGGTTGCGGGATGGCGCTGGATACGAGATGCACGGGATCGCTCAATGTGGCGACACCTGGGGGAGGCCAATGTCCAGCAGTGGACGTCTTTCGGCTGAAATGATAATGATGATTAAGTAGTTTTAGTTTGGCAAGGAATCATCGAAGAGTGCTTTTAGGGACCTTGAGAGAGGGTTGAATTTTGCTCCTACTCCGAAACGCATACCTTACGAACAGGTGATCGGAGGTGTGGGGGAAGCGATATAAGCAAAATAATAAAGGAGTATCAACATATTATCACGGATGATACGGCTAAGTACTTGCTCCTTCCAAGAAATATACAGCACCCAATACTATATGGCTTACCAAAAGTGCACAAGCAAAATGTTCCGTTACGACCCATAGTCAGTCAGATTGACTAGCCCACATATTACCTAGCGAAACACGTAGCTTCTGTTCTTCAACCATTAGTTGGACATTCAAGATCTTATGTAAGAGACTCTCGACATTTCATTGACATATTGCAATCGATCAATCTCCAAACAAATGACGTTGTGGTCAGCTTCGATGTTGAGTCCTTATTTACCAATGTACCAGTGGCGGACTGCATGGAGGTAATTGAGGTGAAATTGCAAGAAAATAACATCCCTGTGAGGACGTAAAATTACTTCATCACTGTTTATCTAGCAGTAACTTCATATACCAAGGTCAATACTACCTGCAGATTGATGGTGTAGCCATGGGTAGTCCGGTGGCTCCAGTGGTGGCCAACATTTGGATGGAACATTTTGAAGAGTTGGCGGTCTCCACTGCATCTACGCCTATTAAATTATGGAAAAGGTATGTTGATGACGTATTTCGGATCATTGAAGGAGACCAACATGAGGTAGAATTATGCTTGGCACACCTTAATAGCATACATGGTAAAATCAAATTTACCTACGAGATGGAAAATGAGAGGGAAATTCCATTCTTGGGCGTGAAAATAGGGACCCGTTCTGACAGTTCTTTGAGTCACACAGTGTATAGGAAGTTGACTCACACGGATCGATATCTACACGCTGATTCTCACCACCATCCCCGACAACTGAACTCTGAAGTGACTTCACTTACCAACCGCGCATATGATCTATGCGACTAGGAACATTTACGTGCTGAGCTCACACTTGTGCAGGGGGTCCTACAGAGAAACAGATATACAAGGAAGACTGCACAACCTAATCAAAAAACTGGTTGTAAGCACCGGAAGTGCGAGGTTGAGAGGCAGCCAGCATTTTTGGCGTACGTGAGGGGATCGACAGATAAGGTTGCTAACATTCTTCGGAAATACACCATAAAGACTGTCTTCACTCCTTTCAGAAAAGTGTCACAGATGCTGCGCTCGCCGAAGGACAACTTTCCGCTGGAAAAGCCCGGTATTTATAAAGTAGATTGTAGTCGTGGCAAGTCATACATCGGTCAGACGAAGCGTACGGTTGCTTGTCGAATTTCAGAGCATATCAGGGCGGTAAAGAACAATGACACCCAAAAATCGGCCATAGCTCAACATCTCTTGGAATCAGGATTGAACCACTGGATTGAGTTACATAACCTTCAGGTCATTTCGACAGAACGCCACTATATCCCTAGAATGCTGAGGGAAGCTATCGAGATTACTAAATACAAAAATTACAACCGGGAGGATGGGTTTCAACTGTCGAGAGCTTGGAATCCAGTGGTTCAGCTGTGTAAACTCCGAAAAAGTGCCGTAAAAAGTTCGCGAGCGGACACAGTGAGTTTCGTGTGTCGGGAATACAATATAGTTGTGAGTGACAATGGTAGCGGTACCGAGTGCAAAAAACGAACAAGAAAGAGGGTAGACCGATTTGTCTCCTCATAAACATCCGCAATAACTTCAGTTTATCCGTGAGCATGGTGCTTGCAACAGCACCGAAATATCGGAAACTCGCTACAAACAGTAAACATGGTAAATATCCCGCTTATAATGTTAATGTTAGTGACCATGACAGTTTAAAAACTTATATTAGTGTAGATGTCCATAACCTTACACCATTTTCACCGCAGGAACTACAGAACCCCACCTGCTACATCATACACGCACGCCGGTTTCCAACTCATGTATGCGTAATAATAAGATAAAACAGGATAAGATAAATAAAAGTCAACTCTCATGTTTGTGAAACCCAAGAAGATCTTGATTACCTAATAACCTTGTTATACAGATTCGGCATTTAGAGACACAAATACAGGTTCAGTTTTCATAGCAAAGTTCGGCCTTAATGAAGCGTCTAATAATATAGGTCTACGTAAAATCAAAAGCTCTTATTACTAATTAGAAGTTCAACAAATTACTCGATGAAATGAAGCCGTTTGTCTAATAAAGGAATTATAGTAACGAACTCTCTCTGTGATCTTTTATAGCCTAAGATCTCACTGCAGCATAAGCTAAAAGTCAGTTAGCCGATTAGTACATGCTGTAACTTTGGCTATCAATGAAAACCTTTTAAGAAGATATGTCAAATTTCCTATGACCCAAGAAGAACAGTGTGTAGTTAAAGCAAAGTTTAGAAATACTCCACAGCCATTCCCAGTTGTGATTGGAGCCATAAAACATATAAAAAAATATCATTTGAGACCACCGTAAATGGCTGCTTGGTAACAAATAATAAATGTTCATTATAATCTGTCTGAACAGTTGCCCATTAAAATGCTGAATGTACTTTCTATGTTTTATTTTTTAGGTGATGATGGATATCCTCTTTGATGACTCCTTTAAAAAATCAACGCCCTGGGACACCGGAGTATCAATAAACAAATGCTCATTGTTCAGCCAGGAACGTCGTTGAAAGATGCTTTGCTGTGCTGAAGTCTGTTTAACGGGGTCTGTCCCACTCAATGCATATGCAGTGTTACACAACAAGCATATAAAATATAAATTACATGAACCGGAGGCCATTCACCCATGCAAATAGTGGACAATGATGGTAGTGTTCATGATGATGGCCTAGAAGTTACAGGTACCAAATCAAATGATTTATTTTAAGGTATTCATTTTATATTTTATTATATTTATTTATATTCTTTATTGTAAACCACACAAATATATATACAGAACAAAAAATCATAAAAGCAAGTATACAATGGGCGGTCTTATCGCACAGAGCAATCTCGTACAGACAACTATATTTAATAATTAAGTATACCTATATTTGCATAACATATAATTTTCTTTAGATCTTTATACCTATTTCATTAGCATCTCCATTTATTTGACCCAAAGGTGATATATAATGGCTTATAGCATCAAGTCCGACTTATGCCGTTATGTATCATTGTATGAATACTCCTAAAATCTTGTTTTTGTTATACAGGACTTGTGTGGTGCAATGGGTGAGCTGTTGCAGAGTGCATAAGAAGACTCAATAATACTAGTTTTACATTATTTTATTTTATTGACCCTCTGTGATTTAAATAAAAAAACATATAAATCATTTATTATTTTTATTTACAAAAGTTATAAAACTCCGCTATTGAATTTGCAGCCTATGCAAATAGCACCCACGCCCGGCTTGTACCTTGCCTTCCTCTGGCAGCGTCTGATTGCACTTGAGTTGCAGCTGCCACCATCTGTAAAAAAAAATTATGTACTAAAAATGTCTCTTAATGCTCTAGTGTGCTAGTGATTCTAATAATAAAAAAGGAAATGGCATAGCATCCGGGCAGTCAGTGCCAAATGTGTACTCTACACTAATTAAGGATGTTATGCGTCTCTCCAATTCAGTCAAAGAAGCAGTGATGACGCCTCGGTTGCCAGTTTGAATGATTTGTTTTTATAATTTTGCTGCCTTAGTGCAGGCGCAGCTTTTTAAGTCTATCCAAACCTGTAATTAGGATACCTAATGTATTCTACTAAATATAAATAAAACTGACGTGGCTTGTACTTATATTTAAAAACCAACTTGATATTTAACGTCATGCACTGCTCGGGCGACTTAATGGATCCGTTTGGGAGTTTGTTGAGTTCCTCGGGAACCTCCTTTCAGCATGTTTCAAAATTTGTCCGTGTGGAGATATGGACGGGCTTTAAGGTATTCATTAAGTAAACACAAACTACTTCGGACATATGCAAAGTATTCAATTTAGTACCAAAAATAGGAATCGTAAATTGTTGTAGGTTTGTTATTACTTGACGCTCACGCTGCTTGCTAGCACTCGGGCTAGGGCCTGCGCCTGTGTCACTGTCCTCCACCATAGAAATACGGTTCTTTTCCAGTTTTTAATCAATTCTGTCTCATTGTCGTATTTTGTGTACAAACAAACTTGACAATTGACATTGACAGTTTGTTTCCCATGTTCAACGTCTGTGTTGCAAGGAAACGAACTATTTTCTTCTTTGTTATGCGTATTTTTAAAAACGGCATAAGCTACTTACAAGTTTCGATGCAAACAATTGTTAACATGATAAGGTTTACCTATCTTCTGCACAATTTTCAAAGAAAAATAGTTTTTTTTGAATATCTTGTCTACCAATTTTCCCTATGATACAAGGATTTTTTTCAACTGCCATAATTTTTCAAAAAAATGACCGCACTATGAATACGAACATCCCTAGCCTACCGACAACGTTAAGTCAATATAGTGACAGATTTTACACGCTAACTCGGCTGTCGAGACTTGCGTTTATCGTTAGCGTCGTTACGGCAAGCGTATTTTGTCGGTAAGAGATAACGATCGTTACTTAACGTAACGATCGCAAACTATGTCGAGACTACAGGCCCTGGCTACCTTTAAATTGCGACTAACTGAGAGCTGACTGATACGAATCCACGATACAGAAAATCCTAGTGTAATTCTTTACTTTAAAAAAAATACAATTTGCTAGGCTAGATGCGGCCAGACAACCCTGCAGTAATCTGTTCTACTATCAAGCATAATTCATAAAAATCAAGATTTATCAAAGCAGATACCATTAGATTTTTGCGGTGGGATCTCGGAAATAAAGTGTGTATCAACTTTATGAGAAGATAAAGGTTTTTCATTTTCCTTTGTTGGCAGTAGACTGTGCAAGTTCATAAAAAGCTAATTAATTTGATATTGCTGTTTGTAGAATCTTGCTTAGTTAATAAGTCCATATTAATTAAAAATTTCCGTTTATATAATTTAAAAGTCTTCTATATAAACTAGTTAACATATTGATCAAACTATATAATATATTATTTTTGAGTTTGACGATTTTGATCCGCTGAAAAGTAAGCTGAAACTTAAGGTTGGGTTATTCAAACCTGTAGGCGTCAAAGCCCCTCATGTTTAATACGAGTTATTTATTAAAATATATTTATTTATTAATACGCGCACACCAGTGCAGTCCATCTTGAAAGCAGGCCATTCAATATATTACTGTATTTTTCTATAATAATAAACACCTAAATAATTAGGATGAATAAAAAATGTTTTTTATTAAAACGTTTTCATGTAGCTACTACTTCCTACTCACACTTGACTATCATTTTATTATAAAAATTTTGAAAAGAACCTAACTCTAATGTCAGATTTCAAAAATGTCAACAAAATGGAATTAAAAAAAAAATCTTTGAAAGTAATGTGTATTAAAACAATAATACATTGAGAAGATATTTCGCCTGAGCTTCCGAAGTTTAGAGAGCATCTTCTATCTATTGTTATTTTTATTCGCCATTACGTTTAGTCACCAACGGAACAGCTAAATTTAAAAGAATTGGCACAGTTTCAGACCCATCGAAGTCCCGCAAGGCTCTAAAATATAATAGTACAGTCTATGACTCTAAAATAAATGTGGTCTTCGGCGTCCTGAGATAGAATATTGAAGTTTATCTTAAAAAAAATCTGTTGAGCTCAAAAATCTAGACACTACTTTCACTCCTAAAATACAATTACCAGTACATGCAGTTTTCAAATTGATTTGTATATCAAACCGAAAATGTTTTTAAATCAATCTTGCTTCATAATTTTTAGAACGAGAAAATTGTAGTCCAACGAGTTTTGAAATACTAATTTTAATAAAGCAATGATGTATCTATAATATATATTTTTCGCGGTGGCCTTCAATGTCAAAAGTGGCCAGTTCTAACCTGATTCTTAAACACGCAAAATTCTGATAAGAGCCCCTTAAGGGTGTCCTAGTCGATCATTCTTCAATAAAAACGTAGTATGGCAATTACTCCACTGTTTGAAGGAGTACGTTCAAAAAAATATATCTTGTATTCCCATAATTATCTAGCCCTGTATGGAAACAAAAAAGTAAAATTAACATATATTTGAAAGTTATGAGCGTCGAAAGATCCATATATCAACACAAATTTTATAATATATATCATAAGAAGAAGGAAAATTGAAAAACTGTCGAAATACAGGGATAGATAAGTAGTTCAAAAATGCAAAGAATTTTATTTTGAACAGATATATTCAGTAGCTTTTTCATGATAATTATATTTCCAAAGATTTGTTTATAAAATTATGCGCGCTCGTTTTCGTTCTAAATCATCATCCATCTCGCAACAAATTTGCAAAAGTTTGTATTCTTACGCGCACTAGCTACTAGCACTTACTGCTCATCACAAACAAACAAACAAAACTTCTTTATTTTAATTACTTTATTCAAAACATCGGGCAGATTGGCAGGCTTTGCCCAGCAGTAGGACAATATAGGTTTATAAAAATCTATTATTGGCGGTTGCAAAACCAGTTGCAAATCATGTTGATTTGACCTGTTAACAGTTTATGTTTCAAATAATTTCTGATGGCACTCGAGATAGATTGTAACTATATTTTGAAGAACTAACAGAATTATAGATGTAATGTGATATGTGGGTACGCCCTGATGGAATTCATATCTTTTCCCAAGTTAAAGCTACCTAAATATAAACTAAATTGTGTTTTATGAGAAAATCAGAGGCAGAAAACTGTCTAATCTGTCTATACTACATAAATATTTACGTCATTCTGAAAACGATTTTAATCATCATTGCGAATCGGTTTATTTACAAAGACATTATTTTTATTTGTAGCACTGTTTCAGCAAAGCTCCTAATGACAACACAAGTACATTCAAGGTAGCAGTAAATGTATTTTTCTGCAACGAGGACTGCATTTGCGGTGAACGTGACCAGAAAGTTGGACCAGCTTCGTGAAGGCGGCGCAACAAATTCACGGCTGAAACTGTTGGTACAAGAATAATAAAATGGACTTCTTATTTGTATTGTATCATTGCAGTTACTGTGATGTTATGTTTTCTTTACATCCGTTTTGTTGCATCTATGTTTTAGGTCTGCTACTGGGTTTATGAACCGTGTTTCTCAATGTGTTTAGATTTACTTCAGCCTAACATCTAACGTAATCTCTAAGTCAACTTTTTGGACACCCAAACTGGACTTGGTCCAAGGAGCATTTTTAGCTGGGACACAAGCCTCCTCTCTGTGAGAGGGAATAGTCCATAATGTACCACGCGGGCCCAGTGCAGGTTTGTAGAAGACACATGTCTTCGAAGTTTTAGTTCATACATAGTTACCTCACAATGTTTTCCTTGCCCTGTTTTTAGAGGTGGTGGCCCAGTGGTTCTGGATCCAACGTACGTTGTGGGATCAAACCAAGGCAGGCGCAATAAGTTTTAAATAAATTTTATTTTCTCACCATTTAAAAGATACCCTAGATTTTCCGTAATGACTAAAATCAATATACTGATAGCTTCGGACATCAGTTGTAAGGTCAACTAACTATAACAGAGTATCGAGAGCTCACGACTGAGATCCGCGTATTTTCATTTGTTTCGGTCGACTCGCAGCCAATGATCCGATTGTTGAGTGATGTTAGCCACTGCTGAAGAAGTATTGTATGAAATCAAAGGGTTACCGTACGGGGAACGTCGAAAATTAAAATACCTATGGGTAAAAATGGCAATGTTCAAAATATCCAAAACTTAAATTAAAATAACATAAGTTTATAATGTCGAATGGTTAGATAACGTACGACCAATATATATTATCTAAAATCTAATTATCTACAAGAGTGACATCGAAAAACCCAGATATCAAAAGTACAGAGTATCGAATTTCCCAAATATCGATATTTATTTATTATGTATGTCACAGGGTAATTTGATAATTCGAATATTGCGAAAACCCGGATGGTTAGAAAAGCTTAGGGCACCTCAACATGCATAGGTGGTTCGAAGAAGATGACGGGACTCAGCAACTCAGCTCCCGTCATCTCCTTCATGATAGTTTTTTTTTTTTTTTTTGGTCTAGTTCCGTCAACTTAGTTGACGCCTATTCAAATCTGTTCTCATTCATACCAGTTCTCGCTTTTATGCCTCTCGTACTTTTATTCCTCATTCAATTTACTTTCTTCAATTTTATTTATCTTATTCTACTTACTTTCCTATGTTTACGTATAATATACACTATGAAACATAGATTTATACGTCCGTTTTGTTTCTATTTATTACAATATTTGCTATCTTTACACAATATTTAAGAATTTTGTCTCTGTTTTTACCGCTCATTATTTCCGCACTGTTAGATTCTTTCAATTCTATTCCAATTTCATGTTCCAGGTTAAACCTCTCAACAGTGTGTGCAGGACTGCTTAAGGCGCAAGTATGCCCCAATGGCCTTGAGCATCCCGGCGAAGCTAAACTCACACACTGGCACGGCTCACGCATACATAGCGAGTGCGGACTGCGATCAAAGAATATGCGTGGACGCAGAGATGCGACTAACAGGTTGCATTCTTGCCTACGATTCCGTAAATAAATATTAAGTTTTAACAAGACATTATTTTTATATAATATAGGTCGGACAAGTAAAACAAAATAGGTTACATTAAAACTCTACTTACGTACAGCCCCCGTACCATGACGTGTCAAAACTATAATGGTTTTACAGTTTATTTTGAGTGTCTGTCGACCGGCAAGCGACCATTTATGGCGCCCGTGTTATTGTTTTTCTATTGTGTCTGTAATTATGCCGACTGAGTTAGCATAGTCAAAACAAACTTGCTCTGAGCTTACGGTCGGCCTCTGATGTTTTAAGTTATTATATTCGTTTAAAAATACTAATTAGGTAATTTAAAATAATTACGTTAAAAAAACCCAATCTGGCATGATATATAATTATAAATAATAATACAGCATAAAGTCATAATTTTCCAGTTACTTAGGCCGAGTTTTCCACCTCTAAATTATCGCAGAATTAATGAGACAAATTGTCAAGCACGCGTTATCTGCTGTGATTGGCTGTTGAAATTTCATCCAAGCGGTAAGAAACTCGGCCCTAGCCTCTTTCAAATTTAACCAAGATCGATTCGGCTTTGGAGAGTAACATTCTCACCTCATCCTCAAAACTCTAGAAATGATTTCATTTTAATTATTTGCATAGACTGTAATTACTAACTTACATAAAAACTGGCACAGTGTGAGCCGGACACACGCACTGTGGGTTCTGTATAAACATATTTTAAATAATGGTTCTAATGATAAATACCCCACATGCTTATGTGCATTTTTCTTGGATTCATCATGTGATGTTTTTTTGGATACCATAATTAAAATGATTACCTATAATGTTTCCATATTTCTAAGTGACTTTTTAGCACACATAAGTTTTATATAAGTTGTGTCGTACTTTACCCAGTTTTAGCAAAGTTAGTGATAAAAGTTTATTACTGAATGCTCTCTATATAAGGTTACAAATAAAACACAGTTATTCTAAAACTCAGTAAATTTTAATACTCTTGTACAGTTTTGTTCTGCTAAAACTTGTATTTTTTATCCGTTTTCTGATTTTTATGTTTCCCTTCATTTGATTCTACTTCATCTTGTGTTGTGCTTTTTCTTGACTATTTATTGGGTCAATACTTCGCTCTTCATTTTCTTGATCCGATTTTGTTTTTTTTTCTTTTCTTTTTCTATAATCGCTTCTTGTATATATATCGGGTCTCCTATTCTCATATTTCTTGGCAACCTGGGATCTACCAACTCAGGAAACAAAAATTCTATATAAAATGAAACTAGTTTTGATTCCATTTCTCGTTTCCAAAAATAGTCATCTCTTACTATCCACTCAATTTTTATGTGATTGTGATTCTCCACACCAAATTGCACATAAAGGCAGCTGTAGTAAAGAGTTAGTTTTGGTAACAGGTTTATGCTTTTTATGCTATCCTTATATTTACGGGATAGAACTCAAAATCCGATTTTGAGGGGAAAAGGGTTGTAGAAATTTCTAATGTTATTTCAAATAGAATTATAAATAAGAAAATAATAGTTTAAACGTTTGAAAAGTGTGCACGTTGTTATTCAATGAAATAAACAGCTCCGCATGATATCTATTTTACTTTAGATTTTAGTGACAGGAAAGGAGACACTGTAAAATCTTTTTTATGGTTTGTTTACTTTTTATTTTTCACCCAGCGAATAGAGTATACATAAGGTATAATAATAAGTAGGTATGTCTTACATAACCAAATGCATTTTCTTAGCCTTTAGAATTCTAAGTTTTCTTGTATTAGTTGGTCTTGGCATTATGATTTATTTACACAATGCACAATATAAATAAAATGTATTTACAAATTCCCATAAAAAAATAGTCCACAAATAAATATAAATAAAGCGTCCACGCGCACGATTACGTAGGGTCCTCTGCGGCGCGCGAGCTAGTCTGTGAACGCACACTAATACAGAAACTAAGTAAATATTTGCACTAACACGTGCGAATGCGCTTTGTCAGACGAAAGCGCGGCGGAGCAGCGAGCGACACAGCCTCCCCGTGCCAATGCTAACGCACGACTGGCTTCGCCCCCTTTTTTTTTTTTTTTTTTTTTTTTTTTTTTTTTTTTTTTTTTAATGATTGGCGTCTCGCAAACAGTCAAAGTGACCGACATATGCTTAACCGGTCTTCCCTGTGGAGACTAATCTCTTAGCCTCCGGCCAGGCTTCAAAGTACTAAACCTAAAGCGACAGCGCTAAGGGCTACCCCAGTTGGGGTCGGACCTCGGCTCAGGGCGTCGCTTGGGGGATGGCAAAGGCCGGATCTGATAAAGTGATTCTACCATCCGTTCGGAAAAGCCTACGTGGAGAAGAACGGACAAGAAACTCCAATAATATCTGACTTGCATTTAACTATGGCTCAGCACGCGGGCTAGCTTATAGAATCGAAAAGGATTACGCGACGAGCCTCTGCGGTGAGGACGGAACGAATATGTAAGTTAATTTTTGTATGAACGGCGGGTTCGTACTATTTACGAACCCACTGACCGTCCTTGTAGATAAGGCTATCGAGCTCCTCAGTGATGGACTCATACCTCGAAAAGAGGTTGGCGCATTCAGCGGGAAGGAGAGAGCCCGCATTCCGGATTTCAGCATCCAGAGCACGGGCTTGAGGGGTCATAAAAATGGAGTACGCGCTAATTATATTTATACCAACGCATATATATGGCTTTTGCCCGGAGGGGGCGACAGGGGGCTGGCACTTAGCAGCAGGGGTGGTGGAAGCCACCTTCTGGCTTTGTGCGGTCATAGGGGCGGCCATAGGGGCGGCGGGGGGCATTGAGTCGGGGATAATAATTGGCGCTGCGATGGGAGTAGCCATCAGCGCTGGAATTGGCTGGGAGCAAGACTGAGGAGCCACACTTTGGTGGTTCAGCTTACCCCAGGGTGAAGGCCTCTGAGGGGCTAGTCTGGGGGGGAGTTGAGTGGTAGGGGCTTGACGCGCTTGGCGCACGTCATTACGCTTGACCATTTTAGGCGCAAGTTTGAGGGCTCTAGGGCAACCACGGTAATTAGCCGGGTGCCCGACTTGTCCACAAAGCACGCAGCTGGGAGGCTCCGTGCATTGTGATCGGTCTTTTGGACGGGAACAGTCCTTGGTATTGTGCTCTCCCAAGCACTTAACGCACCTGGGAGGAGCGAAACAATTGGTCTGAGAGTGACCGTAGAGTTGGCAGTTGTGACACTGACCAACGAGATGGGGACGGTATGGCTTTTCAATGGAAATGCCTGACAAGTTACATACAGTTCTAACATTGAAAATGGGATTGTGACCCTGGAAGGGGAAACACACGACAAGGACCATGTCGTAGAGATCTCCGCCTCTTGCTTTATGCAATCGGTGGACCTCTGACACAGGGACTTTTTGCGCTAATAAATCCTTTCGGATTTCTTCCGTCGGGATTTCCTTCGGAACGCGCTTAATGACAACTCTAGTGTACTTTTCTTCCGGAAGGGAGTACGTATGGAAAGATACTTTCCTGTCTTTTAGAAAACGAGTCAAAGCTCGATAATCATTGGGAGTGGGGACCTGAATTCTGATGCCTTGTTGGCATGCAGTGGCCTTGGTGAAATTAATTTTACGCGCTACACAGGCGCTTGAAATGTCGCTCCATTTCCCTTTATCTTGAAGATAAATGGGTGGAGGAGGAGGAGGCTTCCTAGTGGTAGTATTATTTACTACTACCATAGGGCTAGGCGAGCGGTTTGACCGCTGAGAAGGACTAGCGGGGGCGGGGGCGGGGGAGGGTTGCCTGTCGGGCAAGGCCGGCGGCAGAACTGGCTGGGGAGAGGTCTTAGCTACTGGCTTTTTGGCCTTGGTAGCGTGAGGGGGACTTTTCCTCATTTTCCTCTTTCCTCCAGAGTGGAGAATGAAATCTCTGTCATCATTAGAGTCAGAAGAAGAGGACATGGTGGCATAGTCCTCTGACAAATCGGGGTTATTACTGGGGTCAACTGGGGGATTTTCTATGACCTGATCGATGTGGACAGCTACTGCTGCCCATTCATCGTCGGTACTTAGGGCTGTGTCCATCTCGATGGGAGAGTCATGCTCCTCATCGACCCAAGTATTTGATTTGGACCTAGATTCTGAGTGCATAGCTGCTACGCGCTCTTTGTACTTTTTGTACTGAAGACGGGCGGACATCCTACGAGGAGGACGAGGCTTAGCAGCCGAAGTCTGGGGCTTTAATGGGCTACGGTCCCTCTCAGAGGGAATCGGATCTGGCTTAGTGGCACTATTTGCCTGAACCTCGCCCTGGGAAAGGGTGGGTGTTCTAGGCCCGGAAGTGGGCCTGACGGGTGGGGATGGGGATCTTGGAGAATCCTTCGCCTCACATGACACGGGGGCCATGCTAGGTTCAGGTTCCACTACATCATCTACGGTCGGATAGATGTTTGGTACTAGTGCTTCTAACACTGTGCCAAAAGGACAGGCGAGTCTACCTCGGAGATGACAGTCCTGAGCGAACCTCTCCTTGATGGTTTTAATGGCATTTTGCACATTAATAGGGAGCTGACTTACGTCAGAATAGGGCGGGGGGGCAGGGGCACTGTAAGGTGCACATCTGGCAAGAGATGAAAGAATGATCTTAAATCGGGCCTGGTTTTCATGACGCGGACTGGGATCGTCCGACATAAAGTCCTTGACGAGCTCTATCAACGCCTCAACGGGATGCATCGTTGTCGATAGAGTCAGAACAAGGAGAAGAGAAAAAAGACTAAAAACTACTAAGGGGCTGATAACCTTATTCCCCGGGTGGATGAGCCCGGGGATGTGTGAATCCTACCCTCCCAGCCGGGTTAGACTGGGAGGTGAGTATCTGGTGAGCCCTAAGCTTGTTATCCTGCCACCAATCTTATTGGGTGGCAGGGGTCCTAGGGTACCGGTGAACCCACCGAAGGTGGGCCACCCTCCTCCTGTGTACCGAAAGTCTGGCACGTCGGGGTTGAGACACCCGACCGTGCCAGGTGAATCGCTGTGGGGCAGAGACAGGGGTTGACTAGGCTATCTACCAAGGCCAACTACCCTGCTCCCGACTCCTTCTGACTGCCGTGTCCAGACGGGACTTAGCAAGTGGGCGGGTCACCACTTCACTTGGCTTAGTTAACACCGTTAGGTTTCCACCAAGGACCACTAAGTCGTGGTTTTAAGCCGGAAGGGGCCAAAAAAGATGTCCCTACTAGTAACCGAAGTTACTAGTAGCGACACCTGTGGGCGGCGCGCGGAGACGCGGCGACCGCAGTGACGTCACACAGTGGCGCGACGAGTCGGAGAGAGGGGCGCGGCGGGGCGCGCGGTGGGGGTGGCGAGAGCGGCGGGCGGCAGCGGGACGTCCTCTCGGGGCGACGGCTGGTGGTGAGTGAATGATGAGGCTTCGCCCCCGTAGAGAGCCAGAATATATACATTGGACCTTACTTTGCAAGTCTTTCTTTGCAAAATATTGATTGATTTAAAAAAGCAAAGTTACATCGGAAGAACCTTTAAACACCAATCTGTCTATCTAAAAATATTTTTAAACATCCAAGTCGTTTTGGAGGAGTTTCCAAAAGTTGCGAAAAAGTATCGTGTTGTTAATTATTTTTTTAAAGCAAAACTATTAGTTACACGAAAAAACCTGTGTTCCAAATTATGTACATGAATCAATAATAAGCATGTAGGCCCTTAACAGTTCGTGCGGAACTGTCTCGCTTACATCGGGATCACAAATGCACGATGAGTTCTCCTTACACTTGAAGCGGTTCAAGTATTCGGAGAACCCACCGTGCCCCGTCAGGACCTGCGTGAGCACACCTATTGGCCGCACCTGTCTTATTATGCGAAATGCCGCGATGGCATCGGGAAGAAACATTTTCGTCACCGAGGCAGTCTCGCCAGACACATATCTCCGATTCCATTCATCGAGCGATCCCAAACGGATCTGGCATTTGATGAATGAAATCGGACATTGGTCATAGTTTGGCTTCCTCCATAACCAAAATGCTGCTTCCTTCGTCAACTCGTCTGCACGCTCATTCCCCGGCAGGCCCGCGTGGGCTTTGATACAGAACAAAGACACAGCTTTGTTCTGTTCCAGAGCCTGAGTCAGGTTTGTTCGCGCTCGGACTGCCAGGGGATGGAGAGAGCCATGGCTTACAAGCGACTGCAATGCTGACATTGAGTCGATATATAAGCCATAGCTCATCTCTTTGTGCTTGAGGATTTCGTCCGTTGCTTTGCAAATAGCCAGAAGTTCCGCTTGGTAGACTGTGCAGTACGCGGCGAGGCTATGCTTGAGTTTCCGGATTTCACCTTCATTATTCCATAGGGATAATGCGGCTCTGACGTTCCCCTCAATCCTGCTGCCATCAGTGAACATTCGCACTGCCTGCACGTTGTTGCTGTCCACAAGCTGTTTGTCTGCCAAGCACATGAACTCCAAGGCAATTTATTTGGCAGGGTGAGACGTCTCTGCAAATCTCACGGCACTCTCAATCTCCAGGTCTCCTGGCACAAACCGGGACGACCCTCTCCTTGCTTCATACATGGCGGCTGCCTCTTGAATGCGCAGGTCTAGAAGCAGTATCCCGGACTGTACAAGTGCCGAGTTAAGAGAGACAGTACGATAAGACTTGGAGAGCTTCTGGACGAAGCCTCGTTGGATAGAGCCTAGGGCCTTCCGCATCCCAAGCTTTTTCACGGCGGGAGCCCAGGCGCCGGCCGCGTACGTGACAACTGGTTCTATTACGGCGGTATATATCGTGCGGATGACTTCTGCGTTTAGCCCCCAACTAATCCTGGCCGCTCGAGATAGCTGCTTGTAGACTGCGGCGGACCGCTTGCAGACGCTTGCCAAGTGATCGTTGAAGGTCAACTTAACTGTCGATGGTCAACTTACTGTCGATGGTCAACCCCAGTATTTTAATTTTGTTGACCATTTCTTTGCTGACTCCGGCCATGCTCAGGGCCGAGGTGTCGTACTTCCGCTTGTTTGTTATCACCATCGCAAAGGTTTTATGAGGTGCAAACCTAAGTTTGTTTCGGACACCCCAGTCCTGAGCACGGGCGAGGGCTGCATTGGCTATCCTGGTGACTTCCCCAGCCGTGTCGCCATCCACCACCAACACGATATCGTCGGCAAATGCCTGGACAAAGTTTCCCTCTCGGTCTAATTCCTTGAGCAAAGGATCCAAGACAAGGTTCCACAATATTGGACCGCCAATAGACCCTTGAACACAGCCTTTATTTGTTTCTCTTGTGCATTCTTCTCGGCATATCTCACCCTAATTTTTCTGTTGTCGAATGTTCATGTTAGTTTACTTTAGAACCTGCAGACAGAAATAGGGGCTCCGTCAACTTTGTTGCTTAAATAGTAGTCGTACTTACCTATTCTATTTAAAACCAGGCAGAGTGTGAGAATTTCAAATCTCATCATCATTATTTCAGCCGAAAGACTTCCACTGCTGGACATAGGCCTCCTCCAGGCGTCGCCACATTGACCGATCCCGTGCGTCTCGCATCCAGCGCCTTCCCGCAACATTAACCAGGTCATCAGACCACCTAGCGGGAGGCCTTCCAACGTATCGTCTTCCGGTTCGCGGTCGCCATTCCAGAACTTTTCACGCCCATCGGCCATCCGTTCTGCGAGCAATGTGGCCTGCCCACTGCCACTTAAGTTTGGCAATTCTTCGGGCTATGTCGGTAACTTTGGTTCTCCTGCGAATATCATCATTTCTGACGTAATCACGCAAGGAAAGTCCGAGCATAGCCCTCTCCATTGCCCTTTCAATGACTTTGAGCTTTCTGATAAGGCCCATTGTGAGAGACCACGTCTCGGTCCCATAGGTGATCACTGGCAACACACACTGGTAAATTGGACGAGAAGATTTCAAATCTACCCACGTTTTTCCACTCATACCACATAATATCAAAATTTGTTATATTGTTAACGAGTAGGTATTTTTATCGTAAATATAACATAACTATAATATAACTTAGGTGTATTAAATGTTTAAAGTTTGAAAATAGTTATAATGACTAACGTCATTTTTAATCAGTCGATATATTAATCACTTGGCATTTTAATCTTAGACATTTTAAGCTTAGGCACAACAATTTACGATATTTCGATACAATCGATATTTATATTATCGATGATTGAACAGTGACATTTTACCCGTATGTGTTTTAATTTTCGACGTTCAAATATTTACCCAATCAAAGTACTACTACAACTATCTGTAGGTCATACAAATATTTGTTTCGTGCGGGAATCGAACGCGCGATACACAGCGCAGCAATCAATCGCTCAACCACTGCGCCAACCCTGCGCCCAAAACACAGTCTTGCTAAAGGGATAGGGTTTTATCATGTTGCCTAGTAAATTGATTGAAGTGGATTTCCGGATAGGCAGTTACTGATACTCAGCTGTATCCGGTGAGACTGGAAGCCAACCACAACCTGGTTGGGAAAAGGCTAGGCAGATTGGAAGCTTAAACGCAACATAAAATACACAAAAAACATACATAAAAACTCAAACAACACACACAACACACAATAATAACAAACATAAAACAACAACAAGAAAACCCGGCTAAGTGCGAGTCGGACTCGCGCACGTAGGGTTCCGTACCATTATCTTAAAAAAACTGTACAAAAATCACGTTTGTTGTATATGAGCCTTACTTAAATATTAACTTTATTCTGTTTTTAGTCTTTTTTGTTATAGCGGCAACAGAACTACATCATCTGTGAAAATTTCAACTGTCTTGCTATCACGGTTCATGAGATACAGCCTTGTGACAGACAGACAGACGGACCGCGGAGTCTCAGTAATAGGGTCCCGTTTTCACCCTTTGGGTACGGAACCCTAAAAACAATAAAAAATCAACAACAAACAAAAACAACAGCAAAAATGACAAAAAAACAACTACAAAAAACAACAATATAAAATTATTATTGATTGATTTGTTTGGCCTGATCCGCTCTCCCTAATATTTATGAACTGTCATCGATATACCTGCTCATGTATCACAAATAATATGTCTACGTCATATCTGAGAAAATGGTCATCCATCTACTGATCAACCGCAGCAGATGTAGCCTTACCTACTTATTTTACCGTTCAATGAAAGCTGCCGTTGTTAAGCTACAGACCCTTCAGTACATGAATGCCCTACCTAACACAATACATGGCTCCATGTAGCTCTAAAATACATGCATAATCTTGATTAGCCGTCAACATGAGGACTGCACTCTCTAGCCGCCCTAATTTCACCACACCGGCTATTTTTCTCTAGTCAGCGAACTGAAAGTTATCGCTACTTTGCGTCACTTCACAATATAAACCCAAAGAGCACGGCATTTTTGCACCGGCAGCATCAATAGACGCCATCCATACTGATATTAGAAATGCGAAAGTAATTCTGTCTGTCGCTGTCAGCTGAACGGATTCGAAATAAAATTGGCACACGGGTAGACCATGACCTGGATTACGCCATAGGGTTGTATGTTCCTTTGGGATAATAGAATACTTTTCATGCGGATAAAGCCGGCTGCAACTAGTTACTAACAATATTTGCGTGTGCTGAGCATTCATTTCGATTTTCATAGCCATAATTAGAATTGTCATGGGCTCTCGTTACAAACTTGTCTTTTTAGTTAATTCGTTCGAATGGGTCGTATACGGCAACTGAATTTTAAATTTGTCCCCAGTAAAGCTGAAAGACAACGCGTTTGGTTTAGATGGACATGCACTCTTACTAAGCGAAATCATTCTAAATCCATCCAGATAGTCATTCTATGGTAACCTGCCCAAGATGGCGGACCAGTTATTTTTATGCACCCCATAGCATGTGGCATCGGATGAAAGGGTTTTCGAGATAAATACGAAAAAAACTAGTTTTTTAATAAATAACTTATTTTCTTTGACACAGTGTCGCGCTTGTTTTTTTTTGTAAAGTTTTGACAATGCAGTCTCTAGAAGTAGTCGCCGATGCATTTTGGCATTCTGTATTTAAACCCAATAGCGCTCGGAGCCAATAAATTCTGCTACCTAAACGCAGGAACGAATCCGTGAGTAACTGTTGACTGCAAACAGCTTGGATTCTTGCACGTTTATTTGTTTTTCGTACAATCGTTTGTTTTGCCCGCAGTAGCAGAGTTCTGTAAAAGAAATGGATCGATTTCTTAATACATGGTTTACAAGGCAAACGCCAGGAGGAGTTACACGGATCTTCTTGGACAGCCCTTCGGAAAGGCCAGATGTGCAGTACCATACCAACAACCAGCGTGTGTGTATGACTAGACGTATGAACGTAAATGAAGTAAAAGGAGTATGTAGAGATCGTAGCAGCTGGCGTACTGTTGTTGACGCTGACGGTCGCCGCGAGCTCGTCATTGGTGGTCTGACGACCGTCAGCGCTGAGTCCAGCGACCCGACCAATGAAAATCTCGCGGCGACCGTCAGCGCCAACGGTCAGCGTGACTCTAAAATCAGCCTAAAAGGGCCTAGGCCTAGCATAAGTTTATGTATGTATGATACCTACTTACTCTGAGTGGCTGTAGATAGGTAGGTATCCATATCTTTATAAAAATGGTTGAAGATATATATACAGGAAATTGCTGGCAAATGTATTTTTCCATGAAAGTATTTGATCTTGTTATATTTGATGAGATTTACTCGTGCATTAAATATTTAGAACCAATATGTGATTTCTTTCAGAGCCTTGTCTGTACATGAAAGTTGAGGTACAGAAGAAAAAGGAGCTTTGCTCCATACATTAATTCATCTTTAAGTCTGGAGTAAAATTCTAGGCAAGCGTGCTTCACCATCGACCACAAGTCGCTTACCATCAGGTGAGACAGTCGTCAAACGCGAGCCTATGTATAACAAAAATAAATAAAAAATACTATGGGTGCCATTTTCTTTTATGTTTGACCAGCTGTTGCCCGCGACATCGTCCGCGTCAAACTCATAAAATATGAATTCGGAAATGAATGTTCGGACTGAATTTTGCCGGGATAAAAAGTAGCTTAGAAAATACTCCTTATAACATTAGCTATCTACCAGTGAAAGTTCCTTCAAAATCAGTTCAGCTGTTTCGGAGATTACCCGGAACAAACAAACAGACAGACAAAAATCTTAAAAATTGCGTATTTGTTATTAGTGCCGTATATACTTTCACAAGCATTCAATAAAACGTGGTTATTTTGATATTACATACAGATATTACATACTTTAATTGTATTTATTTGTTTTATAGATTTTAACATTTTGAAAACAAAAATATCAGTTCAACCACTCTACTCAACAGCATTAAAAACATTTCGTATCGTCCATATTTCACCGTGAATACGTTCAAATATACCTATTTGAGCACAAAGGAACGTTAAACGAAACATTTTTCATACTAAATCTTCCAGCTTCGCCAGACATATTGAAAATTTGATAACAATTTCACCGACATTTTTAATATCCGTTTAAAGTTGGTTCACACAAAATCACGCTCCTTTGTGTATCTTTTATAAATGTTATTCTGTGATGGACACAATACGGGCTAGCACCTTGGGTATAGTTTTCGTACATAAATCTACGCTTTATGAAACTTCAATTGTCGTCAATGCATAAATGCTATTTTGCTGCACGCTGGTTTCTTTTTGCTGT
Source organism: Orthosia cruda (assembly GCA_964057195.1). Classification (NCBI taxonomy): domain Eukaryota; kingdom Metazoa; phylum Arthropoda; class Insecta; order Lepidoptera; family Noctuidae; genus Orthosia; species Orthosia cruda. The sequence goes on from OZ059828.1 coordinate 16,821,628, forward strand.
ATACACAAGGGTTTTTGGTTTTGTTTGTTTGTTTTTATTTCAATTGTTCTTGTTCTAATTTTTATTTTGTATAGTTAGCTCGGGATACCGTTTCGTGCAGAAGGTACGGCCAAAAGCCGGTGACTTCCTGGTCTAAGCTGTTGTTTGGGCACCATAGGAACAAACAGCCTCAACAACTGCGCCACGAGCTCTTGGCAATCGGACTTTCCCCTCATAAGGCCGGGACTCCACCAAAGCGGAGATGTGCGGAGAAGTCCAAAGCGGGGAGGAGATGTTTTTTACACAACCAATAGAATTTCGTTATTCCTACATCTTTCGTCTCCGCTTTAGACTTCTCCGCACATCTCCGCTTTGGTGGAGTCCCGGCCTAATACGGCAGGCTGAGACAAGCAAGAAGTACTTACGCCTTACTTCGAGTGAATTAAAATTTAAAACACCAAGTAGAAATTTGCTAGGGTATAGGAAGGGGTAATATCCGAAGAGTTTTTTTATAAAGAAAACGAAGAAAGGCTTTTTGGATTGTTTCAAGAAGTTAGGCGTAGGTACTCTCATACGGGTTCCAGATCACTGCTGCTGATTCGAGTTTACTCCTGACTAAGGCCATGTATACAAGTTTAATGGCACATGCCATTGCTAAACTCACGCATATTTCGAAGGACAAATCCTAGTCTTCGATATGACTCAGCAGCAAGTGTCCTCATATGCTCACGAAAGGTGAGCTTCGTGTCTAACAGAACTCCGAGATCCTTTACAGAATTAACGCGGGCTATCAGATCACCGCCTAAAAAGTACTCTTCATGCCAGGGATTACGCATGCGACTGAAGGTCATAACGCTTCATTTAGCAATATTGAAGAGTAACTTATTATTCATGCTCCACTGATAGACCGCGTCAATGTCACCCTGCAGAGTAGTTGAGCCTGCTACTTTTTCCAAGCCAAATATTAACTTAACATCATCAGCATAAAGTAAACATTTGGCATGTTTGAAGATCTTTTCAAGGTCATTGACCATAATGATAAATAGCAAGGGACCCAATATGGAACTCTGACTTACTCCAGATCGAGTATGATATGGTGCGGACTCAAAGCAACCGTGTCGAACATATTGCTGACGATCACGTTAGTAACTTGCAAAGAATTTAAGTAACTTCGGAGAAAAGCCTAAGATATTTAGCTTGGTGAGCAATACGTCGTTAGGGGGTTACGTTGGGGGCTGGTCTGTGTTAGCAAACTTACGCTTTGAGCTGTCAGCGACAAGCCCTGTAGGGCTTGGCTTTGTCGATGCAGTCCTACCTTGCCTGGCTCCTTCAGAGCCGGCAAGGTGGCGTGGTCTTGAGGGAGAGGTTGCCGCCCTGTTATTGGTCTAATTCCCTCTGTAATAGACGTAACTGAAATCACCGGGCGACGTATCACAGGGTGTCCACCATCGAACAAGGAAAATGTTAGATAGCAATGACCTCCCGCGTGTTTGTGCCGTGCGCGGGGACACGTATGGAGGGATGAAGGGATCCTGGTGATTGAGTGGAGCAGGTTGCACACAACACATCACTTTGGCCCGGATTTCTTCCGACACGGGAGGCCGTAGCCTAGCCAGCTACGGTCAATAGGCAGCGGAGTCCGGTCAGACGGCCCCCAGGCGAGTTCACTCCCATTGGGGGCTTGCAGACGGCGGCGCTCGCTCGCATCGCTAGTGGTAGTGGTGTGAGTTGGTGTCGTGCAGTCTCGTGAGCAACTAATGGGGGGGGGGGCTACATCCCGGGACTGCATTTTTCATAGCAGGAACGTCCAGAGGCGAGACTGCAGTGGGATCGTCTCGAGGTGGGGCTGCGGCGGGACTGTCAAATGACGGTACTGCTGCGGCACTGCCGAGGGTCGGCACTGCTGCGGGACCGTTGAAGGGCGGAACTGCACACCAGACGGCGGGACCGGCGCAAGCCGGGACTGCATTTTCCGTAGCAGGAACGCCCGGAGGCGAGACGCCTGCAGTGGGGTCGTCTCGAGGTGGGGCTGCGGCGGGACTGTCAAATAACGGTACTGTTGCGGCACTGCCGAGGGCCGGCACTGCTGCGGGACCACCTAAGGGCGGAACTGCAAACCAGCCCACCGGGCACAAAGGTGCTGCCAAAACTGGCGCGACACGTGACCCTTGTGTCGGAGGTCGATGGCGATGGAGGAGGAGCCTCAAAACTAAGGCCCTCCTATATTAACACAGGCCCATCAAATCATCCAAGATCGAGGGACTAAGGTGTGTACAAATTCATTTGCATCATTGCAGAGCCGCGACTGCCCTTCTGGCTCGGCAACTGAAGCGTAACACATTTGAAAAAAAGAGAAAAATCCGACATGAACAACTATAGACCAGTGACACTGATACCAATTATGTCCAAAATTTTCGAGAAAATCATGTTAAAAAGGCTTCAAGATTTTATAACAAGCCATCGTCTACTTAAAGAGGAGCAATATGGATTCAGACAGAATAGTACTACTTCATTGGCATGTTTTAATATGATCAAAATCACCCAGGCAATAAATGATGGAGTACCAATTGCTGCAATTTTCCTTGACATGAGTAAGGCGTTCGATTTTGTGGACCACAATTTGCTCTTATATAAGCTAGAAAAGTATGGAATAAGAGGCAAAGCTAATGACTGGTTGAGAAACTACCTAAATGACAGAAAACAATGTGTGGAAATCTCTAAAATCAATAATAGCAACAAAAAGATGTTATATAAAAGTGACTATCGAATAAATAATTTTGGAGTGCCACAGGGAACAGTATTGGCAGCTTTCTTATTCCTAATATATATTAATGATCTACCAAATATTACCTGCCATAACACAATATTGTTTTCTGATGACACGACCCTCATTGTGAAATGTGAAAACCTAGATTCATATGAACTAGAAACAAACAACGCAATAAACAAAATAATACACTGGTTACATTCTAACAACTTACAAATTAATATGGAGAAAACTAAAATGATCCAATTTCATACGCATAAAAGAAAGCCATTGACTTTAGATGTTAAATATAATGATACTATCATCGAAGAAGTTCAAAGTACCAAATTTCTGGGTATAATATTGGATCAAAATTGTGATTGGAAAGCACACGTCGAATACGTTTGTGATAAACTCGACATATTTGTCTACGCAATAAAAAGATTAAGAGTCACGGTATCAGCAGAAGCGGCTCTTTGTGCATATCATGGTTACGTGTCGTCCGTACTAGCATATGGTCTCTTGTTGTGGGGTAATTCGGTGGATGTTATAAAAGTGTTTAGAGTACAAAAAAAATGTGTGCGTGCAATATGTAGGGCCTGGTATACGGACAGCTGTAAACCCTTGTTTAAAAAGTATAATATTCTACCATTACCGTGTATGTATATCAGAGAATTATGCCTATTTGTTCAACAACATCCGAAATATTTTATTAAACACAAAGATGTAATCAAGCGCAATGTAGCTCCTAGAAATAAAAATAAATTTAAACATGAGCTCTGTTTACCGCAATGCAAGCTCTAATTGCATAAAAGGAACTCGTACATAAATGCTGTAATAGTAGTTTATGAAACTGTTGCATAATGAGGGGTATTAAAAAATGAGTGTGTGTTTAAAAACCGAGCCGTAGGCGAGGTTTTTAATAGTTTTCACACGAATGTTTTAATACCTAGTTATTTGCAGTTTCATACACTACTTTATCTACACTCATAAATTGGGATTGAACCTACTAAATACCTCTTTTTGCATTTTCCATGCCATAAAATCGTGATAGCATTTGTCATATACTTTTCTCGACTTTGCTGGTAATAAATTAAGAGTAATTTCCTTCGCCGCATCTAAAATATCGGGCGGAGTAAAATTTTCTTCACATTCACTGATATCAGACATTTTTAAACAATAATTTAAATAACTCATGAAATTCAGTACAGCAAAACTTGCAAAACGTATAAATGGCGCCTAAACCCAGCACATCACCGCATTAACCGCGCATGCGCTAAGGCTTAGCACGCACTGCGATCTTTATTCGCGCGTTTTTTTTCCACCCATTCTGCGACCTATGGAATTGTATGAAGTTGTTCGCATTGCGGTAAAGAAATCGTGCGTAAATAATACCGCAAGAAATCCGTGTTTTGCCACAGAATCCACTGCACCACGGCGCGAATTTTATTCGCCCGAATATTTTGAGCTCTATGAACAGGTAGAAGGAAACAAAATTGGCGCGAATAAAAATCGCAGTGCGTGCTAATTCTAAAGCGGTCATTGTCATAGACAATTTAAAAATGGAATCAAATCTTTTTATAAAATGGCATTACAAAAAAAATATTGATGGAAACTCCTTAGTGATTAACTTCTTGGATTTGTCCTGTATCGTAATAGAAAAAAAATTGTTTTATAGCATTATTTTGTTAGAGAAATAGTGTTATAATAAGATTCTATTTTTAAATTTCGGTATTGTGTTTATAAAGTATGCCAATATAAACTCGTTTTGAATTTTATAATTCGAATATTACGATATGAGAGTAGATAAAGGTATATAACAAATTACCGGATGCCTTTAAAGATTTACCTTTTCGAATGTTTAAAAAAAAGGTAACGCAATGGTTAAAAGAAAAATGCTTTTACGATCTCAATGAATACATGTCAGATCCCCGTGAAGGAAACTAAAATATATAATATTGTTATATACCTTATAATAATTAATTGATGTTCAAAATGTACGGAAAATAAAATAGTTGTGATGTTACCAATTTACTTTATTATTTAAAATTGTTTATGACATTATCAATTAAATTTACAATATTTTTTATAACAGTTTATGACATTAACAATTAAATTTAAAATATTCTTATAATAGTTATGATATTATCAATTAAATTTACAATAATTTATAATTTTATTCTTAATTTGACATTGTTTGAACTGACATTGGTATAATAATGTAACTCTGACATCAATTAATTAATTTGTTCCATAAAAATCCTAATGCATGAGATCTTTGTTATTACTGTCTATTTTCTTAATTTATTAAAGATACGTTTAGATGATAGTACAAGCTAAAATTAAATATTTGCACACCATATTTAATGGTAGAATGTAAAGGGACCTTCATAGATTTAAGATCATATTTTGTAAACCTACATTCTGGCAAATAAATGAATTTGAATTTGAATTTGACGTTGCCTTGATACAGGTACCTTATCTGTATAAGGGGACTATAAATGGCTTAGGTGGGACAGGAGGCATGGTGCTCTATGACTGTCTAACTAATGACGCGAGGACTTGCATCTATATCAGGGGCGGTATAGAGGCAATGCCCTTACGTACTTTCTGTTACAGGGATCTCACAACAACTCTGATCCAAGTGGGGATGGGCACAGAGAAAAGGAAAATTATCCTTGCCTCTGCCTACTTCCCATAAGAACAAAAGGAACCAGTAACACCACTAATCAGAAGACTGGTTGACTGCGGCAACCAAGAAAACCTCGACCTGATACTTGGCTGCGATGCGAATGCACACCATGTCGTTTGGGGCAGCTCAGATGTCAACAAACGAGGGGAGGATTTGTTGGACTTTGTGGTAAGCTCTTCTTTACAAATCCTTAACGCAGGCAATAAACCTACTTTCAGGACCTCGGCGAGAACTGAAGTTATTGACCTGACACTGGCTTTAAACAAGGCCAGCGCTTACATCGAAAATTGGCATGTATCGGACGAAATCTCTCTGTCTGACCATAATTATATATGCTTTAGGTTTAAGACGGCGGGAGAAGCCGAAACTAGACAAAGGAGAAACCCAAGATATACAAATTGGGACTCGTACAGGAGGGACCTAAAAGTAAATCTAGGCAGCCCTAAAGGTAAGCTTAATTCCATACTAGATATAGAATTTGAAGCTGATAGAATCAAGATGGGCACCATCGGTGCATGGGTAGATAACTGCCCAGAGAAAAAGGCCTTTTGCAAAAAGGTACCATGGTGGACTCCTGAACTAGCTAAAATACGTCAGGAAACACGACAGCCTCTCTCAGAACAGAACAGAACATCAACAGACAGAAGATTTCTCTGACTATCATAGCATGCTGACGAGGTATAAGACGGCGGTACGCAAGGCCAAAAGAACTAGTTTCGCGGCAGCATTGCACCTCCATCGAAGCTCTGCCAAATGGAAAGAGGTTGTGCAAAGCGATGTCCATGACTAAGACAAACTCACTATCATCTGTAAAGGATGAGAATGGGTATCTAACGGAAACTGGACAGGACACTCTGGGCGTGATGTTTAGAACTCACTTCCCGGAATGTATACTGCGCGACAGCGATGAAGAGGATCCAGTCACAAGGGACGAGCTCACAAGGCACACGTCCAAATATAACTGGCTCACGGCAAAGAAAGTGGTAGATGAAAATAAACTGAAGCTTGCCTTAGCGGGCTTCCAGCCTCTCAAATCCCCTGGTCCGGATGGAATCTACCCAATACTATTGCATGAAGGGGCATCTGTTTTGATACCTCTTTTGAGTAAGCTCTACTCCGACTCCGGACTTATTCTGGATGCTGTCCAAACCCTAAACAGGCTTGGGAAGCACAACAGGGTAAGACTGATGTGGGTCCCTGGGCACAAAGGAATCCATGGTAACGAAATGGCAGATGAACTGGCAAGAGAGGGCTCAGCAAATGACTTTGTGACATGTGTAGGCATCTCGACGTGCCTCGTAAAAGCCGCATTTAGGGAGTTTGCAGATCACAGACAGCAAACTCATTGGCTATCTAGCACCGGTCTACAACACTCCAAGAAATTCTTAGGCTCTACGTTCAAAGCCCGGGAATGCATTTGGAACATGAGCAGGGCTCAAATCCGCTACCTGCTTGGGGCCTTTACTGGGCACTTTGGAACCAACGACATGCTCATGAAGATGGGTCTAACCGCGACACCCATGTGCAGGTTGTGTGGGGAACATACGGAACGCATGGAGCACCTTCTTTGCACATGCGATGCACTGGCTCGTAAACGAATGAGTCTCTTAGGGGTTGGATATCCAAGACCAGAATACTATAGGCTCATATATCCCAGTCTCGTTGTAAAACTCATGAAAAGAGTTTTCAACGAGATTGGCGAGGATTAAGTTATCTAGGGGACCACAATAGATCCCAATGGGTCGAAGTGTCCGAGTTGTCTCTCGGCCCCTCCACAAGATAAGATAATACGTCGTTATCTACCCGGTCAAAGGTTTTTGAAATCAAAATATACAACATCAACCTGTATGCCTTTATCTAAGTGCTGCGATATAAGATCCACCAGCGTTAGAAGATTCGTATTAACAGAGCGGTTAAATCGAAAGCCATGTTGGAAATCGCAAAGAAATGGTTGTATCTGGAAACTAATAAGCCTGTGTAATATTGATTCAAACAGTTTTGGGAATGCGGAGAGAATAGCTATGGGCCGATAATTTTCTACGTCAGAAGTTACATTAGATTTAGGTATAGGTTGGACTCGCGATACCTTCCAACGCTGTGGATACTTTCCGGTAGATAATGCCAGATACAATATATGCAGTACAGGTGATATGATCTTTACATCTTTTAATGATGTATGCGGTAATGTTATCTGATCCTATGGCAGAGTTAGGTTTGAGTTTATCTATAGAAAGAAAGAAAGAAAAAACATTTATTTAGCACAGACTAAAAGACACACAACATATACATACATATACAACACATACATCAGATAAAATACAAATAAAATAAAAAGTAAAACTGTAAAGTCTGACGTAAGAAATCAGCAGGAAAGTGTGCCTCACGGCTGCGCCAAAAAGGCCCAGTTCAGCAAAAATGTCAGACAACTAGTGCCTGACGCTGGTTTTCAACTGGACCTGATGTGTGAGGTGACGGATGTAAATCAGTTTCATACTGCATTGTGACATGTGTATGTATACTTAAATAAAATAAATTGTATCCTGTAAAAAAAGTGAGGAATATGGGAATATGTACATAAATGGTGTGAAAATGAGTTGGTAGCATTACGAGATACTGCCGCTGATATATAGCTGTTTCTACATCACTCGGTTTAATTGCATCAATATGTACAAAGTTAGCATGTTTTTTCTGATTGTTACTGTCTGTTTTATAATCTAAATGAGGGGCGTCGGATAAAAAGACACTGGAAAAAAAATCGGGAAAAAGCATGTGCAGCGTTACTGCCAGCATATTCTTTTCCATTATAATTCACCCTGGGCTCAAAGCCACCTCTGGCTTTGAAGCTGTGTATATGTGCCAGAAGACACGAGGATCACGCTTAAGTTTGGTTTGAATGTGCTTGATGTATTTATAATATGCGGCCGACATTCTTTTTTTAACACTTGCCCTAAGTTAGGAGAAATTGTGATAATCAGCATGGTTTTTAGTTGATTTCCACTTACGATGCAGATTAGATTTACGTTTAATGTCACTTATTAGTTCAGCTGTGAACCAAACCGGGTAGCGTCTACATGGCATCTTAGGCCTGTGTTTTTATGGTACACATTTGTCAAAAATACCGTACATGATGTTATAAAAAAACTCTACAGCAGCATCAACGTCACTAGCGAGAATCACGTCTTGCCACGATTCCTCAGATATTAGCTTGTACATCAATTCAAAGTTTCCCTTAGAGAAATTCCAGTCTCTTTTCGTGCCACTTGGATCAATTTTATCAGAACTTAGCGGATACGTCGTATTATTAGATGTAAGGCAAATATCTAATGGCGGATGATATGCGTCTCATTGTGGTACAAGACCTCCACCATCAATTTCTACCACATCGACACAGCTAATGCTTTCAGACACCAGCACTACATCCAACTTACTTCCATGCGCATTCATCACCTCATTAACAATAGTAACTTAAAATATTATTCGATGTACGGTTAGCGTTTAAATTTAAATCACCAACAATGATCACTGCACTTTTTAATTTATTTATTTATTAGGTTAACCAACAATTGTTTACACATAAAAATAATACATTGCGATTGACAGACATACATTTGCAAGTGTAACAATCACTTAAAGGCTAACACCGCATGCACAGTAAACGGGTTAAATATACAACATAAATTATTTTTCAATATTAAGGTTAGTTTTGTTCTTAACATTAGGTTAGTTTTACAATAACATTCAAAATCTCTAAAACATATCTACATGAAAAATGCAATCATAAATTCAATTCCCGAACAATAAGTGCCGATAAATTTAATAATAAAAAAAAGAATAAACATTAATTAAAATCATAATATTCGAATTAAAAAAAAGTGTATAATTCATTAATTATTGTAGGTACATATTGGTAAATTAATTATTATGTTTGGTATAATAAATTAAATTAAATGAAACTTGAATTTAATGCTGTGCTGGAAGAATCAAGTTTTTGTGAGTGAATAATGTACAATTACTTTAATAATTTTATTAATACTGTCCTGGTTTATATCCACTAAATCACTGCAGCTATTGAAAATTCTACTTATTCTTGGTATAGGTGAGTTTGAGCCAAGTACAGTTCTTCGTAGTGGTGGGCATAGTGGTGTAATTATATTTCTCGGATATCTTGATGGAGCATGGAATCTAATAAGACTCAATAGTTCAGGGCAATCAATGCGATTTCTCATTATTTTGTATAAAAATATGGCGTCGGTGACATGTCTACGTGTAGATAGAGCATGCATTCTGAAATGACGCAGGCGGATTTTGTAGGAGGGTAGCTGCTTAGATTTCATCTCACAAAAAGCTAGGTGCCACACAAAACGTTTCTGCACACGTTCTAACCGCAGCATACGAGTGGCGTAGTGAGGTCTCCATACAACGCTGCAATACTCCAAGATGCTTCGCACGAGACTGTTGTACAACATTATTTTGGTGTTGCTTTTACGAAAACCCCTAGTATTACGAAGCAAGAAGCCTAACATTTTAGATGATTTATTATTAATGTGCTCAATGTGAGGTACAAAACTTACTTTCCTATCGAAAAGTACTCCTAGGTCCTTGATTATTTCGAGTTCTTTTACTTTAACTTGGTTTATGAAGTATTCCGTACTTATATTGTTATTTTTTCTCGTAAATTTAACGTGATAACATTTGCCAGAGTTCAGTTGCATTCTATTATTTTTACACCATTCAATTACTCTTTTAAGGTCGTTCTGTAGAAGCTCGTTATCTTTTGGGGATTCCATCATGCGTGCAAACTTCAAATCATCGGCATATAAAAAAGGTTCTGAATAACGGAAGCATTGGGGAAGATCATTAATAAATATTTTAAACATCATCGGAGCCAAGTGCGATCCTTGAGGAGTGCCAGAGGTAATTATATGTTCTGAAGATTTAAATCCGTTCACAACGACGTAGAATTCGCGTTCGATTAGATTTGATTTGAACCATTCCAGCAAAGACCCTGATACACCGTAAGCTGCAAGTTTGTAGATTAGTATGGCATGTGACATTTTGTCAAATGCCTTACTAAAGTCCGTATATATTACGTCAAATTTTTATTTTTATCTATTGGCTGAATTAGTGACTCCGTGAATGTTGCTAAGTTAGTAGTTGTAGATCTCGCAGTTACAAAACCATGTTGGTGGTCACTTAGTGATTAAAATCATCTTAAAATAGATTAGATCTTAAAATGATGCTGGATGTATGGACAAACAATAGATTCAAAAAGCTTTGCGAAAGCGGATAGTATTTAAATAGGTCTGTAGTTGGAACGGCATCTTTGCTATCTGACTTGTACACTAGATCTACTTTCGCTTTTTTCCATTCTAGCGGAAAAGTCCCTGTGGCTAGCGACGTATTAATGATAATCAGTAAAGGAGAAACCAGGACTGTTGCGCAGGAAGAAATGAATATAGGAGGGATGCCATCAGGTCCTGACCCCTTGGTAACATTAATTGTTTTAAGTTTCTTAAGCAAACATTCGCTATCGATTACCGGGGCATTCAAACACTGACTATTATTAAGTAGAGATTCTAGAAACTTTGTCTTGCAATTCATTTCTTTATTGTTGTCAGATGTGTATACAGACGAGAAGTAATTGGCGAAAACATTGCAGATTTCAGCACCATTAGATGTTACAGTCTGTCCGTCAGTCATAGTCTGTGGGTAAGCACTAGATCCGCCTCGTTTAGCTTTTATATAACTCCAAAATAGCTTAGGATTCTCTTTAATGCCTTGTTCTAAATTCTTAAGACAACCACATCGCTTGGAAATTAAATTCAATTCAATATTATCCATGGGATTATTATATTTTTTATAGCGTATCCTCAACTAATTTTTTTCTTTTAATGATTTAATTATTGTTTTGTTAAACCATGGTGGAAAACGAGAGTTCTTTTGTTTTCTTTCTGGCACAAATTTTCAATTGCTAAATATAAATGTTTGTACAGTATTGTTAGCATGCTATTTACGTTATCGCTATTTTTAAAAAGTCCATTCCAGTCTTGCTCATTAAGATAATTATTAATTTCTTTATAGTTTGCTTTTTAAAAGTTAGGTCTACAATTTGAGTTGTTATATGGCAGATTATGATTATTTACTAATGACAGAGTTATGTCTAGGGGGGAGGGGTGGAGTTTATCGACAACCGTTAGAGAAGAGTTAGATTCGTTTACTGAACATGAGGGCACTGAAGACAGTACCAGGTCCAGTATACGCCCAGAGTAGATTTTTACGTAATTACACTGTACTAGCTGACTTACATTTACGAAATCCACTAGAATTTGGCTAGCTTTAGGCAAAGAATCATTAATTGATTTTAGATCCCAATTGATCTTAGCTAGGTTAAAGACTCCTACAATACAAGTAGCAATATTTGTTGAGTCAACAACTCTATTGCAGTGCTCGATAAAATGTTAATGAATCGATAATAGTTACAACTTTCTGAAACCAACACAAATAAACACATCAACACGGTCTAGGGATATTTTTAAAAAAGCGAATTACTATCAATGTGTTAATTATTTATATGACATGTATATATTTAAAAGATACGTTATTTAATATTCTACCATTTTTTAATAATGGTTAAGGTACTTCGATTAAAATTTCAGGAATTTATGGAAAAAAAATGAAGCATAGACGGAAACCGTATATGAACTAACTTTTAATTTATGAGTAAAAACTGAAAAAAATAGAAAAATCATTTAATTTGTGTTTATAAACTTGAAGTTAGTAGTCTGAGAAAGCGCTCATGATGTTCGTAACACATCGGCAACGATTCGGCATGCTCAGAACAAGGTTGTCAATATCTTGCTGCGGAATATTGTCCCATGTCCTTCTGAGGTGCGCAAAAAGTTGATCTTCTGTAGCCAGATTTTCAGGAACTTCCTTCAGAGCTCTTCTTTGCAGCATATCCCACGCATGCTCAATGGGATTTAGATCTGGCGATTGAGCAGGCCAGTCTAAGGCCCTAACATTGTGTGTATGTAACCAAGCTGCTACCATTCTCGCCGTGTGTGCCCGGGCATTGTCGTGCATGAGCAGGAAATCTTGCCCCATTTGTGTTCTGTGGGACAAGATTACGGGCCCCAGCACCTGTTGGACGTATTGTTCTGCCGTCATATTGTCCCGCACCCAAACGAGATCCGTCCGTCCTCCAAGACGAAATCCTGCCCAAACCATAATTGTTCGTCCTTGGTATGGGTGAACTTCCTGAGGGTTCTGAAGACGGCTCCATCGTCCAGGAACTCGCCAAACACGCGTCCTTCGTGAATCTGGATGGAAGCCGAACCTGGATTCATCCGTGAACAGCACATTGGACCATTGCTCACGGCCCCAGTCCACGTGGTTCCGAACCCATTCTAATCGTCGTCCACGATTGCCTCTCCGTAAAGGTGGGACCCGGAGTGGTCTACGAGAGCGGAGATTGCTTTCATGCAGTCGCCTTCTTACAGTTTGGTCACTCACAAGCACTTGGTGTTCCACTCGCAGCCTTTGGACCAATTGAGTCGCCGTTGCATTTGGTTGAGCTCGCGCAGTAATTTGCAAAAATCGGTCTTATCTGGGGGTAGTGATGTGACTTGGCCCCCGGTGCCTCTCCGCTACTTCACCTGTGGCACGATAGCGTGTCCACAATCTTGAAATTACATTTTGGTGGGTCCCTATGGCCTCAGCAATATTACGCTGAACAGACCCAGCTTCCAGCATTCCCACAGCTCGTAACATCTCCGCCCTCGTCAAATGTTGGCGTTGCATGGCTACAATACCTCAATTTTAACTTGATCTTTCGTTTAAAAATGAAATAAAAACTGTAACTAAACGTAATTCGTATTGTTTTCTAAATTTCGCACAAATGAAAATTCCCTCTCCTACACATCAAGACATTTTTATGCCACCGAAACAAAAGAATTTTCAAAAATTTGAATTTGGAATTACTCTGAGATAAATTACAAACAAATCGGTGTATAAAAGATTCCAATGCGGCCAGTACTTTTCGAGTTATTTAATTGAGTATGAAATATCCCTAGACCGTGTTGATGTGTGTATATTTCGTCGGACGCTCTTGGATGAATATACACTGAACAAACGCAGAAGGTAGAGTCACTCGTCGTAAAGCGTGCTTACAAATCCTCTCCGGCTGGAGTCTCCAGTTCAAAACAGCGCGTCATCGTGTCACGGGGCCACGCCGCGAGCAGTACGCCGCCACCAACACCGGTGGCGCGGTCCCTACGTAACACACTCCATCCGTGGCTCGCAACCTCCGTGTCCAGTACAAAATTCGAGAGGAACAATTCCGTCACAGCTTGACGTTGCTGGCGTGAGATAAGAAATTATGTCTAAAGAAATTCAGCTTAGTATCCTATATATATAGTAGCCTCTAACATTTTGATAGGTCAAATTAATTAGCCGGCTTTGTTTCTTGTTGACCACTAGATGAACGGGCTTGGAGTTTGTTTGGTAGTCTTCGAAAAAACCATTCCTTAACTCTAGGGTTAGTAGGCCAGGTATCCGCCGCCGTTGCTTTTTCGAAGAACTCTGCTGGAACTCCAATCTTAAATGACTTATAGTCACCTTTTGGTTTAAGCTCTTCCACCGTGCAGTTACTTGTTGAACACAGCTTTAGCAGGTAAGATTGAATATCAGCGGCTCCTGACATCATGTTTAATAGATGCACGTATTTGCGAAATTCCACGGCTTTAAGTGGAGTAATCTTGGGTCCCGCGGTACCACGAACAGAGTTATACCGCTTAGACTTACGATTACGTACCTCTACCCAATTCTCATTCGCAACATTATCATCTGCTGTTAGTGATGAAACTTCGTCATGGTCATCCGGTTGTATAGTTTCCGTAACAAGTCCGATAGGCTGTGTAGTGATAATGTGTTACGGGGGTGTATCTGAGAAATCGTTTTCTATTTGCACAGAGATGGTACTGGACGATGGTACTAACTTTGGATTGTTTTTCGGTGATCTATGGTGCTTACTCTTAGTAAGGTTAGGTATCTTAGTTTTAGTAATATGACTATATAACTGTTTGTCATTTACATTTACACACTCTAGTTGGGTAGGTATGCCTGGAGAAATGCTGAGGCAGCGGGTACATTCTCGCGTTTGCTCTAGTTGATGTAGTTTTTCGTTGCAAGTTTCAATCTTTTTAGTGCAATCAGTGAGCGCGATATGATACTGTGCAATAGCAGAGACAGCTTCAGTAAGCTGTTCTGTAAGGACATTTATTTTTTCGCGCAGTTGCTGCATTTCCAATCCCGTAGCAAAGGGCGAGTCTCCCGGAGATAGCGGCGGTGGGGGGGTGACTTTTATTCCGGGCCGAAACGTTTTTTAGTATGATCGGCGTGCTTACTGAGATCGGCAGCTCATAGTTCCGGGTACCTTTCCTAGCAGCACAGCAACATTCTGGGCAAACCCAAGTGGCTCTTTCCTCAAGCGTAAGCTATTATTATATTATTAGCGATTATTACATAGGTAATGGTAAACTTTAGTACAGTTTGCCACCGCGCATTCAAGAAAAGCATCACCCGATACCAATTCAATATTGCATGCAGAGCAAATCATAATGAATCTTATTACGACGCGTTAGCCAGCAAGTCAAATAGCAATAATAAAATAAATTGATTAGGTATTAATAAAAAAAAAGTGCGTCTTCCAAGCGTGATTGATGATTATGTGGTCAAAGACCGCAAGATGTACGACTTAATTCAATTACCAATGTTAGTAATTTAATTCGTCACACCAAGTCATTAACTGCACAGTTTTCTATCTTAATATTTTCACTCCAGGACTCGAACGGGCGCTTAACACGCGATGCATCCACGTAGAAGAGATACATCATTGTGGGCCTCCACCAAAATTAACATTGTGCTATTTATACAGGATATACTAAACCAAAGAAAAGGCTCGTGTCTCAGCAGTAGTAACGTTAAACAGCTGATGATGATGACAATAAAACAACAACTTATTATATGCCAAAGATTTCTGAGTTATGTGTCAGGAATGCTCAAGTAGTTAATATTAAAATCATAACACTTTCTTTTGGCTCGGCCGTATTCGGGTAAAAATAACAATTGTGATATCCGGTGAGCCCTAACATACCCATATACCTAAAATAATAGTTGTGTCTCATTAATCAAAAGCTTGTTATTTCATATTATTAGTTAGTTAATTAACTTTATTTTAATTTTCCACAACACTATATCAACACACAAGCAGCACAGTTTCCTACTCCCATATTTCGTAAGGCACGTGATGCAACCACGTAGGAGAGATACATCATGTTGTCGCCAGCAAAAATACGTTTTTTCTCGTTATGTACCGCTAACGTTGTAAATGAGTTTTCTAGCAGACGATGTCTAAGCACACACTAAAGACAAAGTTAGTTAGATAATTGTCTGAGATTCTCGTATCAATGTTAGAAAAAAACGGTTGTTAGGTTGTACTGTTCTAGGGAATCACTTAGGGGAGACGCATTATGTGTGGCTCCAGCAAAATGAACGTTCTTTTCGTTAGGTACCGCTAATGCTAATGTTATTAACAAACTTTCCTGCAAAAGGTATTTAAGTATACACTAAAGACAACGCCTTATTTTTTTTTTGTGAAAAATTCTCGTATCAATTTTGGAAGCAACGCTTGTCAGATCTGGGGTACCCAACAGTAGGTACCTAATTTTCTGGTGACGTGAGTCGGACTCTCCGGGGTCTCCATCGGTACTATATATCGGATAACTATTATTACTATAATTCGTCACATCACAAACCCGCGCGCTTTCAGTGTGCCTACAGCAAAATGAAGGTTATTCTCATTATGTACCGCTCATTTTATTAACAAGCTTTACTGCAAAATATATCTAAGGATACCTACACTTAAGATAACGTCTTATTATTTTTCAATGATGCCAGAATAGTAAATGTTAGAATTAACTATTGTCAAGGTACTCGTGCCATATCTGTTAGAAATAACAGTTATTACGAGTAGATCTAGGGAACCCAACAGCCTCAAAACCATAAATATATTATGATTAATTGTTGTAACTACTTTACTCATCATATCAGCCGAAATACGTCCGCTGCTGGACATAGGCCTCCCCCAAGCGTCGCCACATTGACTGGTCCCGTGCGTCTCGCATCCAGCGGATCCTCGCAACCACAGAACAGAAAAAACGCCTACTACTCTGTTCTGTGCTCGCAACCTTCACCAGGTCTTCGGTCCACGTAGTGGGAGGCCTTCTAACGCAACGTCTACCGGGTTTACGGTCACCAATTCAGAGGTTTTCTGACCCAATGGCCATCCGTTATGCGAGCAATGTGCCCTGCCCACTGCCACTTAAGTTTGGTAATTCTTCGGGCTATGTCGGTAACCCTAATTCTCTTGCGGATCTCTATATTTATGGTTCGATCAGACAAGGAAACTCTACGCATCCGTTTCCATTGCCGTTTACTTATACTATTAATAGTCAACTATATTATTATATGTCGTGTCCTATAATTCTTAAAATCTTACGTTAAATGTTTGAATGAACAACACACCTACCTACTTAGTTTCCTATTTCCCTCCGCTCGGCTTACGATGCAACCACATAGGACAGACACATAATGTGTGCCTGCAAAATAAAGATTATTCTCGTTATGTACCGCTAATGTTACGAACGAGCTTGCCTGCACTGTGAATCACTGTGTGATGTATTGGCTTGTTTTAGACAGTGGTGTTTATTATTTTAGGTAAATATTTAGGTAATGTTGTCTTTTGCATGGATTTTAATGCACTGCTGCTGCAATGCTTGCCGAGGTTTTTCCGTGGATGGGTGACCATTTTGGACATACCGAGACCCTCTGTGCCTCGGAAACGACGTTAAGCCGTTGGTACCGGCTATCATTTGTCATTAGGGGTTGTTAGAAGCCTGAAATCTAAAATCAGTATTGGCATGGGGTATCATGTTATACCCATTTAAAGGATTGTGGAAGTAAGATAGGGGTATCCAGCTGAACCCGGTTAGACTAGTAGTCGACCCCAATAACAATTGCGAAACGGCTAGACAGATTGATGGACTTATTTTTATTTAGTACAATTTACCGATAAACCTTAGACGCAATATTATGTTGGATAATGTACAGGCTACATCTTGAGTTGTTTACTAGGTATACGGACCTTGTACAAACCAGAACAAATTTCCGTGCGTTCAAACGTTTTCGCCACATCTTTTATTGGAATCAAATATTACAGTTCACAAAGTTGTACTTACTACTCAATACTCAATACATTTATTGCTCCCACATGTGAACTTAGATGGTAGGTTTCAAATTTAGACCATTGTGGACCCTGTCGGGCACTGCAAAAGTAGGAGAGAGGAAGAGGGCTTTTATTTGACTAAGTATTTATTTATTTAGTAGATTCTAATTTGTTAAATTGAAAATTTGTCATTTAAATATTCAATAACATTAAAATAGCATTCATATTTACAAAAAAAAAATGGAATTGTTTAATTTAAAATTTGTCATTTAAATATTCATTAACATTATAATAGCATTTAGTTAATATAAATTCTTTCAATTTATTAATGAATGAATTAAACTTTTGTTTTTCTTTGAACGACCCTTTGTGCCTATTGGCCTTGTTTGTTCTGTCTCCTGCTTGGTGTGAAGAGAAGTGGAAATAAAGGACCTTATTCTTTTCTGATTTATTTCATTGCGGGATCCAAGACAGTTAAATTTATTCTCCGGAACTTTATCGAGCTTTATTGCCTCGGCGCTTTTCTGGTGGTCGCCACTGTTGATTCTGGTTTTCAGGAGTTGCAGTCATTGGTTTGGGAGTAGAGTGGTAGGATTGTTCCAAAAAAATCTTAGACAATTTTAAATTAAGCACTTAGGTATAAGTTTTCAAATGCCTAAATTGACGTGGTATGTGAGTGAAAGAGGTGGATTATTTCAAATATCAGCTCCTGCCTCGCTTTATTCCATACGTTGGGGCCGGCACCCAGTGTAACCGGATTCAACTGAATATCAGTTTTTTACAGGATCAGTTCCAATTCAGATAAAATTCCAAAAATAAATTACAATCCAGTCTGGCATTCTGGCAAGCCTTAATCCCCGAATCATTATCCAACTATTGACACCACCATGAGGCCTAGTAGCTTGAAATGTATAAAATACTTTCACGCCAGTGACTAAAGTTCCTTTTAAATCACCTACAACTTGTTATATGTATGAGGGTTTAACCACCAATAAGATAGGATCAAAATTCTTAAATAGTACTGACATAATTCTAAAGTAAGTCAACTCCAGAATTAGCATGCACTCCAACTCCAGCAAAACGATACTTTTAGCTGCTACATCCTAATGTACTTTCCTACTCAGTCCAACTTCAGTCAGGTAGACTTAACTTTTTAATTGAGTTGCCAACATGAATACCGTTAGACTGTTAGTATGACTTTCGAATGCTACGGAAAAGTTACAAGACGGTCCTTTATTACCCTTTGTTGCTCACTCCCAAGTACGTCCCAATAGACCCCCCCGATCGAGTTATCTGTAATGGTTATACCTCCTATAACTATGATTTCTAATAAAAGACTCGTTTCATTACGATAGGGACTTAATGGGTCACTGAACTGCCTTAAGCAATAACTTTAAAACAAATGAAACTGTGTAGGAAGATGTTTAAGGAAGGTCTTCGTCATAAGTCTTGGGTTGTTCTTAATTAATGTTAGCTTCGGTTTGGCCTGGGGTTATCTGATGTGACAGGTTATCAGTTTCAGAATAATTTGAATTACTTAGGAAGTCAGTTAGACCTTATGTAATAAGAACCTTTTCAATATTAGTAGATAGATAGCCAGCTTTTTTAACTGGTACAATGTTAAATTACTGACAAAAAATATTGAATTATCAAAAAATAAACATTAAGCTGTATTGAGAAATTTCTCATTTTTTAACCGACTTCTCAAAAAGGAGGAGATTCTCAATTCGGATATTTCTACATGTTTTTTATGTGTGTTCGGGCTTAACTCCGTCATATATAGACGGATTTGCAATATTATTTTTTGTTTGAAAGGATATACCCTCGCGGTGGTCCCATTGTCACCAAGTCAACGTCTGATGATGAGATCCCATGGAAACTGCTCAAATATTATAAGCAGATATATAGCGATATTGGTATTTTCAATAACATGGTAAGCATTTGCACTCAGAAAGTATCATTTTGTAAAGTAGAACTGATGAAAAAGACCACAGATTGCCACTGGAACTCCTTAGTTATTATTTCATTGGTATAAGATATCTCGAATAATTAAGCGACTATGATGAAGCAAATACATATAAATAAATAGTAGTGATTAAAATGGTAACATCGAACTAATCTGATGATGAAGGCGGCAGGTAGGCACTGGAACGTCGTAATAAAACAATGTACTAATCGTGTTTGGGCTTATTGGAATTGAAATGAGATGTACTCTGACTATACCTATATGATATTCATGGTAATATTATGAGGTACTATAACTAAAAAAACTAAAATTTAAAAAAATATAACAAAAAAAATTAACCGACTTCTTAAAACTGTTAAAATGATTTTTATTTAAAGTAGGTTAAAAATGATATTCTACCAGCGATAGCGTAACATTTTGAACTTTTTGACAGTCATTATCGTTGCATTCTGGGTCCTCCTTAGGTATCACGTAATTTTATCAATGAGCAGTTTCATTAAAATGTTAATAGACTGTGATCATCTAATTATGTTCCCTGTCTCCTAAGGAGAGTGTGCCTGTATTTATTTTATAGGCCGCCAATTTAAATTTGGTAATGTAACCAATAAAGGAGCGAATGTCTAATCAACTAAGAAGAAGGCAATGGTATTTGCATAATGCAAGCATTTCTGTCTCTTAATTCTATTTTAAGGAAATTGAAGCCTCAAAATTGAGTGATTTAATGAGGTTCAAAGCTGCGAGAGTTTTCTTTTGGAAGTGGGTCTAATTTGAAATATCATATTCTCTTCTTATACATTATAGACTTCGTGTACTGCACACTGTTACTATGTAAATCGTGGCAGGATGAAAAACAGTATCCTCTATTTTATAAAAAAACTGTTATCATTTCATTATTAGTTTCAGTTTGTTTAATGACGTAGAAAAAAAGCTATTTAAGTACACAAATAAGTCATTTCTCAGAAAAGTACCGTGTTACCTACAAAATCTGTTTTCATCAGTGCCGAGAAAATGCCACTTCTAAATAGAAAGGTCAATCAAATTCAATCATTTCTATTCTTAGTAAATTATAATTCCATCGCTGTTATACAAACGTTTTCCATTTCATTGTGTGGAGTTGCTAAGGAAATACGAAACACGCAATCACAGGATGCCTTACAAGTTCTCAAACTGACAACAGTCGATTTGGATCTATTTTTATCGGAATTCTCGTTTACTACAAATCGAATCACCTTCCTACTTTCGAAAAAATAACGTATACCCCCATAAATAATAGCATAACAATACAAGAGGAATTGTAGGAAAAAGGAAAAAGCAATCTCGCTGTTTATGGAGTATACAGGTTGTTTTAAAGTAACACCAACTTGAATACGAATTTTCTTGCTATCAAAAAACCCTTATACCTACACTTTGTTGAGTATATCGTTTTTAACTGCGAAGTCTGTATGCAAAAAAGCTTATCCTGTTTTTAAAACTACATGCTTTTAGATTGAACTGGCAAAAAAGAGGGTTATTTGGGTAGCTTCCATTCGGCAATAGAATTCAGCTTTTCAGTTTTCCCCTAAAACAATGTCACCATGTTTTTCACTGACAACGCTTTTCATGGTGAATGAGTCATTACAATTTTACTCTATTCTACTAACAAATAAAGAGAATATTTCTGGTAGAGAATGCCTTGTGGCATTAAGTCCGCCTATGTACCACTATTGTACATGAAGTTTAAATAAATAAATAAAATAGTAGAATTTGCATAGTTGTTTTATGTCAACTTAAAAAGGGTTAAAATTGGAATATGTATGTATACTGTAAAACTATTTTTTTAAACAATCACTCTTGTGACTGAATACCTAGTTTGTTTTAAGATACGTATATCGGTGACCCATTAATGGTACCTATATCTACTTATAACTACGTAGTAATTTCGTCTATCTCAATATGACGTCCTAAAGTATCGGTTAAATAAGTATCCAACGGCTTCCATTCGAACCCAATAGTTTATCTATTCGGAATATTTTCGTATTTCGTTTGACCCAAAAGTTAACACAACTTTGATTGAGTGGGCACGTCCTTTGTATTCTTTCTTTTCGTGTGAGGTGTGGCCACCTCTTGTGTCAGAGTTAATTAAGCCGCCTCTGGGAAACCCCACAGGCCTCTGACTGGGCTATTTCAGACTTACATTATAACTATATAAGTCCAGGTTTCCTCACGATGTTTTCCTTCACCGTTGCCTGTGATGAATATAAACTTAGAAAGTACATATGAATTTGAAAAAGTGACATTAGTACTTGCCCGGCTTCGAACCTACGACCTCAAGCACGACAGGCGAGGTCTTAGCCACTGGGCCACCACGACACTTCCTTTGTATTGTAACTAAAGGACGAATACAACAGTTCACAGGCATCCAACGAGAGTAACCTTATAATCTACATTGAAATGACATAATTTTATTTACATCGCTTCCTGTACTAAAAGAGCAAAGAGATGTGTAGGTCTTCTGTGTAAAGTCGTGTAGGGACGGACGTTACTACTCTCAGGGTAAGTGGGATGAAGGGCCGAAATACGTAAAAAGGTAAAACCTTCAGTAAAACATACTAAAAGGGGGTTTCTTTTCGAAATCCGAAGGAGTGAATGAATACATTTCGTGTTGCTAGAAACATTTTTACTTTTAAATAATTGTTAAGCTTTAGTATAACGAATCTAAGAAAATAAAATACTTTCAGCGTGAAATGTGTGTAGTCATAATACAGTGACATAGTAAAAACATGATGAAAATAGAAAACGTGTCATTGATCTTGGAGATCCCAAGTTAGATGTCAGTTTTAATAGAGATCAAAGGAAACGAGAGAGCTACTTCAACTTTAGAATTTCTTCTTTGGTTGAAATTATATCTCGCCATCGAGAAATGCTATTTCTGATGCTAATTTAATTTTATACTACAGAGTTAGGTATATGTGGGTGCGGGAGCTAACGCCCTAGAAGGACAAACACAGATAGTATTTATTGGTGATGTTCTTTAGAAAGGCCAGATGCGAAGATCTTAATCAGAGATTTTATACTTATTCGATCGCATATACGGTAATTTGTATCGAAGTTCAATAAGCGCCTTCTGGTGACACTACAGTGAAACAAAACTATTCGATACGATTTGACATTATGCGAACGTTTACGTTAACGCGATCGAGCAGGTAGAGTATATCCAGGATAGTCGCCCCAGGGGTAAAGTTGCCTTGATTTTAATTACTCTAGTTTCGCGGATGAAACACATGTTATTTTATTTATCTATCGAGAGATTCTACAACTACCACTAAGTTGACTGTGTTGCACGTTTCTGTGCGATTGCATGGGACGGCTAGGTGCGATCAAAGTTTTTGCGGAATAAATCTCCTCTCTCTCGACGGGGCATCCATCAACATAATTTATATGGATTAGGCAACTATATATATGGGATGATGGTTGAGCTGCGTAGTGCTGATTCATGCGACATGTTCGTGAACGGGCGCCGTCCGTTAAGATTGGTCATAACTTAACTGCTTCGGATGTTAATGTTTTTCTAGTACCTATTATATAACTGCACAGTGCATGTGTGAGTACTTTTAATACTTTATACCTGTGCGTAGTATAGTGTTTAGTGCTATTCTGGGTGAATCGTCCTCACATGTATGAGTTTATTAATGTATGTAAATATGGTAAAACACTTATTTTTTTTAAAGCGTAATTATGGAGTTTCTTGTCCGTTCTTCTCCATAACAAGGTACTTTTCCGAATGGATGGTAGAATCATTTTTATTAACTTGTTAATTTTAATTGTTAACGTTCAAAAGTGCCGCTTAATGGCCTAGTTGAAATAAAATATATTTGACTTTGACTTAGGATATACATCTCAAAATGTAAAGGTCCACAAAAATCGCCAATACTTAGGATATCAAAGACAATGTTTATTACTTTCATAAATTTGAAGATTATAAACCAAAGTACCTATCCGTTTTACAAATAAAGGCTCTTGCTTTTTGTACTAAGAGGTAATTTCAAAAAGTGTGACGACTATCCGGGTATTACTCTATACTAACTCACACTTGGCCCTTAGATGAATCAACGTAAAAAAAGCAAAACGACTGTGTACGGATACGCAGGCGGCGTTCTGTAGTTTCTGTCTAAACCCATCAGAAAAAGGCGTGACTTCATTTATGTATGAAGTAATATGAATAATAAGTTTTACTCTCTGGTATATTTCCAGACTACAGCCCATTATTGAAAAGGGCTAACTTTGCCAATACCAAACCAAAAAGTTATGCTTTGTTTCTATTTCTGTTCCCGCCAACACGACAAAACTGATTTTGACAAATTATGCTTCCCATCAATTTGTCTTAGTGAAACGCCTGCCTTTAAGACAATAGAATAAGATCTTATTATATTGTCCCTATGTTTTTACAAATAAATAATTTGAATTTGAAATTTGAATTTAAGAATTACTTATTCCTTATAATAGCAGAATGAGACTGGATTATTTATTTTACTCATAAACGATGAATGCTATGTCAAATATTTTAAGGAAGCTTTCGAAATCCGGATAAACAAACTGCTCTTCAGATTACATTTGAGTCTGAAGAGGGGGAAACAACTGCAATCTTATTTACATGCGATCATTATAGGACAAGGAATAAAATCTCAAAATCCATTCTTTGTTTCTTTGCCGTTTCATTAGAAAGCAGGAAAATGCATCCCTAATGAGAATAAACTTAGCTTACATTATCATCCTTCTGCCTTTGTCCCTTGTTACTCGGGGTTGCTGCAATACATTTTTTCTTCCATTCTTCGTCCTATCAAACGTTACGCTATCATTGAATCCATTTTCTTTCAAATTATTACTCACGAATTCCATTCATGTATTCTTTGGCTTCCTCTCCATCCACAAAAAATATAGCAAACCTATGGATTTAAATGGTAAAGATGCGGCCAACCGAATGTTTACAAGTTCACTATACAAGAAACACTGCATTTTTAATGTCTCGCGCACACGACGGCTACCAAAGATAGCCGACCGCGTGGTTTGCTTCGGTCTAGTATGAACTGATACTCACATCAGAAAAACGGGCGGTCCGCTCTGTATAATACTATACTGGCTTTTGCCAGCGGCTTCGCCTGTGTAAAAATTGTTTTTTTTTTTTTTTATTGTCTGTAGGCTCCCGCTTGACCACTATCTCACCTGATGGTAAGCGAATTTGTGGTCGACGGTGAAACACGCTTGCCTAGAAATAACCTATTCAAAGACCCCTAGATTGTAGCTATCGGGCAACACAGACTCCGGCAGGGAATAGAAGTACGCATAACAAAAGTGTTCCCAAAAATCATCCCAGGGGAACATATACCGGGATAAAACCTATCGGCCATACGAGACTATATTCTATCTCCACGCCAAATTTCATACCGATCCGTTTTGGCGTGATTAAGTAACAAATAAACATCCATACATCCAAACTTTCGCATTTATCATATTAGTAAGAAGTAAGATAATTCAATGAACTTACCTGTTTTTCATTTATAGCCCCGCTGCTGTAAGTCGCCGCTAAAGTAGAACTGCACATTTCTGAGTACCAAGGCACTTCTCCTCTCTCAGTAGCCGAAGATATTGATAGCGTCCATATTGAGTTGGTATAGCCATCGCAGTTGCAGTTATCATGCTCCCGTCCGCCATTTCCTGAGGCCCATACGAAAATGGAACCTTTGCCGTTACGACCCTGTGAGGGAAATAGAGGCATTAGTCTAGTTAGATGAGATACTTTTTCCTTTACCATGGCTATGTACAGTTAGGGAAATGTATTCTTCAGCAGCTATATAGCAGATTAACACGCAAAGCGTTAATGTTACAAATTGTCAAACGCGCGTTAGATGCTTTGATTGGATGAATTTTCAGCAACCAATTGGATCAATTAACTTGTAATAAACGCGCGACGACGCGTCGATAATGTATTGCCAAAAATCGGGTTATAGCCGTGATAAAAGCTTATAACCATATTTACAAAGAATGATATTGGCGTTTGAATTTATTCGAAACTTGGAAGACAATTCGCTTAACAATCCATTTCCTTGAGTGTACCTGAATTTCTTTCAGTGCACACTAGCTTATAGGGTAGTTTGAGAAGTATCAAAGTAGTAATATTTCCAAGTAAATTTCAAGCTCATTTCTTCGAGGAAATAGGGCATTTGGGGAAACGTGACTCATATGTGGCACTAGAGGTAGATTTATCATATTTGTGTTAGTTTATGTCCGAGTTGTTAGGTGGCACTACGTGCCGCTTTTGGCAAAGCATTACTCTTGGGCTTGAGAGCTGAGACAGTTGTGATAGATTAAGACTAACAAACAGTCGATTTGTTGAATTTTATGTTACGAGTACATGCTCAGATCAAAAATCATAATCGAACGTTGCAAACAACAAGGTGATGCTGGTTAAAACTACGCCTTAGCTTGTCAGTCAAGCTCTTTAGTTGATCTGAGAGCTCGACTGACAAGCTAAGGCGTAGTTTCGTTGTACGTGTGTGCGTATAATTGTGTATGGATACGGCAAGGCGTAGTTTTAACCGGTGTCACCTTGTTGTTTGCAACGTTCCATGTTGACTTTTTATTTGATCTGAGGTTACATGGACCTGATATACTCGTACTATAAAAATAAACGTATTTTTAAACGACCATCGATGGGTGTCATACTAATGTAGGCATTTATAATTATTTTTAACCGACTTATAAAAAAGGAGGAGGTTCTCAATTCGACTGTATTTTTTTTTTTTTTTTTTTTGTTTTATCTCAGAACTTGTTACTGGGTGAACCGATTTTGATGATTCTTTTTTTATTTGAAAGCTGGTGTTTGTCATGTGGTCCTATTTAATTGTCATCAAGATCTGATAAAGAACTTCGGAGATACACATCAGAACTCTTCAATAAATGACGGCAAATCACTCGGGATAGCTGCAATCGCATTTATGTTTATTGTTTACACCATTTCATAACATAACATCACACTAGTACGCTCTAAAGGGGTACGCAGGTGTAAACAGTTCATCTTGGTATACCCTTATTCGACCGAATTTGTTTAAGTTTCATGTTATTGGGTAAATCTATTCTGGTTTCACTATGGGCATTATTGGTACCTAGCCTATATAAATTGTGTAGCACAACTAAAAAGTGAAAAATAAAAAAAAACTTTTTACAAAAAATACAACCGACTTCCAAATAAAAAAACAAAAAAATGAAAAATAACTTCAATTTCGGAAGTCGGTGTCAAAAAACGAAGAAAATAAAACAAGAACACCGACTTCCGAAATTGAAGTTATTTTTCATTTTTTTGTTTTTTTATTTGGAAGTCGGTTGTATTTTTTGTAAAAAGTTTTTTTTTTGAAAGTGTAAACGGAATTTTGTTGCCATTTTTTGCTGATAATGAATTCCTATGTTCTCTATGAATAAACATGAACAAATTACCGACGTGTTACTAAATACATAAACTAACGAGCTAAACGAATTTACTATGTTTTTCCGATAAATTTCACATCCACAAAGGGTTCTCGTATTTTTTTTTTTTTTTTTTTTTTTTTTATCTATTATAGGCTCGCGCTTGACCACTATCTCACCTGATAGTAAGCGATGATGTGGTCGATGGTGGAGCACGCTTGCCTAGAAGTAACCTATTCACTCTTGACTTAAAGACCCCTAGATTGTAGCTATCGGGAAACACAGACTCCGGCAGGGAATTCCACTCCTTAGCTGTACGCATAATAAAAGTATTCCCAAAACGTTTAGTGCGTATGGGTGGGATGTCCACCATATATCGATGACGCATCGCCGTACGTCTGGTAGTCCGATGATGGAACGGGCTGGGTGGAATTAAATCATGCAATTCCATCGCACACTCCCCGAAATGTAACCGATAAAAAACCGACAAGCTGGCAACTCGGCGACGATGTTCAAGGCTCTGGAGCTTTGACTTAACCAGTGCCTCATCGCTGATGAGTCTCTTGGCCCGCTTTTCGATCGACTCCAGTGCATCAAGCTGGTATTTGGCAGATC
The DNA here is from genome assembly GCA_964057195.1 of Orthosia cruda. Taxonomy (NCBI): domain Eukaryota; kingdom Metazoa; phylum Arthropoda; class Insecta; order Lepidoptera; family Noctuidae; genus Orthosia; species Orthosia cruda. The sequence goes on from OZ059828.1 coordinate 16,849,346, forward strand.
CGTCCCAGAGATGAGAACAGTACTCCATGCATGATCGAACTTGCGCTTGATACAAGCTGAGCAGCTGTTCTGGCGTGAAATACCTTCTCACCTTTGCAAGGATCCCCAGCTTTTTGGCGGCCAGCTGAGCCTTTGCCTCAATGTATGGCCCAAAATTGAGAGTCGATGTCAACGTAACGCCAAGAAGCTCAAGATGGTCAGCTATTGGCACGGTCACATCTCGGAAAGTTGGAGCCGGGTGAAATTGACTCTTTTTTGCGGAAAAAAGACACGCCTGGGTTTTAGCAGCATTAAACCTGACCAGATTGGCATCGCCCCATTCGGAGACTGCCTGCAAGGACAGGTTTAAGCGCTCCACCATGGCCTCCCGGAGAGACTGGATCTGAGGCCCGGTAGCACGAGCGTTGGACAAGTATCTCTCAGTAACGGTGCTGTCGTCTGCATACCCAAAGGTGCCGGGTTTTAGCAGATCGTTAATATGCAGCAAGAATAAAGTTGCCGAGAGTACCGACCCCTGAGGGACCCCGGCATTAATATCCAAGTAGTCCGACGAGCAGCCATCGATAACCACTCGAATGGACCGATCTCTCAGGAAGTCTGCAATCCATTCACACAGACCACCGGGCAAACCCAATGAAGGAAGCTTAGCAATAAGGCTTTCGTGCCAGACCCTATCAAAAGCCTTCGAGATGTCTAGGGAGACGGCAAGCGCTTCCCCGTGCCTCTCGATAGCCTCACTCCAGATGTGAATGGCATACGCTAGAAGATCCCCAGTAGACCGATTTCGGCGGAAGCCGTATTGGCGCTCACTAAGGATATCGTTTGCTTCTAGGTATGCCAGGAGCTTAGTAATGAGTACACGTTCCATACTCTTACAGAGTATGGAGGTTACAGATATGGGTCTGTAGTTGGCCGGGTCAGCTCGACTGCCCTTCTTGGGCACGGGCTGTACGTTAGCCTGCTTCCAAGCATTCGGCACTTTTCCAGCCTCATACGAAAGACGGAATAGGCGTGTCAAGATCGGAGACAGTTCAGGCGCACAGGTTCTAAGAACAAGTGCTGGTATTCCGTCAGGGCCGCTAGCCTTGTTCACGTCAAGGTTTCGCAGCACCCTACGGACGTCCTTTTGATGGATACGAATGTCCGACATACTCGTCTCGCATCCATCAGGAGGAGGAGGGGGCCGCGAATCACCAGGATTCAGACGTGAAGATTCCGCAAAAAGAGAGGCAAATAAATTTGCTTTCTCCTCAGCGGAGTGGGCCAGTGACCCGTCGGGTTTCAGCAGTGGTGGCAGTGAGGGACGGCAGAAGTTCGACTCGACCGACTTAGCCAGAGACCAAAACGCTTTACTACCTGCTGGGTAAGAAGCAAGTTTGGTCCCTATTCGGCCAATGTGATCGAACCGAGCCCTTCGCAACACCATCTTGCAGGACTTGGCAGCCCTGTTGAAGGCCTTCTTCTTCTGACCCACGTCACTCGCCTTACGCGATCGAGCGTCGACCCAAGCCAGGTACGCCCCATGTTTAAGCGCGTCGGCGCGCTTACATTCGGCGCCAAACCATGGCCGGTCTTCGCTAGACATTGTTACGTCAGTGAACGGAATGTAGTACTCCATTCCCCGACGCAACACATCCGTCACGGCATCCGCACACGACGATGGATCAGTCGAAGAAAAGCAAGTAGGCTGCCAAGGATAGCATGCGAAGAAAGATCGCATGCCATCCCAATCTGCCGACCTGTACCGCCAAACCCGCCGGGTGCCCCTTGGGCTGGGATCGGGCGGGGAATAGCCGGACACAGACTTCACCAGACAGTGGTCGGAACTACCCAATGGTGATGCTATCGACACAGAGTATCTGTCTGGATCTGTTGTCAGCAGAAGGTCCAAGCAATTCGCCGTGTGCGAATCAACATCCGGTACCCTCGTTGCCCCCTGGACCAGCTGGGTGAGGTTTAGCGCTAGCGCAAGCTTACGCATCTCCCGTCCAGCATGATCAGTGCACTGGTATGGGAAGAGCCACTCCTGGTGGTGGGCATTAAAGTCCCCCAGTAACACTAATTGGGCAGAAGGGTACCGCTGCTGTGCTGCATCAGCCGCCTCACTGAGGTACTCTGTGAGCCTGGTTGCCTCCTGATCTCCACTGTGCGAACGGTAGACACAGGCGTAGATAATTTTATCCAGACCTGTGTCCACCAGAACCCAGAGCGTTGTGAATCTTGAGTCCTCAAGGTTACGGAGACGCCGACAGCAAAGATCGTCACGGGCGTACATACATACGCCCGCCCGTGGTCTAAAATTGTGCTCCAGGGTGAATCCTGGGTAAGACAGGTACGACACGTCTGACGGACTCGCTATCTGCGTCTCCGTAAGGAAAAACAGCGCTGGTTTCTCAGTCTCCAGGTGGTAGTGGACTGCAGAGAGATTTGAGTGCAGACCCCTAATGTTGGTGAGGTGCACTTTGTGGGGGAGGGGGTGCAGCCGCTGTTTAAAACTAATCTTCCTTTTCCTTGATATCTTTTATGATTTTATAAGAGTGAACGGAGGAGAGGAGTTGGAAGTGAGACGAGGTTCCACGCAGCTAACCTTCAGACACGCACTGAAAGGACAGCATCATTGGGGTACTAGTCTGGAGACTGCGGGGACGCCCGAGCCCCCCCGGAATGTCCATCGGGCCCTCCCCATCTGGTCGCCAACCAGCACGATGGCGCATTTCGGGATTTTTCGACAGTTGGCGGGGCAGCCTTTCGTGTGTGGCTGGCACACTACTTGGGCCCCCAACTACCTGCGGTCGGCCAGCGGCGCACCGTGCCTCGGATCCCGCTACCCTCCGCGACTAGTCTCCCGATACATCCCTAACAGCGCGCATCAGGCTGGTCAACCTGCAGTGGAACAGCTATCTCGACCCAACTCCTCTAGTTGGCTACACCGAGCATCGAACCGGAACACGGCTAGGCCGTTTGGCGGTACGTCTTTGCCCGGTGGGTGGTCACAAGCCTTCGGCCGAAGCCTCCCACCAGTTAGTGTCACCTGATTTGCACCACCCGGGGACCACGTGTAGGGAATCAGAAAAAGGGTACGTTCCTACGGACGTGGGTGACTCGGCCCCGACTCGGCCCCCAAAAAAAACTATTCACATTATTTTATATAAAACAAAATGTGACTGTTTCGAACAAAAGGGTATAGTCGGGAAATCTACGGGCATTTTTATACCCATGGGGCGGCATCGGCTGCCAGCCGATGACTATATTTTCGATACAATATTCCGTAAGAGATAAATCATAGAGGAATTTTTGATTCCAATCAATAGGTTTGTATTTATCTGAACACGCTTGAATGATTGGTTTGACGTACTGTGGCACGGCATAAATGAACATCAATTTTTTTTAAATCGTTGCTTTATGAAGCGGAAACGTCACGGGCGTGCCAAACGACGTACGAACGATGAACGTATTGCGCCACCAGCTGATCATGTTCAAATGTCACGTCATTTACCATTGCCATGCCACACGACTGCACGATGGTTTTATTACACACCCGTGCCATACATTTATATAACCCACTGAGTGAAAATTCCACATCTACATAAATTTACATAAGTCGATCTGTGTAAACGCGCAATTCAACAATCAAAGGGTCAATTAAAAGTTTTTAGAAATAAAACCGTGATGTGGCTGAAGTCTGGTTTCACAGTGTGTTAGAATAAAACCGCAGTACGGAGTAAAAGACACTTGAAAATCCAAGCGTCTTTTTATACGGTTCACTAAGCCCACATTTTGTTAAGCAAACTTAGAAATGGTTTGTTATTGAAGGGCAGAAGGATCGAATCGAAATATGAGAGAATAAATATACTGGGAAACTTTTTATTTGTTAGCAATCTTTCAAGGGATTGACTAGGTACCCATAATTATGAAGAACTTTCACTTTGAGACATGCTCTGAGATATGGAAAAAAATTGAGTTATAGAAACATAAAATGTACTGTGAAGCTGCTTTTTTTTCAGCCGATTCGGGCTTGTATTATGTATTAATTTTCGTGGGTTTTCAAACCAAGCAATATAAAATTGTATTGTGCATAATACATCCTCCCAGAAATATCCAAAGAATTAAATATAACCCCAATACACCTTTATTAATACGAGATATCGGATGCCGAGACGTATCTCGTTAGCAAATAATTAGTAGATGTGCCGTGTGATTGACAGCTAAGCAGTCATTGACACCGGTCGCCTCGCCTCGCGGACTGCACAATTGAACGTGATTCGTCCGATCAATACTGTTCAGGTATTAACGGGGATAAATTTAGATTGGTCGAATGTTCTGGTGTGGAGTAAATGATTGTGGTTTATTGGTTGATATTTCATGAACAAATTAGAACTAATAGATAGGTGGGCATATTTCAGCCTTTGATAGAATGTAACTTAGTTTTGTAACTAAATAAAAAGTATAAGGTTGGAGAAAAAAATTGAGCAACATTGTAGATGTTTGACAGTCTTTACGGGTGCTCAGAAGCCTAAAACTCAGACAAACAGTCTTACCAGGAGGTATCGTCTTAGCCAATAACTGGGTATCGTTCTCGCCAAACTTTTTGGGCCGCCCTGAAGTTGGGCACGGTGCTGTTTTTGTAAGAAATTTAGCACTGCACCGCCATTGTGGACAACTTCAGGGCGGCGTTGGCGTTTGGCGAGAACTATAGTAGTAGGTTTGCAGGTTAAATTGATAGCCACTCCATGTAAATTACTGGTACGAGGTTGGTTAGCGCATGACAATTTTGTTTCAATAACGTAAACAATTATTGTTAAATGGGTATCTTGCACGCTTACTAGTGGAATCGATGTCAATATCAAAATGAGTGTGTATCAGAGTTGATAAAGTTGAATTGCAATAAAATCATATTGTGTGCTTTTCCATATTTAGAAAAATTAACTAGTAGACAAAATAATTATATTCATATGCTAAATAAACATGTTCATTTCCTTGTCAGCCATTACAGTAAATTTTTTTTTTTTTTACCTAACATTATTGTTGATAAATTAAGTCGACAGGCAATACAGTGTACCCTAATGGGTAAGACGTCAAATGGCGAGGCTATTATTTTTTACTTTAAACTCAGACTTTACTTAGACGTAGTTGATATTAGTAGTAATACAATAAAATAATATAAATAGCAATAAAATAAAATAATTTACAGGTGGTCAATAACTTTAATAACGTTAGCAATTCTGCTATTAATATTTATAATTTAAACTAGTTTGTTGGACAAGGGAACCCTCCCTTGTCCAACAAACTACACCAATAATGAAATAGTTAGGAGTACATCCACCAACAAGAAGGTACTTTCTTGCTCTCACATAGTTAATCTAAAAAAGGGGCTAAGCAGAATTTTTTGAAATTATTCCATCAAAATATTCGAGGTTTTTCTGCAAAAAAATTGGAAATAGAACTGTTTTTAGAAAAGACAATGCTTGATATTATTTATTTTACTGAGCATTGGCTGAAAGATTATTCAATGCTTATTAATTATGAAAATTATACCGTGGACAGCTGTTGTAACAGAAATGTTATGTTGCGTGGAGGTTCACTTATATTAATAAAAAATGGTATTAAATCAAAACCTCGTAAAGATATTGTAGATCTATCAGTTGAACATAGTGTTGAACTGTCTTTTGTTGAGCTGGATAAGCATGTTATAGTGTGCGTTTACAGACCCCCCAATTATAAAAACTACTGTATATTTGATTCAGTGATCGAAGATGTTTTGGCAAAACTTGCAACTGGTAATAAACTAGTCTTAATCTGTGGTGACTTTAATGTAAATACATAAGAAAATAATTCAGATAGCAGTAGACTATTAAATCTCTTCAAATCATTTCATTTCTCACATGTGTTTGAGGAACCAACCCGAAAAACTGTAACAACTGCTACATGTATTGATAATGTTTTTTGTTGCTGCGACTACTTAAACAAAGCAATTATGAATTGTCTGCCTTCGGATCATAGTGGGCTTCTGGTAACATTTGAGTCCAACATACAAATACTACAAGTGTAGATTAAATCTAGAACAATAACATCCGGTAAATTAAATAAATTTAACAGCACATTAATCAGTAAGTTAAGTTATCAGGACCTCGCAGTGAACGATGGTAATATTTTATACAAATAAGTTTTCTCAGTGGTTCAAACAGAAATCAATAAAACTTTTAAGAAGAAAACTAAAACTATATGCCCTAAGATTTTATTCAGTGACTAGACGACTAAAGGAATCAGAAAAAGTAGGGAAAGACTTTACGAGCTGTGTGGCCTTAAGCCTTATATTAACACCGAATCTTTTAATAAGTATGTTGCTACTTACTCAACCATTTTTAAAAAACGTGTAAGCTAGCTAAGGCTTTATACATTAGCAATAAGGTTAAATTCGCAGAAAATAAAATTAAGACGGTTTGGAAAATTATAAACATTGAAACCAACAGGAACAAAAAATATAATACTGTTTACACGCTTGAGACTACACATGGACTTAGAGATAACAAAGAAGTTGCCCAAGAATTTGTAAATTTCTTTACCAGCATTCCAATTAAAACTACTGAAACCTTAAATTCTTCGCGGTCGCTCGCTACTGGTTATTACACGCTAACGTTTCAGCCTGCCCAACTGAATTTAACTTTTCACATATAAACCCAATAACAGTAATAAAAGCTTTTAAGCAAATAAAGAAAAAATTACCGAAGATCAATGGGGAATGTCCATCAAAGTTTGTACCTCCATTATTCAAACTATGGCGTCGTACTTAGCTTTAATTTTTAATATGTGTGTAGATCAAGGATTCTTTCCGGATCTAATGAAAGATAGTAAGGTTATACCACTTTTTAAAGCCGGGGACAGTAATGACGCAAATAATTATAGACCAGTATCCGTGTTGCCGGTTTTCATTAAGTTATTTGAAAAGATGCTAAATCAAATGCTCATTCATTTTAATACGAATAACATCCTACACGAGAAACAGTATGGTTTCACCAAAGGACGTTGTACAACCGACGCTGGTGTGACCTTATTAAAACACATCTTTGATGCGTGGGAGGAGGGACTAGATGCCATAGGTATCTTCTGCGACCTATTGAAGGCGTTTGATGGCGTTGATCATAAAACAATGCTTTTGAAACTTGAGCATTACGGGCTAGGCCAATCAGCATTAAGTATAGTAAAATCCTATTTGAATGATAGACAGCAATTAGTTGAAATAAACGGTGTCAATTCGTTGGGGTTGAACGAGAAAATGGGGGTACCCCAGGGCTCAATTTTAGGTGCTTTCTTATTTTTAGTATACATTAACAATTTACCCCATCTATTGAAAAACAAACTAAACATAGTGTTATTTGCTGATGACACTTCTTTGATTTTAAGATAAATAGACGTACGAGTAACGTTGCCGACGTAAATAATGCATTGCGGCAAGTTCTAAATTTGTTCACTGCTAATAATTTAGTTTTAAATACAAAACAAAACTAAGTGTGTAAAATTTGTTTTGCTGAATGTCAAAAGTTATGATTGTGACATTATATTAAACAACGAGAAGCTAAAATTCGTCGACAAAACGGTTTTCCTGGGGATCACGCTAGACTCAAAGTTACAATGGGGTCCTCATTTAATATCACTTGCGGGGCGGTTAAGTTCGGCAGCTTATGCTGTTAGAAAAATTCGTCAATTTACTGATGTAGATACCGCTAGGCTGATCTATTTTAGTTACTTTCATGGTATAATGTCTTACGGGATATTACTTTGGGGAAGGGCTCCAGACATTCAGTCAATTTTTATTCCGCAAAAACGAGCCATCAGAGCGATATACAATCTTCGCCGGCGCGATTCTCTAAGGGAACTGTTTAAGGACATTAACATAATAACGGTACCTTGTCAATATATTTACGAAAACATCATGTACGTTAGAAAGAATATACATCTTTTTAGTCAAAACAGCGATAGACATAATTATGTTACTAGAAATAGGGACCAATTAATTCAACAAGGTTTCAGGCTGGCTAAAGCAGCGTCATCTTTTATAGGGTACTGTATCAAATGTTACAATAAAATACCTCCCCACATTCTAGAACTGAATGAGGCGAAATTCAAAACTTGTTTAAAACTTCACACTATGTAGGCAGGCACATTATAGGTTGGGGGATTACATCGTTGATAAAAATGCTTGGCTCAACGCTAGACACTGTAGACGGCACTAGCGTGCAGGCGAGAGAACAAGATAAGCACAGCCGTTTTAGATTCGTTTCTTTAATGAACCGGGTTGTACTAAGCTGCATCAGAAGAATCCGACCCAAACGTAGCTGGGACATAGCTGGGCAGAAGATGGAAAACTGTAAACCAGGACCTACTTTTATAGTCACCCAAAACTTGACTACTTGAGAAGATTAAGTAAAAGAAAGAAAGAAGGAAAATAATATTTATTTGTAACCCGCACAGGAGACACGAGATAAGCAAAACACAAACAATAATAAAAAATAAAAATAAATATCCCCGTGCGAGATCAAAAAGGCTCCGATCTCAGCATGTGCAATGATATTAAAAACAAAATATCGCTGCGCTGATATTCTGATAGCGCCCACTGTTGATGCCACGTACACATTCACGGAAACGGAACATACAATATTTAAGGAATAAAATAAATAATAAGTAAACAAGTGATGCGTATTTTTTATACGCAAAAATGTCTCATTCTCGCTATTCTCGGCCCATTTACTACGCACTCAAAACTTTATATAAAAGTCACATAAAAACTTGCGGCGCAGGTGTATCAGGCGAAAAGGCAAAGTTTTTTCCCCCGACTACATTACACGTTCTATTTAAATTCGAAACCCGAAAAAACCGCGGCAGGTAATAAAAAAACGTTAGCAAGAAAACTTTTTTTTAATATACTTCATTTTATACAAACAACAACCTTCAAGCTGTTTAAGGTTGGAAAAAGGAAAACGACTTTATGTAAATTTTAGACTCTGTGAACACTTGACCATATTATAGTGTGAGAAATAATGTGAGAGTGAGAGAAAATAATTGCGTCATTACAGAAATTGCTTTAGCAGTGTCGCTTGCCTGCTCAGGTACCCTTCAGAAGGTAACTTCGTTTAAAATCGACGCGGATTACAAAAAGATTGAAAAGAAACCTTAAAACTGTCTAAATAAGTGCCAATGTCACATGTCAGTGTAAAATTGATGAATTTAAATTCAGGATTTTACAGAGCTGGTGTTGTGACTTTTCATTAAGACTGTACACCATTGTACGTAGGTACAGACGCGCAGAAAATGTTGTGTGAATCTGAAATGTTATTTATCCAGTAATTTCGTTTATACTCGTATCTGAAATTCAGTACTACGTGATGACAGGTATATTCACAAAGGAGTTCTTACATTATTATGTAAATCAAGTGTTGCTGAAGATCTGTATGTAGTAGTATTTAATTTTGTGCTCACTTCAAGAAAACGAATATGATTTGTGCGAGAAAAATGGAACACTATTCTAGATGCTACATTTCTATGTAAGTATTTTTGTTACAGGTAAGTTACGTGAACTCTATTTTTTTTTTATTTGCTCTTTATTAGTAAGAACAAAATTCTTAATAATTAATTACGATCTAGCCTAAACGACTTATAAGCAATTTAACTCTAACTTAACATGTTACGTGAAAGATTATATTAAAACTAAGAATATTGTCCATTTGCAATTTTACACAAGTCCGTAGCACTTAGAGTCTGATATACAATAATTTATAAAAACACTATGTTCATGTGTTATATGTAAAGCACAGCGTTGTCACTATTATTCATTCACTAGAAGAACTAAACTTTTTGAATTAGTGTAGTGTAGGTACTGATACACTAATTCAAAAGTTTTAGTTATTTTAGCCTACTCATTATTCATAATAGATCATTTTATGATGTAGGTATTAAAAGTACACGAGAAAATATATTGCAAAGCATTTATATCCTGAAAAACGCAGTTTTATTGAACTCTCAAGTTAGGTTAGGTTAGGTTAAGACGGGCTGGTGTCCGCAACTCCACGTCTAAGCGCGTATTTAAGTTATTTATTTTTTTCTTTCAGTTATTATTGAAGCGTTTGTCTTATTTTCAGAAACTACAATTTTCTTTAAAAAAATAATCAAAGCGTATATTTTTTCCTAACCCTGAATAATTAAAAACATTTGATTAAATTTTGTTTGTTTTAATTAGAAACATTGACAGTACAATCTGTTATCCTCTCAAAGGAAATTAAAATAAATATTAAAACATCAAAGCAATTCGATGTTTAATGCCTACTTTTGATCTCAACTATCAACTACAGTGCCTATTTAAAAATAATTGGAAACAGAAACAGTTTAATATTTAATTTTATTTAAGACTGTCTGAAAATTGTTAAAACGTAATTATTACTTTTAAGTAGGTAGGTAAAGATTGTAAAATAAATGTTTTTTAATTTATTCTATTTTCATTTTCCGTTGTTACAAAGATGAGCATATTTATAACACACTAGCGAATGCCTCGCGGTTTCACCCGCGTAGTTCCTATGTCACCCGGAGATAACATCGCTTCCCAACAGTGAAATAATTTTTGAAATCGGTCCAGTACTTTTTAAGTTTATTTGTTACATACAAAAATACAAATCTTTCCTCTTTATAATATTATTAGTAACTAAACATAGATAACTAGCTAGCACCCACGGCTCCGCCCGCGTAAATTTCGGAAATTATCCCTATGAAATCACCTACTAACTGGAAAAGTAGCCTGAGCTCATCCAGGTTATAATCCATTTGTATGCAAAATTTCATACAAATCCGTTGACGTTTGCGTGATTATATACCCAACTTTACTTATTCAACAGCTTTAAATAATAATAAAACCAAGTGGGTACTACATATATTGTATTATGGGTTCTAGGTTTTAGATTTCAATAGTCAGTCAGTCACTTCTCAAGCACGCCTGTGGTCTTTGAGTCGGACACGTTTCCGTGGCTTTGATGTAAGCACGTTTGCCGTTAACGTCAGTTAGGTAATACTACCTACTGAGAAGTGGCGTTAGCGCCTGCTCACCCTTAATGACAATAAAACACGCTTCAGTAAGATGAGGTTAATTTAGATTGAAGGCGCAGAAATGACTTATTGATCGATTTCTATGTTTATATGGTTCAATTTGGTTGATGGATAGATAGATATTTGGCGTTAAGAACATATCAAAGCTCCATAAACTGAATAATAAAGATATGTACGGTGTACGGCCCCTATGTTTTCCTTTTTGATGTTACATTATCTTTAGAAGCACTAGAACCCTCAAAATTTGCTCAAATTTGCGCTGTCAACTGAGGCCTAGTGTACAATCTTGACAAATATAAATGAAAAAAGAAAAACATAGGGGCACAGTACAAATATTTTTCTTTCAGTTTATGGAATATCTTTTAAATTGGTCCAATTTTAGGGTAGGAAATAGACGAGAGCCAAACCTCGAATTATGACTTTTTACTTAGGAAATTCAGTAGGATATCTGCCACCGCATTTCCTCTTAAATCAGAAAGCCTTAATACAAATGACCATTTCGCGCTATATGGATTGAAGAGCCTCCGTCAAAAAACGAGTAGCTAGTTCATTTTATTATGTTAGATCTTTCAAATATCATTTCATAATTTTCACATTACCATACATTTTAATAGGTAGTCCAATCTGATTCAGTGAAGCGTACATCATCACTTATTTGATACCTAAAAACTATCTGTAAGTGTAGATATCTTCCTATGTAGAAGTTCATCAATTTTCGAGATCATGCAGTATCCACCAATAACAAAAGTAACAAGCATACAAATTGTTTTCTTTCTGGTCTTAGTCTAAAGCTACGTTGTCGAAGAACCGCTTACTATCGAAATGCCTTGTCAAATGTCTTTATTCTATTGGAGTTCGCCTTTGACCAGTAGGATAATAGACTTTATTTGTAGTCGAGCTCTTTGTGGACGTCCAGACCGAAATCTTACTACCATACTTAAATCTGCTGCTAAGCTGTGTTCTGTGACCCATTTTGAAAGGTATATAGAGGCCTGTTTAATTACAGGCACATGAGTAAGATTTGTCTCTGGGAAATTTGCAGCACCAGAGGTATTGGTGCTAACCAATATCTTTGGTGCTGCAATTTTCCATTTATGGTAGGATAACCACTTAGAACAAGATTCATAGATCGGAAACTGCAGACAATCTAAGTACAGCAAGCGTTTCTTTCCAGTGTTAACATTGAAAGCTTATAATTAAGGTTTATATTTGAATGAATCGCTAACTAAGAAAAGTCAAAGTACGATCTATAAATGCTGTCCTTATCCTTATTTTTAACATGGCCCAAATACAATGTTGAAATTAAAAGTCTTTTTAATTAAATGAGACGGATAATCAGCATTTTTAAAAATCAACATTTGCATAAAGCTTGTCCCCCAAATCCCCCGCGTCCGTCACCCATCCCAGTGTTTTAGCTGAGAAGAAGTGACGCAACAAACTCCCCAATGATTGTATAATAAAACTAAACATGTACAGGTAGTTAAACTTTGCTTCTTACCTTAGTAACACCTTCAATAAACGCCCTAGTAGCAAGTTCTCCTGGTCCATCAACAGTCTTCCCGTCGTCATCGGGTCCCCACGAAGCACTGTAGATGTCTACATGCTGAGGGTTCAGACTTAAGGAGCGGGCTTCCACTGCGTCTGTGACGTCTCCATCCAGCATTCGTACTCCTGGGGAAAGATGATCACAATTAATATGCGAAAAAATATGCGTGGAATTTATTTAAGACTAGTGACCCGTCCCGGCTTAGCATAGAGCAAATGTGTTGTCACTTTTTATAAGTAAAACCGTATGAAAAGAGAAACACAGAGCCAGGTGGCTACTTTGTTTTATACTATTTAAAGATAGATTCCAAAGTATTAGCATGACCTATTTCTATGGGAATAGTTTGTTTTATGCTAAGGTGAAATCAGCAAACCAGCAAGGACCACTAGAGCGTACCGTAGATAGGAAGGTAAATAATACTCGTCAGTCGAATAAAGAATTTAAGCCAACACCCGTCAATTCCATACCGAAAATATTATAAAACCATAGGAATACCAAGCCTACCGTATGAAACAAGAACTTTTATTTGGTATTTCAATTTTCCACGCCACATTGGAAAACAACCGACCAGACTCCAATGGGTTATTCAAACTGGAAGCCTACAAATTGCAACGTTAGTTAGACAGGCTTGTGTGTTTTTCAAATTCTAAAGGACGTATGTGGGCACGTGTCCGGACAAAAGCGTAATTAGCATAAAATGCAAAAGTCCCTGACTAAAGATAAATGTTAATCCCAACAAAAACATGTTTTGTTATCCAGTTTGTAACAGTAATTCGTGTTAATTTAGAGTTCCGGGGATGTCAGCTTGGGTAATTTATTTCAGCTCATCCCAAGGGCCTCTGTTTTGAAATTTTAGATGTAAAACTTCTATGTGTATCGTCGTGACATATCTCGAATAATAAATAATATCAGAAAGAGAATCTTAGCATTTTATTTCGCCTCCGTTCGTGTGATGAACATAAACGGTTTTATCACCGTATAAACGCGCCCTGTGTCGGTAGCAAAACATAGCAAACGCATGTAACTGTGTCTCTGAAATTCCCAGAATTTCGTCTAGCTGCCTTTGATCGCATGTTTGATATAAATTACAATTAGAGAGTCCTTTACAACGGATTTTATGATGTAAATATAAAGTGAGGCTGCCGCTGTGTAAATACAAAATATATGTAGCAGACTATTCCGATAAATATTCAACTATCTATGAACAAACAAGAGTGTTTGCGATGAAATCCCGAATTTATGCAGCGAGACACGTTTGCACTGCAGGTGGTAAAGATAAACGAATTATTAACATAATAAGGAAAGAAAGAAAACTAGTTTAGATAATGCTTGTTTCTAAGTAATGTTAACACAAGGGTGGCCAATGCGATAAACTTTCAAGTTATATTGTGTAGAAAGGTCCAAGTGTACAAGTTAAACAGTGTTTGAAAAGCGAGTTACACAAACGAATATACTTTGTAGCTACGAAGACTCGCTAATAACTTTATATCCCGAAGCGTTTTCATATCGCCACACAGAACATTCTGACGCGGAAAAGTATTTTCTCATTTGTACAAACATTTCACCAAATCACATTTAGGAGTACTTTTCATCGTCGCTTTGACAAAAGATATGGCTATATTTGTGATGATGACGACGAACGTGTCAAAGTGAAGTTGAAAAATCCGGTAGGTATAGATTGAGGTAATAATGTACTACGCTCAATGTAGGTATATGATATTTATTCATGTATCCAGAAAATGATTTTGTTAATTTGACTATATTTATACAAAAAAAAGGCCATTTTTAATTATTGATCCTGCGTAGGCACGTATCCGGCCGGTTTTTTGTATCTAATATAATGAAATATTTCAGAAATTATCAAAATTTCACGCCACTCAAGAATGTTGAAAATATTCATTTCTGAATATTCGTTAAGCGCCAAGTACCGTACGATCATTTTTTGTTTCGATAAATATAAAAATATGAACTGATTAAATATTTTCCATTTTTCCGTTGTGTATCTCAGATATTATGAACTTAATATTCAGCAAAAAAACCGCCAGTATCTACCCATTTTATCGACATTTTACAACCCACTTTATATACCAGCTGTTTATATAAAAAAACGTAATAAAAACTTACGACGCAACATAAATATATGCATACGGCGTAACAGTAAACTTAAAAAATATAATTTTTGTTCCTTTGTCTTTTCATAACACAATGAGTATTGGTGGGTAATCTCTTGAAATTCTCTCAGTGATTACTTTTTATTGGTCGTTTACGTGACTTAGGGTGCTTATGTGAAAGGACCAGAGATGTGTACTAAATATCACTAACGTCAGCCAAAGTAGTAAAATCCAAGATATTACAGAAAAAGCTAAGTGTAAAAAAGAGAGCGGGGGAGAGTGGATTTATATAACCGCAGTTTCATTTATGATGCAACGCACAAAAGGTAGTTCCATCAGCTACGTGCAGCTGTTCGCATGGAGGATGGATCTGGATTAGCAAATAATGCGGTACTAGACCAGGATGCATAAAGAGCTCTCCGTATCCAAACCTAAATTTAGACTAAGATAGAAACATAAGTGTATTTAATATTTTTGTTATTGTTAAATTGTCATGTATAATGTGTTTATTGATGACTTTTGTAATGTATATCTGATTGTAATCTTTAAAATTTGTAATGTATCTAATATTTTTAATTACACATGTATGCATAATATGGAGTTGGACTTGTTCCGAAATGAATGAATTTTATTTATAAAGTAGATGTTATTCTTATGCATCATTAAAAAATACTGACGGTGAAGGAAAACATCGTGAGGAAACCAGCATCCCCCTGTGCATGTCCCTGAACCAAAAATTCGAAGACATTAGACATCGACCAAGCGCATTCCGATTCACAGTGAGAAGGCGTGTTAAACGCAAAGCTACTATTGTGCGTATAACTCATAATAATATCGACAGCAACCACTCAAGTGATCCGTAATTACAAATAATATTACGGCCAATTGGACATAGTCACATAAAGTTCATTGCATAAATAAAATACAACTAAGCAAAAACTCCTTATTAATTAGATTGTAGTCCATCTATCTTACTTAATATTCCTTGCGTATCGAATATATTAAATCAAGCTGAACTATTCTTTATAACGCATACATAAATTGTCCAATAAAACATCGAAGTTGATCTATCTTCTTTATGTCTTCTAGTCTGTAATCCGTTGGATGTTATTGATGATGTCACGTTTTTTGAATGACACTAAGCCATGAGAATATCAATTGGTAGTAACCTAAGAACCTATTATATTTATAAACAGAATATTTTAGACAAATGAATACTCGAGAATCCTTTACCTATCCATCCAAAAAGAACATACTCGTATGTACCAATTTTTCTGTTCCTTCTTTGTGTCTGTATATTATGTGTGTGTCATGTGTGTGTGCATTAATGTTTAAATAAATAAAGACGATAGCAGGTTTTGATTTCCTTTCATGCAACTAAGTTCATGTTATGGACGGAACGACCGCTTGACAATAAAAAATTGTAAACGGTTTCATTGAAATGAATAGTTTGATAAATCCAAGAAATCTCTGTAATATGCGTTTTCTTTTTTTTGCAATCTTTATTATTACACAAATAGGCACTTTATGAAGTGAAATATGTGTCGTAAGTTCCATAAAATGCTTTAAAATGTACCTACTCCGTACACAGTTAGCACTTATAACTTAAGGACACCCAAAACACATCTTGACAACGCACTCTGAGAGCACATCAGTCGTGCAAAGTGTGAGTTTTAGAGCACTTGTGCATTCTTGAGGACAATAGTCTGTGTTTGTCACTCTTTAAGCATCCATTAGATGGTCCATGAAGGGACTAGGAACTGTTGTTATGGATATCACTATCAATATATTCATATTATACATATTAAAAGTCGTTATTTTACATCGAAAATATTTCCAATACATAGCCAGGGTGTTACAAGGATAACCAACAGAACCCATTTCCAGCAATTCCTAGTATTTTTGTCTGTTTGCCTGTTTAGTTGTACCCACATCACGTAAAATGTACGAAACCAATGTACCTTTTTAACATAAAATTTGTGCGTAACTGAAAGTTTTTGTTTCGTCGCAATCGGTTCCTTTTATCAAAAGTTAGACGAATTTAAAGTGTTCAAGAAGTAAAATATCACAACACATGCAATTCAAATACTCAGACAGTTGAACTCCATATTCGATAGATGGCGTTGTACATTTCACGTCATTTTCTGTATGGCGGTGTTAAGATTCTCCGCGGAAGAATGACCGTAGAAAAATTGGTAGGTAAGTAGGGTAGGGTAGGCAGTTGACGGAAGCGAAGCCATGAGCACAACTAGTTTCAAATAAGTATACACAATGTGTTTTATTAGGCGTAAAATATAGCTACTAAACACATCACGTTGATATGACCAAAACAACTTCAAAAACGCCCCAAGACAAACAAAATAACATAATAAAGATAAAAATTAAACAAGTGAAAAACATAGTCACGCTCGCTGAAAAGACGACAAGGGTCAGTTTTAGTCACTCATTTAGCCCACAAGTCTGCCACAGCTGTTAACATTTTCAGCACATTCGAGTTGCGGTCTGAGGGTCCAAGTCGTGCGAGTTCATATAGAACGACGTCATGACTTGTTAGTAAGCAATTACATAGATTCTAACCATTAACTCCAGCGCCACATTACTCCTAAAGCACACAGCGAGTTGTTCGCATCTTGTGTCATGGTGGTTCGAGTAGGTCATGTCGTACCGTGGCTGCCGTAACACATCCTACAGCTTCTTAGTTGCGGCTTTATGGCTTTGGTTCTTACCTCCAACACTTGCACCATACGCGACCCCCACAGCACACAGCGAGTTGTTGGCAGTAGCGGCGACTTCACCCGCGCATCTCGTACCGTGGCGGTTCGAGTCAATCATGTCGTACCGCGGCTGAGGATCCGAGTCGTGAGAGTTCACGTCGTATGACGCCACGGGGTCCTGGTCAAGAAAAAATGGGTATTATATGTAGGTACAAGAGGCAGAAGAAAGGATACAATTGACCACTGTCTCACTTATGGTAAATGGTGATGTGTAGTGGTGGTGGTGTGGTAGTAGTTTGGTGTGGATGGATATGGTCGTGTGATGGATGGTGACGTGCTTGCTTATTAGTGACCTTATAATGGCGTCTATGCCGCTACTCGACCTATGAAAAAGACATGACGTCACACAAAACCCCAGGCAGAGTCGTCTTAATCAATAAACAAAGGAGGTTTATTGATTGAGACGACTCTGCCTGCCTATTTATTACTTAGATTAGATGATTAGATTAAGACGGGCTGGTGTCCGCAACTCCATACTTAATATATATATTTATAGGTGATTGTGTATTTATTTTATCTATACATAAATATTCATCATCATCATTTCAGCCAAAAGACGTCCACTGCTGGACATAGGCCACCCTCCAGGCGTTGCCACATTAACCAATCCCGTACGTCTCGCATCCTGCGCCTTCCCGCAACCTTAACCAGGTCATCGGTCCAACTAGTGGGAGCCTTCAAACGTATCGTCTTCCGGTTTGCGGTCGCCATTCCAGAACTATTCGGCCCCGTCGGCCATCTGTTCTGCGAGTAATGTGCCCTGCCCAAGGCCACTTAAGTTTGGCAATTCTTCGGGCTATGTCGGTAACTTAGGTTCTCCTACGGATATGATCATTTCTGACGTGATCACGCAAGGAAATTCCCAGCATAGCCCTCTCCATTGCCCTTTGGGTGACTTTAAGCTTTCTATATTTAAGCGTGCTGCAATGTACTATTCCGCAAAAGAGACCATGGACGCGGACTTTTTAACGCGGAGTGACCGTGCCAAAATCTCTAGATTATTTAAACCACATATTGACGTCTGAGAGGAACTTTTATCCGAATGGCAATGTAGGTGGGATAATTCCATCAAGGGCCGACACCTCCACCAATTCTTTCCATCCGTTTGCGTGCGGCTGGCCAGGACGGATCACTGTGTTGCCCAATTTCTCACAGGGCACGGTAACTTTAAAAGTAAAT
The DNA here is from genome assembly GCA_964057195.1 of Orthosia cruda. Taxonomy (NCBI): domain Eukaryota; kingdom Metazoa; phylum Arthropoda; class Insecta; order Lepidoptera; family Noctuidae; genus Orthosia; species Orthosia cruda. The sequence goes on from OZ059828.1 coordinate 16,868,044, forward strand.
TATTTTCCTTCAAGCTTGTTGCCTCGCCATTATGTCAGTGTTCTACATCTGACTGTGAATATGTACAATCTGCACATCATATCTTATGGGAGTGTATTCTTTGGCAGAATGAACGCAATACTATGTTGAATAATGTACAGGCTGTATCAGGAGCTGTTTACTATACGGACCTTGTGGAAACTAGAACAAATTTCCGTGCGTTCAAACGCTTTTGCCATACCTATTATTGGAATCAAATATAACAGCTCACAATGTTAGGACCCATTAATATTAATGCAATTTTTTATCCGTGGTGCTAGGCAACTGGGCTTATCTCAGTTGTAAACGACCCTTTGGGCCTATTGGTCTTGTTTGTTCTGTCTCCTGCTTGATATGGAGGGAAGTGGAAATTTGTATTTTTCTTACTCCTCCATTTTCTTTTCTGATTAATTTCGTTGCGGGATCCATGACAGTTAAATTCATTCTCCGGGACTTCGTCGAGCTTCATTGCCTCGGCGCTTTTCTGGTGGTCGCCACTGTTGATTCTGGCTTTCAGGAGTTGCAGTGGTTTGGGAAGAGTGCGGTGGGAATGTCCAAAAAAAAAAAAAGCTTTCCGATAAGGCCCATTGTGAGCGACCACGTCTCGGTCCCTTAGGTCACTAGGATAGGATCACTGACAACACACTGGTCTTAGACTTTTGTCTTGAGACATAAGGAGGTAGACATTGAGGTAGACATAATCGTCTACAACTTTGAGTTTAGCCTCCGATCTTGATAGGAGTGGGTGTTACATGTGCATTCGCCATTACCTTGGTTTTGCCCTTGTTCATTTTAAGACCCACTCTTTCGGAAGCTCTACTGAGGTCATCGAGCACTTTACTGAGGCTCCCCATGGTCTCAGCCATGACCACTATGTCGTCGGCAAACCGAAGGTGAGTGATGTCCTCGCCATTAACGTTGATGCCAAGCCCCCTCCAGTCCAGAACCTTGAAGACATTCTCCAGCGCAGCAGTGAACAGTTTCGGAGAAATGACGTCTCCCTGTCTCACGCCGCGCTGGAGAAGGATTGGTTTCAGGTCTGATCCTGACGACGGACTGACATGATGGCGTTTTTGTACAAACACTTCACACACACACACCTCAATATACCGGTAGTTGAAAAGCTGGCACCGTTGGAGAGACTGCAGTACAGCCCAAGTCTCGATCGAATCGAAGGCTTTCCTCGTAGTCCACAAATGCTAAACAGAGAGGCAGGTTATACTCTTCGGTCTTCTGTATAACCTGCCGCAGCGTATGTATGTGGTCTATGGTGCTAAAGCTTTTTCGGAATCCGGCTCGATCGGGAGGCTGGAAATCGTCAAACCTGCGTGCGAGACGATTCGTGATGAATCTTGAAAACAACTTGTAGACATGGCTAAGAAGTGAGATGGGCTTATAGTTCTTCAGTCGGGCATTGTCGCCCTTCTTGAAGAAGGGTACCACCACACCCCTGCACCATGCCTATGGCGTTTTGCCCCCGAGTATGACGGAATCAAACAGCTTCTGAAAGGTCCTTAAGCACCGGTTTTCCACCCGCCTTCAGGAGTTCAGCCGTGATGCCGTCATTACCCGGCGCCTTGTTGTTTTTAAGCTGTTTCAGCGTCATCCTAATCTCGTACAGGCTGACGTCCGTGATATCTTCGGTATAGTGTCGGATCAATCTAGCTCTTGGGTCGTTTGCTAGACTCGTAACGGGCTTGCTGATTGGTGTGTACAACTGCCCATAGAATGCCTTGATCTCCCTCAGAAGCTCCGGTTTGGCGAATACAATCCTGCCATTGTCGGTCTTCAATTTCGTGAGCTGGCTCTGCCCAATAGGCTGATCCCTTGAAAAACCCTGGAGCCTTTATTTCGCTCAATCGCGTCTTTAATACGCTCTGTATTAAAGCGGCGGCGGGCGGAGGTCTCTTTTCAAGGATTTAGAGATCTCGAGTCTATTGAGCTGCCGGTATTTGCACGCCTCATCTGAAAACTGCAGGATCATCTCAAGCCTCTCCTTCATAATCTTGAGGGAAGGATCAGAGGGCTTTTGTTTTTCATCTGTACGACGGTTCTTGAAAAACTTAGACCCGACCGTATGGACAGCTGCCACGAAGCCGTCGCTGTATTCGTCCACGGACCTCCCTAGGCACTCGAAACGATTCTGGAGTTTGAGCTGAAAGCTTTCGGGGTTTTGGACCTGGACTGTGCTGGACGGAGCGTGGACTTCATCAGTCGAGACCTTTCAAGCTTAATATTAATGTTCAATGTGTCTCTAACCATGCGGTGATCGCGGTTTTTACCGAATTGATCACAGGGACATCATTAAACTTTTGCTTCTTGGTTGACATGATGAAGTCGATCTCATTTTTTGTTGCACCATCGGGGCTCTGCCAGGTTCACTTCCTGTGTTCACGCATTTGAAGAAGGAGTTCATCATATAGAGGCCCTTCTTCTCCATAAAACTCTCCAGTAGGTGACCCCGGTGGTTCTGTCGTCCAACTCCACATTGCACCACTTGTTGCTCATCCTCGTCTCGTTTGCCCAGTTTCGCGTTAAAGTCACCCATGACAACGGTGAAGTGAGTTTTGAAACGATGCATGGCTCTGGAGATATTCTCATACATGGTGTTTACCTGTTCGTTGGGGTGTGCTGAGGTTGGGGCGTAGACCTGTATGTCCTTCAGCGAATATCTTGAGGATATTCTGAGTATAAGGTACGCCACCCTGGTCGACACACTCTCGATCTTCACCACGTTGTTCACTAGGGACTTGTGGACGATAAACCCGACACCACCCTGGGACTGCCGGTCACCCTCTCGGAAATAGAGCAGGTTACCAGATTTAAGGATTATTGAGTCCCCCTCCTCTCTTTGGACTTCAGATAACCCTATAATACTCAATCGCAACCTGCTCAATTTCCTCTTCAAGTTCGGTGATCTTCTCGTCAGTCTGAAGTGTGCGCGTGTTCTACATTGCCAGGTCCAGTCGTCAGTGATTGTTGGGGTAGCCGGATCTCGTCCGGAGATTCTTAGCACCTCTTGCCATGCCGTAGCCTTGGCCGCTACCGTAGTCGAGGGTAGGCAGGCTGCCGGGTACTGGGGGCCATTTTTAATTTGTGCTATTCATGGGGGGGTTTGCCGTAATCCCCACGCTTGGCAGGCGGGTTGGCGATCGCACTATGATTGTTATAGAAGCACAGATAACGCTGCTGCCCATTCCCTGATTTGTCCCTTAGTCGCCTCTTACGACACCCACTGGAAGACATGGGATGGTGAAATTCTTTAGGTCCGGACCATACGGACTCAGAAAAATATATAAATAAATATTTGTGTACGCATTTTACTTTAGTATTTATTTTTATGCCTCTGTCATGTTATCTCTCTCTTGATTGACTGGTATTGAATGTCAGGCATTGATTCCGCCTATGTACCTGTATGCTGCATGAAGTTTAAATAAATAAAAGCCTAAATCGCGCAATCAGAGTTCTCCGCCCGATTTGAAAGCATACAATAGTCCAACACAAACGACGGTTGCCCACCAGACACAACACTCGACTGATCGAAAGATCCTTCCTTTTCAATTGGGACTGGTTTTTCAAAAGGGGCTTATTACTCTAGGCCTAGGGGTCTTTAAGTCTAGAGTGAATAGGTTTTTCTAGGCAAGCGTGCTTCACTGTCGACCACATCATCGCTTACTATCACGTGAGATAGTGGTCAAGCGCAAACCTAAAGATGTTAAAAATAAAAGAAAATACTCTTGATTTAAATACACCCCATTTGTAGCCATCAAAAAACAACCCTGATTCTAAGGTATTTGGGTCAGAGGGACCAAGGTGACTTAAATCAAGTTAACTAACGGGAAAGAAAACCCGACCCGATTATAGACCATGGTCACCGCTTTGGTTGACTACAAAGGCAACCAATACAGAAAAATCTTAAAGTCTTATTGATCTTATTTTGAACTGCAAGGCCGTCCCTGAACGAAGCCATGTTACATTAATCATGAAGGATAAATACGAGGACATTAAGTACCTCTGCTAAATATGTTAAATTGCCTAAACAAATAAGTTCAAGTCCCACAAATAAATACGCCTTATAATAAATTCGCCAACATTTAGGTAATCACCCAAGTTTTCATACAATACATTTGTACGCCGTTATTAAGTCTCTGAGCGGCTTAAGTCTTCAGTCTCAGGTTCCACTCGTAATTATGTATGAAAACAATGCATGATGTTTCGAGAGTAATCCCCGCATTTCGTCATAATAATATAGGTGTAATAAGAATGCGAGCGGTCGACCTTGACCTCTGTCTCAAAATATATAAAAAGGGTTTATGCTACAATAAAGTCAAAGAGGCCAAAAAGAACGAGTTTGTTTTTTATATTTTAGCTTATTCCAATATTGTTTTTCCAGTTAGGTAGGTGTTCTATTACCATATATTCAAGAGGCCAAAGTTACAGGCAACACAGGCTAGATTTCCATACAACTTGAAATATGTCAAAACGTCGTCAATCGACCGCGGTCTGGTTACTCTCTAAGGCGACGCCCTTACGTTCGTCGCACATAAATCGCCTCGGTATACCCGCGACCCAATTACCCATTTTTCCGAACGCCAACAGTGGAATTAAAGCCGCACGGGCGAGATGAATCGTGTAATTTGAAACTCCACAGCTTTTGTTCCGAACACAGATGTCACTCTACGCCCTTTTATCGCGAAAGTACGGATCCCCCAACGTATTACTCGTTCCCGTTCTGATTTCATCGGTGTTTTCAAACATTTCCTTCTGACATACGTGGAAACTGCCGCTCTTATTTCCCAATGAAGATCTGAGTACGAAGTACAAAGGGAGCTACAAAAGCACCGACGTCATAAAACATACAATGAGTCAATTTCGATGAAATTCATTCGAAATGTCGTGAGACGTAATCTGGATCATGTTATTTTATGACTCAAACCAATCGGCTTCTTACTGGTTTGTGTTTAGATTGGAGGAAGCAAAGGACAATGGAGGATAGCGTGTACTTACGTAATTAGCGACTAAGTCGGGATGGTCGGTTTCCAAGCCATCATCAAGGATGGTTACCACGACGCCACGGCCTGTGATGCCTTCCCGCCATGCTGGTATCACGTTCATGTCTAAACCACCTCCTCGGTTCTAAATAACACGAAGAAAACAAGATTAATACACCCGAAGAAATTAATATATTCAGTTGGCAATAATAAATATGTACTAACAAACTACTCCTATTATCATTTAGCACATGATTTATGGAATAGCTTGGCAAAATATCTACCAACAAGAAGTAATAAAATAAAAGCAATGACCCACTTAATCTTCAGCAGTAGTAAAATCGTGAAACACCACAAAAATTAAATGTACTAGCAAAACCGATTACTCAACCTCCATCAGAGAAGATTTTATAATTTACAAAATTGTTACTAAAATGAATTTACAGAAATATATTTGCAACAGTAGCCGAATGAAAATGAAATATCAGCGTCAACACAGGGACAACAACTGGAAATTTGTATTGACGGATTGCTTCACAGATATCTATACGAAATTGGTTTTTATATCAACTATTTCAGATCGCACAAATAATAAAAATGAACAAAGGCTAACACGAAATCAAATTGAAATTATTTTTGAGTATTGATTGACGAGCATACACCTATCTATCATTGTGTGTGCCAGACACGTGTGCGTATTCTGTTGACATGTTTATACAAATTGGTTGGAAATTGTACGGCTGATAGATCGCATAAAGTTAGTACACAATCTGTATCTACTATTAATCAAGTAAATATGTATAAAGCTAAAACATGTTGTACAAATTAATTCACTTCAGCTTTTCTAATAGGCACGAGCCGTCTAAAGATATGGAATCAAAAACATCTCAACCCTCATTACGCTGGTTAAAGCGATTTTATGTAAGAATTAGGGTAGTTTCCGGCGATAGCTTAATAAATCTCAAGTTTTTGGCTTCCACTTCGTCAATATTTAAGAAGAGCGTTATAAACTTTACCTGAAGAAAATAAAACTTCTCTCTCGGTTCAGTTGAATCGCTAAAGAACAACAAAAACGACGTGAATCAAGTGCTTACACAGTGTAACTTAAGAACTTTCTGGAAAAATCAACGATATTCAGATTCTTAATGACACCTTTGCAATCATAAAGTCAATATCTATCAATTATATTAATTATGGTCGTAACCTCATTAAGCATCATTGTTTTGTTCTTAATTAAACAGTTATTTACCAAAATATTCTTAAATATTTTTTTGTTGTAATACGTTGCTGTTAAACAGTGTTAAAATAAGCAAAAAATTTGCTCAACATAAAGCTAGCTAAACACTTTTTAAATAACTAACTGGCTTCATATTTTATAATAACTACTCTCGCTTTTATATTTAGTTAAACACAAAGTATTTTTAGGCTACTTGCATGAAAGATTTTTGTTTACTTATTAACTTTGCTGTTGAAAGCTAACTAAACCCAAACGTTTGCAAACGTTTTCAACTGTGAAAAGTGATCCTCAGAGCCTTTCAGTTCACACATTTTATTTTCAGATAACTGGTTTTACCAAAGGGACAAAACTCAGTCCCCATACTAATCGCATTGGCACTCCTCAAAGTCACTCTTTAGTACGGGCACTCTGGAGTAAAGTGCCTGGCTTTTACAACTGAGAATATATTGTAATAATATAAAGGAAATGTGAGATCTAAAGAGCTCTTGCATCCATTGATCGGCGTTGCAACGATGATGGATTCAAACACAAAGAGTTAGTTAAGCAATAGTTGAGACCGCTATGAGTATTAGGCCGCGAATATGTAGATCAAGCTGAACTTAGCGATATAGCTAAAAAGAAAGCTATCCATCCTTGAACACAAGAACACATGGACCTAGGGAGAGTGAAATTCTATCAGCGAAAATGTTCGTAAAAAGTCTAAATTCATATTCATTTATTTCGGATAACTTAATACATATAGTTCGATTGAATAAAAATAAAAATATGATAACATAAAATATAAAGACACATTCTAATTACCCACTTAATAAAGGATCTCCATAGCGGAGAGGTGATCCTATCAGCTAGTCTTCAGAACTCCGTTGCAGCTGCCACGCATTCTGCAGATCAGGGATACAGTTTTCTTGCGGATGATGGCATGAAAGCCATCATGCGATACACTGCAAACATCCTCGATGCACTACAGAAGCGAGGCATCCCCAACATCATCCTGAAGATGTTGTTATACTAGACGCGCAAGACATCCAGCGATCTTTTGGTGTAACTGACACACAGATTGCCCGTATAAAAGCTTTGAAAATATGCCTTTAACAACGTGTATGGGATTGATTGATGATCCCAGACATTTTGGACTTTCATTATTAAATCATTAGCGCTGATAGAAAATCGCTTTGTTTAGAGGAGAAGACAGTTTTAAGATCAATCAACCCAGCCTATCGCAGTACATTACTGGAAATATACCTTTTCCAAGTAACAGCGTAAGACCTATCTACGTCCATTCTAACCCAGACACCTTTTTAAGGCCGTCCGACAATCTAGCTGGGAGGTGTAACGTACTCCGTAAGATTATCAAGTTCCATAAACCTTTCAAGGCCAAAATTCTTAACAATACTCAACTCAAGGCCAGAACCCACAAGCAAATTAAAAAATACTTACTAAATACCACATGTGGGGCCACTTCGGGTCGTTAAGTTGAAACTTGGAGTCTGCAGCTCTTGGCCGTCCCTTCACCCGAGACGGTTGGAGCTCTCGCTTGAAATTAATATCGCGTTTGGACGCGGCTGACGGCGCAGGCGCATCCGATGACGTCGTCTCAGCTAAGAAAAAAATAAAGTCACGATTTTTCGCATGGTTGGTTGGAGTGAGGTACCGAGATCTGGGATAGTGTGTCGGTGCTTGCAAACGTTTTGTTGACATTTATTGTGAGTCAAATCTTTGCAGTAACCTTGATTTGGAACATGATAGTGAAGAACAGAATATGGTAATGATGTTTACCATACTTATGATTTTTACCTTTCTAGAGATCAAATGCTTGCTGTCATAAAAAGAGCCAAACTAATTGTATTATTTACCTATTACAACTATCGAATTCATTAGACCTCCTTTAGTGGCCATTAACTTTTGTGTATTTTGCATATGTTTCAAGTAGTTTTACCTGGATAACTAGGATCTTAAAAGACCTAGGATTTGTTATCACATATAGAGACTCTTCATTTACCAAGTTTTCCAAATAGCCAAGTATAAAAAGACGAGTCTTTTTTACAAAGTCGTCTGAGCTCCTAATTATAGAGGTAAACCAATATATCATAAGAAAAACTCAGTTATTAAGGTAGCAAAGGTATGTATTTCAAGGTAAGAGATGGTACCTCATTGAAATAATTATCAGTAGTGGAGATTTCTCACATATCCAGGGCCCACTTAACCAGGTTTCATTGTTTATAATTATGATGTCCTAGGTATAATAGATGTTTATACAGAAATACATTTCAAATACTATCCGTACCTGTAGAATGATATGAATCTGGTATGGACTGGAAGTCTCTCTTCTTCCTCGAAAGTGCCCGCTGCTGCTTCGCCCATCGTACTCTGTGGTCACCTTCTAGCTTGCCGTGATGATCGTGTGCTGGCGTGATGGACCGCTTCACAATCGCATGGTGGTGGAAGTGGTAGTGGTTGTCGAATATCTAGGGAAGAACGAGAAGAATATATTAATTAATTTATTTACATATATAATACTTTTATTGTGCGTACAACTAAGGAGTGGAATTCCCTGCTGAAGTCTGTATTTCCTGACAATCTGGGAGTCTTTAAGTCAAGAGTGAATAAGTGACTTCTAGATAAGCGTGCTCAATCCACATCATCACTTACCATCAGGTGAAATAGTGGTCAAACGCGAGCATATTAAATAAAATGTAATGAAGAATTCCTCGAAATGAGAAAAGAGACCATTGGTGATCATGGGTCTAATAGAATTGCTACAACATAACGTATCGTCACGCCTGAGTTCCCCAAAAGGGTTTAACAGATATGGACCGATAGACAGTTGCGCCAGTTATAAGTATTTAAGTCCCATGTTATTTAACAAGGTTCTATTATTGCTGTATAATTCTTACAAAATAAAGAAACACAATAAAGCAAAATCCTACAGTCAAAAAGTCTCTTAATTAAACCAGTCGGCAAAGATACAAAGCCATTTATTTCGTTTGTAGTCCAGTCTAATAAAACCTAAAGATAGCGTATTTCTTTAGAGCAATAAACGTAAATGTACTAATTAAGTTAATTTTCAGAGTTAATTATAATAATAACCCAATTTCAATTCAAAGTGCACAGCGAAATATTTATGAAAGCACCACTACGCCTCTACGTGACCGCTTTCAAATTAACTTTGTTTATCTAATTCTTTGCAAAGACTACCCTCACTTTATGGACGAAAATGTTTAAATATATTTCGATGGGTTGGTACTTTTGCATTTTTGTGTTAATTAAATAAAACTAAAAATTATTTTCCCCTTCTTGCAAAACCCAGCTAACAACTTTAAAAACAATTTCAATAGAATTATATTTTTTCCAATCACTTTACATACACTTTATTTACTTTTTTTATTGTCAAAATGTTTCTATTAAACATGAACCGACAGGTGATCGAGCTAATATCGAATTCTACAATATAATGACTCTGAAAATATCGTCATTTATAACGCTATCGATGCTAACACAGCCATTCATACGCTTTTTACATCGAAACGCCGTCCTGTCCATGAATACATTTTCATTTCAATGCGTATGTTTTGTAACAAATTGCTATGATTTTTAATTATAGATTGTATATGCAACATCCACGATATTGAATCGATAACCATTATAAAATTACATCGCAAATATAAAACTCGTTTCGAATAAGTTTTGCACAGAAAGCCAGAAATATATTTTTATTATTCTCAATTGAGAGTTGTATTTTGTCTCAACATTGCTGGAAAGTCCTTTAGTTCAAACTAATTACGTTAATTTACAGTTCAATAGAACTGAGTTCAATCAGCTAGGTTTAAAATAACCCGAGCTTGAAGTGACCGGTGACCCGATGCAATGTGTTTGTGCAGTAATAGTCGTGTGGAATGCCAGCTCGACACTCGTGAAACTAAAAATTCTAAACAAAGAGAAATGCATTGAAAATTTATTCAAATTGTTCAGTGCCTAATGTTAAAATTTTACACAACATTGCACGTGCAGGAAAAAAACTTTTTGCAAAATTCAGTGAATGTATATTCTCGCAAAGTCAAATTCCGTTTTGAAATAATTTAAAGTTGTAATAAATATTCGGAAACATTAATATGAAATTTCTCGCAGTTTCAATACAATTTATAATGATTTACATATTTCAGTTTTTCGCCTTGGCATATAAAATTTATGAAAAGACGCTCACAGTTTCCAGAGAGTGTGAGTGGTCTGTTAAACGAAAAAAGATCCCGACGACTGTTCTGTTTGTCTAGTTTTAAGTAATTTTCAAGTCCAGTTTTACGATAAAGTCATCTTTATTCTTCCCTGCTTTTCGACATGAGTAATGATTTTAAGCTACTTGAAAAATCGAGGTTTGTCGGGCAAATGTTGGCAAAGCCGTCGTTCTATACGAGACGATTGCTGAAATTTTCATGTGACGGCCATATCCGCATTGCGGTGTCGTACTGATATGTTATTTGAATTTTATTACATAATTTCGAATAATACACGATGATATTTTATTCCAAATTACGAGTAACGTTAGTTGCAACGCGTATCCCTCTTGAAGATTTCATTACGATCGTAACATGATATTTATATGCGATATAAATATATGATCTCCATGTTATTATTTTATTGCCAACACATAACGGTTATAATTTCGGATAAAACAAACCGAAAATATTATTTGGCGCGTATAACCGTCCTATTTCAAACGGCATTGGGGAAAGGCGTCCTTTTTGGAAACATTCAGCTTTATTTGATTATTCAATTAATTTTAAAGTTTATTTTGCCCGGGTGGTGTGCTGGCTTTTTTCCATCAGTCCCCACGGGACAGATCCTGAGAGGCCATAAACATTTTTAGCTTGCGAATGGGTTTTTAGCGCAGTAACCTTTTTCGAGGCAAATAAAATATTAGAAAGCAGATAAAAGTGGAATTTTAAACAAGAGGCTTTTTTTGTTCATTATTTTGTTAGATTTCTATTAACAGCTAAGCATTTAAGTTTACGTGTACATGAATGGTAATCCTTTAAAGAGAAATTTACTCAAAGGCTTTTAGAAATCGTTATGAATTTTATTTTTCTCATATCTTTCAACGTACATTTTAAATGAGCACAACGTATCGTTTATAAAAATGAACGAAACATTGTGATCATTCAAATTGATAATCTTCAATAGTTCTTCTGATTGCTTTGAAGATTAAAAGCCTGTAAAAAATAATACCAATACTAAAAAAACAAAGCATAGAGTCTATGAAAACAATCAACTATAGAAAAAGTAAGAAGAAAAATTCTCTTTTAAACTGCTTTGTTTACCAACCCACTCATGCCTTTACAAACATTTACTTGTTTTCCAGTTTCCATTTTATGTAACTAAACACGATGTATTTTAGAGCAGTATTTACGGTCAACGAGACACGGGTGTATGGCAAGGGATCCTGGGTAAGAGTGCCTTCGGGCGTCGCGCTTGCCGTATTTATGAACTCACGTGGAAAAAGGGATTTCATCCAGCCAGGGTGGCAATACAATAAGCAGGGAGCTCTCCGGTATCTAAGGTACTTGGAAATTTGACAGCTTACCGGCTTTTAACAAAGGAATTCATGCTTCAAACGCGATGTCGAAGACTGGTGTAAGCGCTAATTAATTTTGTTGTGCACAAAGATTTATGGCGCGTATTGGAAACAAGTTGCGCAACATTGTTAAAGGAACATGTTTTTGAGTTGCCGGCATTACTGTTAAAGATAACGTGCTAATGTTGTCTACGTTCGAAGAACTAAAGAAAATTTCATGATAGTAGATGTTGCTTGTTGAGATGTATTGTTTACAATTATCACGAGGGTTTGTTTGCTGTGAACTAGTGATTTAATATTAATAATAATATTGTCTCGAAAATAATTTCTGTTACAATTTGAGTTTTATGTACTACAAACATATTCTATTTGTGACAAACTAAAACCACTGCAAATCATTGCCAAAAACGTAAAATAATTACCAAATCCATCGAACAGTTTTCTGTATACTAGAGCTTTGTATGCATGAATTATTAATTTAACGAATGCAAAGCTCTGGGCCTGCCCAGCGACCTGTCGCTTGCGTAATAAAAATATCAAACATATAGCAAAAATGTTTATACAACCTTGAAAATTTATTGAACATTTACTGAAAAAGTATGAATATAGTTGGTAAAATATTAAATTTCGGATTCAAAGAAAAAATAATAAAATAAGCTTGACTGGAAGAGAATGCCCTGAGGTATTAGGTTCCCCATGTGCCATTCTTAACGTGAAGTTTTTAATCATTTTATTTAAACGCCTCAATGCGTTTTCTTTTAGTCCCTTGGGTTAATAAAAAGACAACACTGGTGATTGGTCTCTAAAAAAAATTAACCAAACTGATACCCCAGCTAAGCTCTTACGGTGTAGCTGTCGTAGGCCAATCGTTGAACTGGGCCGATTGAGATCTGCCTGGGGTCACCACCATACGCCGGCATTTTTTGATTTACCTGTCTAATACCCACCATATCGGTCGAAGACTAACGTTTGACGATTTGCCCAGCCATACTTAGATAAATAGAGGCTGTAAGGTGACCAAAGCAATCAAATAAAATGAAGTTTATTTAATAATTATTTTACTAACAAATACAATTAGTTAACAAAGATTGATCCAGCTATGCTTGGGTAAATAGAGTCGTAGGGTGACTACCGCCACCAGCGTCGCGAAACATTACGATGCGCCAAGCCATATCTCAATGTGGCCATGTACTAGTCACTTAGCCATATTGGGTAATTCGACAAATAGGTTGCTCTCATCGATCTGTCTAACTTTATGTTGGGTACATCAGGAAATAATCGGCCAAATCACGACATGCATTTCGTGATGTGCCCAGGCAAATCTCGATTGCCCCAGTTCAACGATTGGCCTATGACAGCAATTAGTTCATATCTATTCTACATATTCCTATATTATTTAAAAAAATATAATATTTAGTTAATACCACAGGCGCCAGATTTTCATGACCATTCATTTTGTGTAATTTGTTTTATACCAATAAATTATTATATACATAGTTATACCTAATTTACTACATTTGCTTTTTCCTTCAGTCTGTCTATATATCGTCTCGGTCGTTTTGATTATTTTTGCTTCTATTCTATCAGGTTCACCTATTCCATTATTTAAAACCTAACGATATCCAATCCTCATCATACTACGAAATAATAGAAGGACGTTCTTCTGCCTACAATTTTCGAGTGAATAAGGGGTAGTGTCATGTCAGCGCACACGGTCCTTAGAAACCGTTTCACCCTTAGGGGGAATCGTGACCTGTGCCGACTTAACGGGGGAGAGTGTTGACAAATGACACGGACACCTTTGTGTGATATACAACCTTCTTGCTTATCCTTTGAGCGTTAAATTGACGAAAATATGAATTTTCAATGTTCGTTTTAGATAGCTTTAATGTTTGTCAGTTTTTGGACGAGTCACTACCGATTTTATTTTGATAAAGTACGTCCGTTTAGTTCAGGTTTAAAGATTTTTTCCTTTAAAAATACTTTATCTATTAAAAAATATAACGACTTAGCTTGCGAGACAAAGGGCCTTAGTTCTAGAAATCTCATTGGTTTCGATTATAGATTGGCTCACGCTTGACCACTATCTCACCTGACGGTAAGCGATGATGTGGTCGACGGTGAAGCACGCTTGCCTAGAAGTAACCTATTCACTCTTGATTTAAATGCACCTAGGTTGGTGTGTAGCAATTCCGTATCTGTTGTTTTATTACCTATACAAAAGTTGAATTTAGAATCGGTAAGTATCTTTTTTCAAATGCTGTTTTTTTTTCAGCTAGAACACACATAGGTTTTATTTTATTCGTATTAAAATTCCATATACCTAAGTTAAGGCTTAGAAGTAATCTTTATTCGCAATTGCTACAAGCAAGGTTGGTTGACTTTTATTAAAACTGTTGACACTAAGCTGGCTAAAGGCTTACGTAGAGAGTGTGGCGAAAGATTGTGAACATATATTTATTCGCGATGTAATCCCAACACATTCTATAAATGGGGACTCCTGGCGTAAGCCTGATAGTGAAGCGAAAGGGATTACAGCTTATCACCCATTAGAGTAGAGCTTCTGTCATATTTTAATTTATAATATTTACCTTAGGCTCCTACACGAACTCAAATTGTAACAGAGGAAACTCGTTAACAGCGATTGTCATTTCCACTTTGACAATCTCTATCACTAGGCTCTATGACTAGAGCATCTAGTCACGCTTTGTGTTTGTATAAAATGACCTAACAATTCAAGTTATTTTTTTTACTAACCTGACAGGAAATATTGGAATGTTTCAGTAATAAAGCTTATAAACCAGTAAAACTACATTAGTTACGTAAAAAAAGTATTCACAGCCACTCACTTCTCTCTTTGAATTCGCGCACCAAAATTAATACCTTTCAGAATTACATTCTACATGTTCCATCCGTAATTTTTTTTTCAATCAGACCATTCTACACTCAATGTTTTCATCCTTTTTTCCTCTTTTTCAATTGCGATCGGGAACGTGCAACCACAGACTGCCAGTTAGTCGTGTTTCACTTTTCGAACGCACCAGATAAATTCGGGATGCGTATTTTCGTTTCTATATTTTTAAATAAGCGAATGAAAATGGCGTGCCTAATGCCTTTGAGTAAGAACTTTATCTGCATTTTATGTAGTGGAAACATTGTAGTGTAAGCGTCCATAGGCGAATATTAGGTTTCTTGTATGAAAGTAGCAACTGTCTTGAAAGTATTTTGTATGTATGAAGAGAGTAGGGTTTCTAGCAATCACATTTCCAACGACGCTGTTGTTTTAAGAGTGTTCTACAACTTTTGTACCGCATTTTCAAGAACTTGGAATAAGATTTTGTTTTTGTTAACCTGAGATTAAACAGAGAGTAAACAAGAGCTATTATTGGAAACCGTCTCTTGTGTCTTACTGATCATTATGATGGCTGGTAGCAATAAAATATCGTTTTATTAGACCAGAAGTAGATTGGAAAAGGTCATGTTTGTTAATAATATAATTAGTCCGTCGAGTTTTAGTGTTACTGAAATAAGTACCTACAATGATAAGTAGGCAATAAACTACCCGGAGCGAAAAGAAAAAACCAGCCAAGTGCATGTTGTACTTCGCACATTGAAGGTTCCGAACAGCATAAAAAAGTAGGTTGTTATAGGAAAAAATGAGCAAATTTCAAAGAAAAATCTGATTTATCATTATACTGGTATGTGTTAGTAAAATATACGTAATAATAAACATTATCACTAAATTTGAAGTTCATAGGTAAATGGGAAGTTAAAAACTCTACAGCACAAAAATTTGTAAAAAAAAGCTGTCCTTTTTTTTTTTTTTTAGAGTGGCGTCTCGCAGTTCAGCCAAAGTAGCCGTCCTCTGCTTAACCGGACTAACCTGTGGAGACTAAGCTATGTAGCCTCCGGCCAGGCTTAAAGTTTCTAAACCTAAAGCGACAGCACTAAGGGCTACTCCAGTTGGGGTCGGACCTCGGCTCAGGGCGTCGCTTGGGGGATGGCAAAGGCCGGATCTGATAAAGTGATTCTACCATCCGTTCGGAAAAGCCTACGTGGAGAAGAACGGACAAGAAACTCCAATAATATCTGACTGGTATTTAACTATGGCTCAGCACGCGGGCTAGCTTATAGAATCGAAAAGGATTACGCGACGAGCCTCTGCGGTGAGGACGGAACGAATATGTTAGTTAATTTTGTATGAACGGCGGGTTCGTACTATTTACGAACCCACTGACCGTCCTTGTAGATAAGGCTATCGAGCTCCTTAGTGATGGACTCATACCTCGAAAAGAGGTTGGCGCATTCAGCGGGAAGGAGAGAGCCCGCATTCCGGATTTCAGTATCCAGAGCACGGGCTTGAGGGGTCATGAAAATGGAGTACGCGCTAATTATATTTTTAGCGACGCATACATATGGCACTTGCCCGGAGGGGGCGACAGGGGGCTGGCACTTAGCAGCAGGGGTGGTGGAAGCCACCTTCTGGCTTTGTGCGGTCATAAGGGCGGCCATAGGGGCGGCGGGGGGCATTGAGTCGGGGATAATAATTGGCGCTGCGATGGGAGTAGCCATCAGCGCTGGAATCGGCTGGGAGCAAGACTGAGGAGCCACACTTTGGTGGTTCAGCTTGCCCCAGGGTGAAGGCCTCTGAGGGGCTAGTCTGGGGGGGAGTTGAGTGGTAGGGGCTTGGCGCGCTTGGCGCGCGTCATTACGCCTGGCCATTTTAGGCGCAAGCTTAGGGGCTCTTGGGCAACCACGGTAATTAGCCGGGTGCCCGACTTGTCCACAAAGCACGCAGCTGGGAGGCTCCGTGCATTGTGATCGGTCTTTTGGACGGGAACAGTCCTTGGTATTGTGCTCTCCCAAGCACTTAACGCACCTGGGAGGAGTGAAACAATTGGTCTGAGAGTGACCGTAGAGTTGGCAGTTGTGACACTGACCAACGAGATGGGGACGGTATGGCTTTTCAATGGAAATGCCTGACAAGTTACATACGGTACTAACATTGAAAATGGGATTGTGACCCTGGAAGGGGAAACACACGACAAGGACCATGTCGTAGAGATCTCCGCCTCTTGCTTTATGCAATCGGTGGACCTCTGACACAGGGACTTTTTGCGCTAATAAATCCTTTCGGATTTCTTCCGTCGGGATTTCCTTCGGAACGCGCTTAATGACAACTCTAGTGTACTTTTCCTCCGGAAGGGAGTAAGTATGGAAAGATACTTTCCTGTCTTTTAGAAAACGAGTTAAACCTCGATAATCATTGGGAGTGGGGACCTGAATTCTGATGCCTTGTTGGCATGCAGTGGCCTTGGTGAAATTAATTTTACGCGCTACACAGGCGCTTGAAATGACGCTCCATTTCCCTTTATCTTGAAGATAAATGGGTGGAGGAGGAGGAGGCTTCCTAGTGGTAGTATTATTTACTACTACCATAGGGCTAGGCGAGCGGTTTGACCGCTGAGAAGGACTAGCGGGGGCGGGGGCGGGGGAGGGTTGCCTGTCGGGCAAGGCCGGCGGCAGAACTGGCTGGGGAGAGGTCTTAGCTACTGGCTTTTTGGCCTTGGTAGCGTGAGGGGGACTTTTCCTCATTTTCCTCTTTCCTCCAGAGTGGACTACGAAGTCTCTGTTATCAGAGTCAGAAGAAGAGGACATGGTGGCATAGTCCTCTGACAAATCGGGCTTATTGGGGTCAATTGGTAACACCTGATCGATGTGGTCAGCTACTGCTGCCCACTCATCGTCGGTACTAAGGGCTGTGTCCATATCGATGGGAGAGTCACCTTCCTCATCGACCCAAGACTTGGATCTGGACTTAGTGTCCGCGTGAAAAGCGGCTATGCGCTCCTTGTACTTTTTGTACTGGAGGCGATCGGACTTCCTACGAGGAGGAGGCTTAGTAGCCGAAGTCTGGGGCTTTAAAAGGCTACGGTCTCTCTCAGAGGGAATTTGATCTGACTTTCTAACCTCGCCCTGGGAAAGGGTGGGTGATCTAGGCCCGGAAGTGGGCCTGACGGGTGGGGTGGGTGATCTGGGAGAGTCCTTCTCCTCACATGGCACGGGGGCCATGCTAGGTTCGGGTTCCAGTATCGGATCATCCACGACCGGATTTATGTTTGGTACTAGTGTTTCTAACACTGTGCCAAAAAGAGTGGCGAGCCTAGCTCGGAGATGAAAGTCCTGAGCGAACCTCTCCTTAATTGTTTTAATGGCGTATTGCGCATTTTCAGGGAGATGACTTATGTCAGAATAGGGCGGGGGGGCAGGGGCACTGTAAGGTGCACATCTGGCAAGAGATGCAAGAATAATCTTGAAACGGGCCTCATTTTCATGACGCGGACTGGGATCGTCCGACATCAAGTCCTTGACGAGCTCTATCAACACCTCAACGGGATGCATCGTTGTCGATAGAGTCAGAACAAGGAGAAGAGAAAAAAGACTAAAAACTACTAAGGGGCTGATAACCTTATTCCCCGGGTGGATGGGCCCGGGGATGTGTGAATCCTACCCTCCCAGCCGGGTTAGACTGGGAGGTGAGTATCTGGTGAGCCCTAAGCTTGTTATCCTGCCACCAATCTTATTGGGTGGCAGGGGTCCTAGGGTACCGGTGAACCCACCGAAGGTGGGCCACCCTCCTCCTGTGTACCGAAAGTCTGGCACGTCGGGGTTGAGACACCCGACCGTGCCAGGTGAATCGCTGTGGGGCAGAGACAGGGGTTGACTAGGCTATCTACCAAGGCCAACTACCCTGCTCCCGACTCCTTCTGACTGCCGTGTCCAGACGGGACTTGGCAAGTGGGCGGGTCACCACTTCACTTGGCTTAGTTAACACCGTTAGGTTTCCACCAAGGACCACTAAGTCGTGGTTTTAACCCGGAAGGGGCCAAAAAAGATGTCCCTACTAGTAACCGAAGTTACTAGTAGCGACACCTGTGAGCGGCGCGCGGAGACGCGGCGACCGCAGTGACGTCACGCAGTGGCGCGACGAGTCGGAGAGAGGGGCGCGGCGGGGCGCGCGGTGGGGGCGGCGAGAGCGGCGGGCGGCAGCGAGACGTCCGCTCGGCGGCGATGGCAGGCGAAGAGTGAAAAAAGCTGTCCGTGTCGGTTTATTCTTTATATGGTTTATTGATTCCTTTTTTTCAAATATTATTTGAAACAAAAAATACAGTATTTATCTACTCAACAAATTCTAAGACACGATGGGGTGGGTCAATTTTTTTTTCGTGTATTGGAGTCACAATTAAAAAGAAAAAAAATGACAATAGGTATATATGGTTTGGCTGTAAAAACTGTGTGACAGACGACAGACAGGCGGACTCGTGAGTAAAAGCAATAGGGCTCTGTTTGGACCCTTCGGGTACGGAACCCTAAAAATTACATCCCACAAGAGATATTGATTGATAACAACTCCGTAATGATTAATAATGTCACTTTGTCTAGACCGTAATATGTTTTTTACAACCTTTTATTTACATTCACCTCTCCTAGTGTCTGTAATCAAATCATGTAAGTTAAATTTGAGCCACATCCTAATGTTTGATTGACCTGAACATTTGCACACACGTTTGTTTCTTGTGACAACGTTATTTTTTTTAATATAAAAGCTTGTTTTTTTATATAGGTATATTAATTTTTTCTCCAATATCGAAATTCTGCAAAGGCTCCAAAATTTAGCTCTAAGAACAATCTCAAACGCACCCTGATTTGTCAGACACAGGGAAATACATGAACACCTAAAAATACCAACAGTGAAAGAAGAACTATGCAAAAAATGCAAAATGTATAAATAGAGACTGAGCAAGCACAGCAATATCTTAGCCAAGAAACTTTTAAACAGAGAAGGGGATATAATCCGCTTAAAGAGATGGCAAATCCTGAACTTGGACCACAGACAAGGAAAAATTAAAGTGTTAAACCACACAATGTGATTGTTCAATGGAACACCACAATAATAATCTCTCACGAAGAACCCATCTGATTATGGCTAGAAAGCAGTTCGCAAATAATAAGACAACTAAAAAAAAATACTTTTTTAGTACTAGAATCTTACATGCTTTTAACAAAAGCAATATTTATTATACCATATAAAAACCCATCTTACATCTTTCAAAATTGTAGTTAGCTATCACAAATCTAAGCTGCGTTTTTCGATACGTGCAAATGATATGTCACTGATGTCAATTTCCGCACTTACCCATTTCTTTGACATCTCTTTTGACGTTCGATGGAACTGTTCCTGCAAGTACCTTACATAAACAGGATGTAACGGAAAGATTAAAAAAAAATGATTTTCCATACAAACATGGACAGAAGCAGTTTCATAATCGTACCATTACCATACCCAAATAGGATCTCATACCTATTTCATATTTAAACACCTTTGGTAGAGAGAGAGTATCCGTTACGAAATGAGATTTGATTACTTCAAGGGTAAAATTCCCAGATCGGATTAAGAGTAGGTTCTAAATTAGTTAATTAGATTTTATTAGAAAACCTTTCTTTGAGGTACGTCCGAGGTAGGATTTATTCGTCTAAAAGGCACGAAATTTTTTCATTCTGGTGACTTTTTAGTTCCCAGGTCGAATTGAGAAAAGTCCTTAGAAAATTAATAAATCTAGGTCCCCAACCTCGCGATTATTTAAGTTACACCGAAATTAAATTCATTATTTGGGTAAACCTACAGTTTATCAACCAACCATGATATATAATCCACCTAGCCTTTTCCCAACTATGTTGGGGTCGGCTTCCAGTCTGACCGGATTCAGTTGAGTACCAGTGTTTTACATGGAGCGTCTGCCTATCTGACCTCCACAACCCAGTAACTGGGTAACACGATACCCCTTGGTTAGACTGGTGTCAGATCTCAAGCGTCTGACTACTCGTAACGACTGTCAAAGATCTTCAAATGCTAGCTTGATGATATTGACGGATGTTTTGCTGATCTAAACAATATTGATCCCAAGCATTGAGTACTGCTGAGCATGAAGTTCTTGGTTTTATATGGCAAAGTTTAATAAGGTTTTTCTATCTGGAATCCGTGGTTGCTATAGGCTCGCCTATTTGAGAAGTTTTCCATTACCCGTGGGTTTATCAGGCGAAATATGAGTGTATATATTTTGGGAATGTAGAAGTATGTGTGTGTGTATGTGTTTGTGTATGCATGCGTGTATTTTCTTCATCTTTTCGTACCGATGAACTCAAATTGTGTCTCAACTTTTCTCAAATGATGTATCAACTTTTCTAAATGTTTTGTCTGACCAGTATGTAGCCACCTTGACAGCTCTGTCATTTGGGCATGAGAGGATGAAAAGAAAGAGAACTGGGCGAAAAGTAAAGGGGCATGAAAGGAGCCTCCCCGAGCGGCATTAAACATAACCTTTTGCGATACTAAACGCCCGGCGCACCCTGGACAGCTAGCACCCGGTAAAGCAGGGTCTAGCTGACTAATCTTTCATTACGATGACTCAAACTCAAAATGTATATTAAATCTCTGGCTAAATCTACGGGACGTACAGTCGTGATGTTCACAAAGTTATCAATCAATATGTATAAAGTACCTACAAACACGACTTGGTCGGTTCTGAAGTTGACCATAAGTCTTGAATTAAACAAAAATTTAAATTCCAAATCCTTCATTCATCACAACCATTCACATAAATGTTTCATTATTCAAAATAAAAAGTATCGCTAAGCTTTTAAACCAAAAGGTCGTTTTTAACTTATTTATTTTCGGTAAAATTCAACGCATTTTCCTAACGTAAAGCTGACTCGAGATTGATAAACAAATGTAATTCGCATCTTGTTGGACGAGAATTTCGTGATGCTTCGGTTTCCTAACAATTTGGATCGCGACAGATTCCTAATCAAATAATAATTTCATCCAGAATTCGCTTTCGGGGCAGAGAAAACTTCGTTTCATTTTTACTTACCTACAACAATTTCGTGAGGCAAGGTGCTCGTGGCTAAATAATAACAGCCGCACGGGTCGATCATCAAGGTTAAGCAACGCTTGACGAGGTCGGTCCGTGGATGGGTGACCATTTCAACATACCGAGTTTCCTCCGTGAGAAAACTCGGTATGTTGAAATAGTCACCCATCACGGAACCATTGAACATTATCTGTAGGTGAACCTAACTTGAAATAAGGAAGTTCCAAGAAACTGACTTCGATAATACCAGCTTTCATTATAAGTTACGACATAAGTTGCAATGTATAAAATGGGATGTGCACAGACTCTACCTAATATTTTCGCGTATTTTTTTCGTGTATATTATCAAATTCTACATCAAAAGATTTTCCTATCCAAATACAACTGACAATGAATTTTATTTAACGATGCTCTGTAGTTTATCAGAAAGGATTTAATTATTTTATTTTTAGTACAGTATCTAACATAGATATACTTCAAATCTAAAAGCCCCCGTTAAAAATCTATCCCAAACGCCAACAAACTGGAAAAAGGATTTACAAGCAAACTACCCCAGAAAATGAAAAACGTACTTCAAAGTCAAAAATAAAACTGAAACGTAACCTAATCTTGTTTGACGAATCCCGGTACAGGTAGCTCGCGTCCCGTTGCCATGGAAACTGAAAACGGGGTTACCTCCACCAAAAACGGATCTGTGACGCTCCCTCGCCATAACATAAAATATCCGAGCCCTCCAACTTGTTTAGGGTTGGAAATATCGTTTTTTTATCTCTTTTTAAAATCATGGAATTTTCTTCTTAGTGGTGTAGGTGTGGCATTAGCTAAGACACGGCGGCTTATTCGTTTAAAATGAATACTAGCGTTTAATGTAGGCAATGCCGTAACAACAATTTTTTTTCTTTTGCTAAAAACATGTTGGTATATACATTATTAAAATAACTTAAAGAAGACATTAACGTAACCAGAGACATAAATCTAACTAGATAATGCAAGTCCCTCCATTTGTATTAAAACCAAGCGTGTCACCATTTCACACACAATTTAAAAACGAATTTAAAAAACATTTCCAATGTCTCGGCCAACTTTTCTCTACAGTCTTTACAGTTCATTATGGCATAAATTAGGCATTTTCTAGATTTGAGTGGCTTTCCGGTGTCGATAATGCTAAATGAAAAGTACAAAGTACGATCATGTGTGTGTGAAAAGTAGAAAGACGTCCACTGCTGGACATAGGCCTCCCCCAGGCGTCGCCACATTGACCAATCCCGTGCGTCTCGCATCCAGCGCCTTCCCGCAACCTTAACCAGGTCATCAGTCCACCTAGTGGTAGGCCTTCCAGCGTATCGTCTTCTGGTTCGCGGTCGCCATTCCAGAACTTTTCGGCCCCATCGGCCATCCGTTCTGCGAGCAATGTGCCCTGCCCATTGACACTTAAATTTGGCAATTCTTCGGGCTATGTCGGTAACTTTGGTTCTCTTGCGGATCACGCAAGGAAATTCCGAGCATAGCCCTCTCCATTGCCCTTTGGGTCACTTTGAACTTTCTGATAAGGCCCATTGTGAGCGACCACGTCTCGGTCCCATAAGTTACACTGGCAACACACACTGGTCATAGACTTTTGTCTTGAGACACTGCGGTAAATTGGACGAGAAGATACCACGCAACTTCCCGAACGCCGCCCAGCCGAGTCGGATTCTACGGTTGACCTCTTTCTCGAAATTGGACCTACCCAACTGGACCGTTTTTCCTAGGTAGACATAATCGTCTACAACTTCGAGTGTAGAGTCTCCGACCTTGATAGGAGTTGGTGTTACATGGGCATTCACCATGACCTTGGATTTATCCATGTTCATTTTAAGATCCACTCTTTCGGACTCTACTTGATATGCTAGCCCCTATATGTTCCTACTGTTTGTTTTCTAAAAACTAACAATTTTGATAATTAAAATCATGTGATTTGTGATTAAAAAAACATGATAAATTAAAAATATTTGATTTTAATCAGCCAACCCAAAAACTAGTCCGTAAAATAAAAGGCGATCCTAACCGTTGTTAGTATTAACGTTCGACAAAAGCGCTTAGTGCAAAAACTTTACTACGTAGCCAACATGTTCTCATTTATTAATTCCAACAGAAACTTTCGACGGGGATGATCGTGTTCGTCAAATAATTTATGGCTGTTAGTGTCAGAATTCGGAACTAAACGCATAGTTAGATATTTATTGTTGTTTTAGATTTATTTGGCTCCAATTTTACGCCACACTTTCGTTAAAAAAATGTACTTAGTAATTAGGGTACAAATCTTGTTACTTTAGACAAAATAAGAAGAAAGAAAGAAAGCGACAGGAAGCTGATGATAAGTTTCAACAGTTGAAAAAATTAAAGAGTTTAGCATATGCAGTGACATAAGAAACGAATATATTTCATACATAGACGAAGAGAGCAATAATTTAAATTAGTTTTAAGACAAATATGAAAAAATATGTCACTCAAGGTTTCCTTCAGTTAACTTAATACACATAGGAACTACAAAGTTATTATTATATTTCAACAACTCAACAAAGTATTTCAGATAAAACTTTATGGCAATAAAAGGAGTTTGTCTCTGGTAGCATAGTTGCCAGTTGCTTCTGGGTTAACACTTGAAAAATTCTGATTTAAAAAAATAGTCACGTGCGATATGAAGTTGAGTAAAATTGTTGAGTATCATAGTTTTAATGAAGTTAGTAACTAGTTAATATTTTAAGCCCATTTGTATTTGTAGCTGTGTTTCTCTCTACAAGTTATAAGTACTGTGAAAGAATAAGTTTTCAGATTGTTCAGTCTGTGTCGCGTTTTATTAGTGTATAGTTGCATTATAAACTAACTAGTTTGTATGTATTTTACGTCTGTTAGCACAATTTGGATCATATAATCATGAATTAAGAATATGAATACTAGAGTAGATGCATACATTTTGAACGTCACTTAAGTTTTGATACGTCAAAAGAATGTTTGACGAAGACCAGTTACGAGTAATGAAAAAATAAATAAGGTATAAGCACATACCCACCTATTATATCTCTCAGTATATGTATTCTGACAAAGCCACAAGCAAATCCTATATTTATATAATTTCGCCTTTTGCGAAAGCTCTCAAGCTTCCAAACCTCAAAGATATTGCGTCTCCCAAATGTTATCATGGCGCTCAGAAGTGCCTGTTTTCCAATAATGTAACTGAACACTAAAAAAGGAAATCGTCCGGAAATAGTCGCGACGGTTGTCATGACAACGAGCGGAGTTATTACACAAACATTGCAAAAACATTTTTTATATTGTACCTACCTACTTACATTCAAACCCTTCTGCGTTTTTTGTCGCTGTGTGTATATTGTCTGTAACAATGGCGTTGGAATTCCTTCACTTAGGTAAAAATTAAGAAGTAAAATATTTAAGAAACATCTTTTGATTTTCAAATTTTGTCCATTCTACGCAGCCGACTGACCGTCATCATCATAAATTAAACAGAATTAATGAATTTAGGGATAGATTTAAAACCTGGACAACTTGAACAAAGTTTTTGAATTCCGATTTATTATTGCCATATATTCACGATTGTTTCAAAGATTTGACTGCTTCTTTCGCGAGTTTTCGTCGTGGCCGACTTGATTGCTCATTTGTTTTTCTTTCGCATTATCAACTGGCACAGGAAACTGCGTTCAGACTACTTTTATTTTATGGTATAACAGAGAAATATTTGATCAAAAAATCAAAATCAAAATTTCTTTATTCAATTAGGCCATTTAGCGGCACATTCGAACGTCAAAAAAAATAATTAAATGTAATAATAGTTGATTCTACCGTCCATTCGGAAATGTAGCTTGTTATGGATAAGAACGGACAAGAAACTCCACACTTACTCTTTTAAAAAAAAATGTGTTTTACAAGTATTTGGTTACAATAATCTTGTTGGAAAAATACATATATGTGAGATAGGTAATTAAAAACAGGCGGTGGCAGCTAAGTTATGCCCAATCCCAATTGATGGCGCCCATTCACGAAAATGTCACATGGATCGGCACCACTCAGCTCAACCATCATGGAGGGAAACGAATGATCCAACACATGTGTCACCATCAGAGAGACATTAGAGAGAGCATGACACACTCAACTGTCAGGGCACACTGAAGTCAACGAACGACACATAGGTACAGTAAATGGTAGATTTACAGTTGGTACATAGTACTCACATATGTGCTGTGCAGTTATATAATACTAAAATAAATTGAGTTTATACAATACAAATATATTCATACAGACTTCAGCAGGTCCAACAATACTTCAGAACTTTTCTGCTTATAACTTGTTTTTGTGCCCTAGTGGCTGTGGAGCTGGACTAGCGTTGGGCCAAGCATTTTTATTTATCAGCGATGTAATCCCCCAACCTATAATATGGCTGCCTGCATAGTGTGCGTTTTATACAAGTTTTGAATTTCGCCTCATTCAGTTCTAGAATGTGGGGCGGTATTTTATTGTAACATTTTATACAGTACCCCATAAAAGATGACGCTACTTTAGCCAGCCTGAAACCTAGTTGAATTAATTGGTCTCTATTTCCAGTAACATAACTATATCTATCGCTGTTTTTACTAAAAATATGTAAATTCTTTCTAACATACATGATGTTTTCGTAAATATATTGACAAGGTACCGTCATGATGTTAATGTCCTTAAACAGTTCCCTTAAAGAATCGCGCCGGCGAAGATTGTATATCGCTCTGATGACTCGTTTTTGCAGAACATAAATTTACTGAATGTCTGCAGTAATATACCGTAAGACATTATACTATAAAAGTAACTAAAATAGACCAGCCTCGCGGTATCTACATCAGTAAATTGACGATTTTTTCTAACAGCATAAGCTGCCGAACTTAACCGCCCCGCAAGTGATATTTAATGAGGACCCCATTGTAACCTTGAGTCTAGCGTGATCCCCAGGAAAATCGTTTTGACGACGAATTCTAGCTTCTCGTTGTTTAATATAATGTCACAATCATAACTTTTGACATTCGGCAAGGCTAATTTTACACACTTAGTTTTTTTAGCATTGAAAATTAAATTACTAGCAGTGAACCAGTTTAGAACTTGCTGCAATGCATTATTTACGTCGGCAACGTTACTCGTACGCCTAATTATCTTAAAAATCACAGAAGCGTCATCAGAAAATAACACCATGCTTAGTTTGTTTTTCAATGATGTAAATCGTTAATTTATACTAAAAATAAGAAAGCACCTAAAATTGAGCCCTGGGGTACCCCTATTTTCTCGTTCAACCCCAACGAATTGACACCGTTTATTTCAACTAATTGCTGTCTATCATTCAAATAGGATTTTACTAAACTTAATGCTGATTGGCCTAGCCCGTATTGCTCAAGTTTCAAAAGCAATGTTTCATGGTCAACGCAATCAAACGCCTTCGACAGGTCGCAGAAGATACCTATGGCATCTTGTCCCTCCTCCCACGCATATATGGCATCTTGTCCCTCCTCCCACGCATAAAAGTTATTTTTAATAAGGTGACACCAGCGTCGGTTGTACAACGTCCTTTGGTGAAACCATACTGTTTCTCGTGTAGGATGTTATTCGTATTAAAATCAATGAGCATTTGATTTAGCATTATCTTTTCAAATATCTTGCTGAAAACCGGCAACACGGATACTGGTCTATAATTATTTGTGTCTTTACTGTCCCCAGATTTAAAAAGTGGTATAACCTTACTATGTTTCATTAGATCCGGAAAGACTCCTTGATCTATACACAAACTAAAGCTAAGTTTTTTTTTTTTTTTTTTTTTTAATTAACTCTAATCCCCGCCACAGAGTTTGGCGCCTATTCTGTGCTCAACCTCTATCTTTCCGTTCAATCTTTTATGCCTCTCGTACTTTCATTCCTCATCCTATATCTTTCTTGCATTCTTCATCTTTCATACTGTGGGTGGGAATCCCACTTTATTTAGTCTTGTCTAAGGGCATTATTTATTTATTTATCACAGGTTTACGAAATAAATATGGTAAAAAAGCTGATTATCTTACAATATACAGGTGCTATTTATCACAGAGTTTATACAGTTGGTGTTAATTATCACAGATTTTTATTACATTAGGGTAAAAACATAGCAACATAAAATAGGTGCAGTGAAATATAAACATTAGGGACAATAAAAACATAAAAAGGTGCAGTTATCACAATAAAATAACTTATCACAGATTTTCTTACACAACTAACTAGGTACTAACTTAACATACTACTGGCTATACATTTCTGAGCTGCATTCTGCGCTTGCGTTTAAATATAGTGACATATTTACGAAGCGCAGTGCGCATCAGTTTTATTTCTGTGTATAACCACAGTGGCTACTTTATGGCAGTATGCTAGGAACCTTTCCCTTTTTTGGTTTGTCATGAACCCATAGATACTTTCGTTCGTCAGTTTCATGTCCAGCTCACATTCAAGTTGGTAGCGATCCCTGGTAAATAACGGGCATTCTACGATTATGTGCTGGACACTTTCTGCCACGCCTGGATCGCAGACGCACGATGGGCTCTCCTTACACTTGAAGCGATTCAAGTATTCAGAGAACCCACCGTGCCCCGTCAAAACCTGCGTGAGAACACCTGAGGGCCGTACCTGTTTCACAATGCGGAAAGCCACTATTGCGTCCGGAAGAAACATTTTCGTCACGGAAGCAGTCTCGCCCGTCACGTATCTCCGATTCCATTCAGCAAGCGATTCCAAACGGATCTGTCGCTTGATAAATGAAATCGGACATTGGTCGTAGTCCGGCTTCCTCCGTAACGACAATGCTGCTTCCTTTGCTAACTCGTCCGCTCGCTCATTCCCCGGCAGGCCCGCGTGGGCCTTGATCCAGAACAAAGACACAGCTTTGCTCTGGCCCAGGGCTTTAGCCAAATTGGCGCGCGCGTGAACCGCCAGGGGATGGAGAGAGCCATGGTTTGCAAGCGTCTCCAATGCTGACATTGAGTCGCTATACAAACCATAGCTCGCCTCTTGCCGCGCGAGGATCACTTCGGTCGCTTTGAAAATGGCCAGGAGTTCCGCCTGGTAGACTGTGCAGTACGCGGCAAGGCAGAGCTTGAGGCTCCGGACTTCGCCATCATTATCCCAAATGGATAATGCGGCTCCGACCTTCCCCTCAATCTTGCTGCCGTCGGTGAAGATTCGCACCGTCTGCACATTGTTACTATCTAGTAACGTTTGATCTGCCAGGCACATGAACTCCAGGGGCATTTGTGTAGCTGGATGAGGAGCTTCTGCAAACCTCACCGCACTCTCGATCTCCCTATCTCCTGGCACAAACCGGGATGACCCTCTCCTCGCTTCATACAGGGCGGCTGCCTCTTGTATGCGCAGGTCTAGAGGTAGAATCCCGGACAGTGCCAGTGCCGAGTTCAGAGAGACTGTGCGGTACGATTTGCAGAGCTTCTGAGCGAATCCTCGTTGGACAGAGCCTAGCTTCTTCCGTATCCCAACCTTTTTCGTGGCGGGAGCCCAGGCAGCGGCCGCGTACGTAACTATGGGTTCAATTGTGGCTGTGTAGATGATGTGTATGATTTCTGCACTCAATCCCCAACTAACTTTAGCAACGCGGGATAGCTGTTTGTAAATATTAGCTGCCTTCTTGCAGACGTTCGCGGTATGCTCACTGAAAGTGAGCTTATCGTCTATGGTTAGACCAAGCAACTTCATTTTTCTGACCATACCGATGTCGACCCCGGCCATGCTCAGTATTGGAGTGTCGTACTTAAGCTTATTGGTTATGGTCATCGCACAGGTTTTGTGCGGTGCAAACCTCAGCTTATTTCGGACACCCCAATCCTGAACATGGGCGAGGGCTACATTGGCGGTTCTAGAGACTTCAGTCGCCGTGTCCCCATCCACGACCAAGACGATGTCATCCGCGAACGCCTGCACGAAGATCCCGCGCCGCTCCAACTCCTGCAGTAGTGGGTCTAGGAGGAGATTCCACAGGATTGGACCGCCGATTGACCCCTGAACGCAGCCCTTGCCAGTCTCTCTCGTGCATTCCTCCCCGGCATAACGAACTAAAGCTAAGTACGCCGCTATAGTCTGAATAATGGAGGTTTAAACTTTGATAGACATTCCCTATAGATCTTCGGTCAGTTTTATCTTTATTTGCTTAAAAGCTTTTATTACTGTTATTGGGTTTATATGTGAAAAGTTAAATTCAGTCGGGCAGGCTGAAATGTTAGC
Source organism: Orthosia cruda (assembly GCA_964057195.1). Classification (NCBI taxonomy): domain Eukaryota; kingdom Metazoa; phylum Arthropoda; class Insecta; order Lepidoptera; family Noctuidae; genus Orthosia; species Orthosia cruda. The sequence continues at coordinate 16,898,059 of OZ059828.1, forward strand.
GTGTAATAAACCATAAGCAAGCTACGGCGAAGAATTTAAGGGTAGTAGTTTTAATTGGGATGCTGGTAAAGAAATTTACAAATTCTTGAGCAACTTCTTTGTTATCTCTAATAAGTCCATGTGTAGTCTCAAGCGTGTAATCAGTATTATTTCTTTTGTTCCTGTTTGTTTCATTGTTTATAATTTTCCAAACCGTCTTTATTTTATTTTCTGCGAATTTAACCTTATTGCTAATGTATAAAGCCTTAGCCAGTTTACACATATTTAAAAAAATTCTTGAGTAAGTAGCAACATACTTATTAAAAGTTTCAGTTTTAATATAAGGCTTAAGGCCATACAACTCGTAAAGTCTTTCCCTACTTTTCCTGATTCCTTTAGTCGCCCAGTCACTGAATAAAAACTTAGGGCATATAGTTTTAGTTTTCTTCTTAAAATTATTTCTGAATTCTGTTTGAACAACTGAGAAAACTTTTTGTATAAAATATTACCATCGTTCACTGTGAGGTCCCGATAACTTAACTTACCAATTAAAGTGCTGTCAAATTTGTTTAATTTACCGGATGTTATTGGTCTGGATTGAATCTACACTTGTTGTGGTATGTTGGACTCAAATGTTATCAGTAGCCCACTATGATCTGAAGGCAGACAATTCATAATGGCTTTGTTTAAGCAGTCGCAGCAACAAAAAACATTATCAATACATGTAGCAGTAGTCACAGTTGTTCAGGTTGGTTCCTCAAACACGTGTGACAAATGAAATGATTTGAAGAGATTTAATAGTCTACTGCTATCTGAATTATTTTCTAAAATATTTATATTAAGGTCACCACAGATTATGACTAGTTTTTTACCTGTTGCAAGTTTTGCCAAAACATCTTCCATCACTGACTCAAATATACAGTAGTTTTTATAATTGGGGGGTCTATAAATGCACACTATAACATGCTTATCAACTGATAGATCTACAATATCTTTTCGAGGTTTTGATTTAATACCATTTTTGATTAAAATAAGTTAACCTCCACGCGACATAACATTTCTGTTAAAACAGCTGCCCAAAGTATAATTTTCATAATTAATAAGCATTGAATAATCTTTCAGCCAATGCTCAGTAAAACAAATAATTTGAAACATTGTCTTTTCAAAAAACAGTTCTATTTCCAATTGCTTTGCAGAAAAACCTTGAATGTTTTGATGGAATAATTTTAAAGAATTCTGCTTAGCCCCTTTTTTAAATTAACTATGTGAGTTCAAGAAGGTACCTTCTTGTAGGTGGATGTACTCCTAACTATTGCGCTATTGATACCGTCCCTTGTCCTACAAACTAGTTTAAATTATAAATATTAATAGCAGAATTGCTAACGTTATTAATTATAATGAAAACCTGTTTTTAGTATTACTTTTTAATTAGTATTACTACTAATATCAACTACAGTACATGACTTCGACATACTATTTATGTCTGAGTTTAAAGTAAAAGATAATAGCCTCGCTATTTGACATCTTACCCTAATAGGCAGATACACTGTATTGCCTGTCGACTTTAATTTATCAACAAAAATGTTGATGTCAAAGAAAACTAATTGTCACTGTCATGGCTGACAAGAAAATGAACATGTTTATTCAGCATGTGAATATAATTATTTTGTCTACTAGACAATTTTTCCAATATGAAAAAGCACACAATATTATTTTATTACAATTTTATTTTAGTAACTTTGTTACGAGTACACACTCAGTGATGTCATCTTTTTTTAATCCAAACTGTTACCTATAAAGACAGTTAAATTGGTGTGTGATTTATATACATGATATTTCCAACCATCTTTTTTCATCAGATTCAATGCATACGAAAAACATTGTGGTTTTAAAATATTGTTTATACATACTGCCGATTTTGATTTCATAATAAAGGTCCCCGAAAATATTACCACAGAGCACGGACCAACGAATTTTGAATCACGAATCCCATTCAAAGAACCTCAGCAAAGGAATTCATAAGCATTATGGGCCCTAATATATTCCGCGTAATATAGCCCGAGCGAGTCAAAGGGCTTATGTGTGTGAAACAGCGCGTTTTAGCTACCGTGCGAGAGAATTATATAAGTATTTGTGCAAAATAAATGAAAAGGTTTGATTTTCCTCTAATTTACATGATTATCATCGGTCTTATAATGTTCCCACTGCTTGGACACAGACATCCTCTCTATCAGAGAGGGAATGGGCCCCGCAGGCCCAGGGTAGGTTGGTGGATGTCACTTGTCTTCGAATTGTTGGTTCTAGGACAAGGCGGTTTCACCACGATGTTTTCCTTCGCCGTTCTAAGAGCAGTGGTGATGAAATAATTTACACAAAGTAAAGCGCCTGCCTGGGTTTGAACCCACGGCCGGCGACACGGGGCCGTTACCAATGGGCCAGCACTGTTCTTTGATTTACTTGAGTATTATTATGATGAATTAAAATTATTCGTAAACCTATTATGTCAATGGTGCATGACTGCAGAAATAACTTATGATTGCGACGCCATTTATAAAATTATAATTAACAGGACGATGCCTATCTTTCTCTATTACACGATAGGGTCAACTAAAGTTAAATACCTTATAGGTGTACATAAAGATATGATCTTAGCCTTCACTAACATTAATCCTAGAGGCATTTAACCATAAAATTAACGAATGGCGCAAGAAACGTGTTATTGCTAGCATATGCCATAGATCACTACGCCCTAGGCTAGGCGAAAGCACGGAATTAATAAGTACTAGCCAATAAAAAAAATCAAATTCCGAACTACACCAATTAATCTTCTACCAGAAACAATGCTACAAATATTAGAAACTTCTTCCTCGCAATAAAGTAAGCGACCATTTTTCTCTGATTTCTTTCATTATTTCAAAGAAACACAATGGAAGTTTCGCAATATAATAATCCGGAGTTATTTACTCTCTCGGGCATATCTGCTGCATTCGATGCACAATATTGATGCAGGAGTGGTTTCCTACTGAGATTTTCAATAGATACCTGAAGTTTGAATAAAGAAAAGGTGGTTTCAGAAATGTTTTACACTTTGTGGCAGAACAATTTATGCTGCAATTGACTTCAATATATTTATTTAAGGGCATTGTAGCCTTAACCGAGTACGATGAAAGGTAAGTAGCTTGTCAGCTTATTACTAACATTTTTTTTTACATTCTTATGGAAACAGTGAAAGAAAACGTGGGGCAAAAATTTGGTCTTGCTATTGTCTGAAAATATCAACACGTTATCCCCCTGCAGTAGGATTATCATAATCGTAAATAAATACATACTAACAAATAAAGTACTAGGTACTGAATAGGTAGATTATTACAATAAGTACTTTATCATCGACTACTTTCCATATATCCATAATACGCCACTGTTTTCCTCAACAAAATAATGCCATCACCATCGGCTAGCATAAAGGATAAAACCAGCTTTTCAATAACCGCAACATATTACATGCACAAAGAGCCGTTAGCTGCAGATCCAATATCGACTTAATAAGCTTCCCTCTTCCGTCGTCCATTATGATTTAAAAAAATAGAATAAAAACGACGACAAACGGCTATTTTTGCTCTAGCCAATCGTATGAAGATTATCTATCGTTGTTAAGGTAAACAACATCATTAAAATGTGGGCAAATTGAGTTAGCCAAACGAAATATGTTTGTAGAAAATATAAGTAATTAAAACTGGAATATCACATGAGTTAAGAATGTGCAAAAACAACACAATCAAAAGCTAGATCAACATTATGATCATAAGCCTTCGGCAGTCCAGTACTGCAAATAGGCTTCTCCAATCGGAGATCATTCGTCTCGATACTAGAAAACTCTCAATTAGTACGGTTCTACGGCTAATATGGCCGGCCCATTGCCACTACAGCGTGCTTATTTTGCAATTCACGTAGACAAACAAAAAAGCTATAATGCTTTAGAGTAAATATTCAGAGGAATTTTATCTAAAGAGACGTCAGTTCCTCGCTGCACTACCAAACAGTATCTATCAGTAAAAAACACAATAACCCAAACGCCTATTATGAATGCATAAAAGTAACAGTTCCGATACAGCACAATAGTCGCCACATCGGCGAGCACTGACGACACGGTGGCAGGCTGGCAACCAGTCGTGCCGATGGAAGCACTGATTTCAACGGCGACTGAAATTCATTGGAAATAAGATCGGAGCAAATGCAATGTAGTGAAAACGTGCGCTATTGTGGGAGGCGAGGCTTTTACGGCTACACACCCCGCCTTTGCCCTCTCACGTCTCGACTACCCCCTTACCCTAGCTGATCTCCCTCTTTTAGCAGACGGCTCGGCGTTTTACCCTATTGTAACTACACTTACCTACGACTTGCATCGGTTTCCTTAATCATCTTTAATTAACGACACACTATTGTTAACCTCCCCTAACTTAATTTCTTCTCAAACTTCAGTAATGGGAAAACTATGATACTTATCGTAAATTAAGAAAGGTACTTATGGGAACTATCGATTCATTTGTAGATAAAAATGATGGGTGTAGTAACATTAATATGAATAAGTATTAAAGTGACGACGCTTAAAATAATTTAGTGACCAAAAAAATCAAACCGACTTCCAGAACAAAAAACTACAAACCAAAAACTTTCTTTTCCGAAGTCGGTGTCTTTTGTACCCATTTTTTTTCAGTTTTTCGACACCGACTTCGGAAAAGAAAGTTATTTTTTGGTTTGTAGTTTTTTGTTCTGGAAGTCGGTTTGATTTTTTTGGTCACTAATAATAATAATCAACCAACTTTCCTTCCGCAAAGCCAGCGACCGCGACCGTGAATACCTACTGGCTTTAGTTACTACAGTTCATGAAGTTCTCCTTAGTTTTGATATAGGGCAAATGCAAAAAAGGTCATGTTTGCCAAAATATAGGCATGAATGAATCAAAATGTACCGTAAGACACAGGTGACAAGATTGGTTACTTTTAGGACAAGCGTTAAGTGTGCATCAGTTTTAGCGTCATGCACATCACCAGACGTAAAAGACAAGTGGTGCATACAATAAAAACGACCGTTTCCATTTAAAAAAAAGAACACCACTGCAATGCTGTTCCAGAAATACTGGCTGTTATTTTAAATTCAGTTCAAAATAACATAGAGGTGAGCGTAAAGCCGAGAAAACGCTACAAAGAAGAAGGTTTTTCTAAAACGTAGGTAAGATAATGTAAAATGTATGAGAAGGATTCAAGCACCGCGCTTGAGGTTGCTAATTGTAATAGATTTCAGCTTCCGGGTTGTGGTATCGGTTAACACAGTGTAAACCAACTGCTTTTATCATAAAACATGGCGACTGGGAGAGCATAACAAAATGTATGAATAATTATCACGTTTCGAGGCAGTAGTAGCTCACCACCATTCGCTTTTGGCTTTTAACGTAAGTAAAATTTTACTAATAATTACAAATAATTTCGTGAAAATATTTTCAGTTTGATAATAGCAGGAAAATAATATATCTACTCGTACGTTTAACATAATAAAGTTAATATTACAAAGAGGTTTAATTGCTTGTTTGCTTGTAAGAGGTTATCTCTGAAAGTACAGTTCCGATTACGAAAAACGCTTTTACTGTCAGAAGAAATGCTCATAGCCTGGCTATGAAGTAGCTTACATTATAGCCAGGATTCCGTGCTTTATTAATGACCTGGTCATCATCTTCATCATAACTAGTTCCTAATAACATAAAATACATGTATTGTCATTTGGGCCGGTATTGGTTTCACTGAAAGCTATATTTGTGTGCGTTTCAGGAACGTAGATACATTCGGCTCACGCACACAAAGAAAAAGAAGTGAACACACGATATCGCCAGTGTTTTGTTCTAGACGCGGCTTCTATGCGTTATTATTTTAAGCATTTTGATATCAAAAATCCAATCGTGACCACTAAATTTCATGAATATGCTAACATTTCATAGTGTATATTTAGGATAATAAACTGCGCATATGACGCCTTCTCATTAGGTGAACGACCGCATTGCACTGTATTTCCAAATAATTGCAACAGTGATAAATCATGCGAGGAATTTTATGTTATCGCTAATCAAGCCAGAAGGTAGATAAGGCATATTCTTACGAAAGATAATTCCCTGTTACATGTAGAATTATTTTAATCCACAAGAGGATCTCAGGTTTTCCCTTGACGAGATTATCTTGTACGTGACGGATATTACAAGCCTTTATTAATGACACCATGTATCGCACAGCTAAATAGCACAGTTTAATTGTTGTTCTTAATTGTAATTTAGGTTCAATTTAATGTATTTAAAATGGTTACATAATGTAGATGGACTTAATGCCACAAAGTATTCGCTTCTAACTAACGCTTTAAGGTTAAAAGGTCAGTATTGTAGAGTAGCTGTACAAAAAAAAATAAAAGAAGAAAAAATCTTCCAATTACGTTTCTTTGTTTTATTTATTAAAACTTTATGCACAAGTACAAAGGCGGACTTAATGCCTTAGGCATTTTCTACCAGTCGACCTTAGGGTGGTGCAGAGATAAAATAAGGCAGGTGCAACTAAATTAAGGGATAAATTGAGAAAAAAAACATATATAAAAATACATACAAATATATACTTAGATACATACATACAAAAACAATGCTATAGAGAAACCGAAACCAACAAATCAATTCTGTGATGATTCTGCAAACTTCTTGCGAATGTGCTCACGTGCCTTCAATTTGAAAGATAACCGACTGTTTGCCATCCTGATATTCTGAGGGAGCGCATTCCAAAGAGAGATAGCCTGGACAAAGAAGGACGAGTGGATAAACCCAGAGCGGTGAGAAGGACATTGTAGAAGACGATTATTGGTGGAGCGAAGATTTTTACTGAGAGCAGAGCAAAGGAATTGAACATGAGAAGTCAGATAAGAAGGAGAAGAGGGTTTATCAATAAAAGAAAACAGGGTAGTCAAGGCCCTCAGCGCTCTACGCTGACGAATGGGTAACCATTTTAAAAGTGATCGATGAGTGGATACATGATCATACTTACGGAGGTTGAAGACAAATCGAATGCAGTTATTTAGAAGGCGGTCTAGTTTATTGAGTAGATCTGCATTCAGGTCATAGTAGCACACATCACCATAGTCAATAATGGGAAAGATTATGGACTGTACAAGCATGGCCTTTATGTGAGCTGGGAGAAGATTTTTTAGCCGATACAGTGAACGCAACGTTCCGGTGACCTTTTGGCTGACACTCGTAACCTGTTTGCGACAGTCAAGGCAAGTGTCGATGAGCAAGACCAAGATCCTTAACCTCGGAGCTAAACGGGATTGGTACGTTGTCGAAGGTTATGGGTGGAACAGTTAAGCTATCGAGCTTTCTCAAGCTATGGGGGCTCCCAAGTATGATAGCCTGGCATTTTGCAGGGTTAACCGCCACACCGAATCGGTCCGACCAGCCTTTAATCATAATTAAATCCCGGTTTAGCCCCTCGATCGCTTCCGATAAGTTGTCAACACGCGCCTGACAGTAGAGCTGTAAATCGTCAGCGTAGAGATGATACGCACACTGAAGCTCGGTGGTTATAAGATTTATGAAAATTGAGAACAGAAGAGGAGATAAGATACCGCCTTGAGGGACGCCAGCTGCAAGGTCACACCACCCAGAAGACAAGTCTCCAGTACGAACTGATTATTGTGGTATATATTTTCTAAACTTTTTCTAGACGTGACAGTGACATGCGGGTGTAGCCAATGTGGGTAGAACAACAGTTCTGAATTTTGGCATGTACGAGTATATATTTACATTTAACTACGTATTTTACTAAGTAGGTATACATGCAAATATATCAAAAACTGCTCTTTCAAAAAAAACTAAAAACTTAAAGTAAGCATTAATTTTATAAAATACGTGTCGAAATTCGAAAACCGCTACTACAGTACGACCGATGAGTCGTGGCCCGTCTGAAGTCAGCGCCAAGTGGTTGCGCAGAACATACTTTACGATGAAATGGCTGTTTTTTTCACGTCACGACTGTACATGCGCGAAAGTACGCAAAATTCAGACGGGCCACGACTCATTGGTCGTACTGTAGTAGCGGTTTTCGAATTTCGACACGTATTTTATAAAATTAATGCTTACTCGACTTAATGGTACTCTACTTCTTCTTACCTGCACACTTTCCGCTGGTCTCTCAACAATAATTGACTGTATAACTAGTTCATTAAAGAACTCAACACTGGAAAATCTGTTTGGCGTTCAAAGACAGTCATTTTCCGAGCGGTTGAGTTCCTATAGTTACTTAATAAAGTTATTGTAAGTCTGTGCCGACATTGGTATCGAAGATAAGGTTATATTCAAACTAGTTTATGTAAGAATGTTGTGGCTGATACTTCATTAAGGACTCATGTTTTGCTATGTAAATTTGATGTGAACTTAAAAAAAAACTAAAAAATATTCATAAACTGGCGCCTTTTTTCTGTGTCATTCAGAAGAAACATAGTGAGAAGACTAAAAAGAACAAAACCGTTCGAGTTTGTGTTTAGTGTTAGTGAATGTGAATAGTGTAACGTACAAAAGTGCTACCAAACAAACACAAGAACGAAGTGTATTCGCCTTAATAGAGACAATAAGAAAAGTGCTATTGGACACATTCTTAGTAAAGACAATGTAATAGATTAGTGTAATGTAGTTAGTTTATAATTTAATTACTTACTAGTCTATTTATAAGGCTTGATTGTAATAAAATTAGGGTCCATCCTATTGATGAATCCTAGGAGGAAGGAAAAACAAAATTCATAAACTACAAAGATGGCTCTACTACGATAACGTGAACATAATTATTTCAGCCGAAAGATGTCCACTGCTGAACACAGGAATCCTGTAAGTGCCGCCACATCGAATAGTCCGTCTGATTCTTAAAAAGATATTGAATAAATTTTGAAAGGAAAAAAATAGAAAGCTATTTAATTTGAGACATTTTTGAAAAGTGATAATTAAGTTCTATAGCTCCATAATGAAATAATAATAAATCAAATGAGACAGAATAAACGAAAATGTTTGGTTTAAAAATTCAAATTGTGTACCCCATTTACCACAGAAACAACATTCATCAAAAAATTTGAATAATGAAAACATTAATTAAGAACGTAATAATGCAGCTCTCGGGTTTTAACGCAAGAAAATAAACTTGATTGAACTAAAATACGGGTCTCTTACTTTTGGTAACTTTTGATTGAATTTGGCGTAAATTTGTGGTCGGCGACCTTTCAACTATGTTACCGGAACGTTAGCAGGCTGCACAATGCAAAGAGCAGACACAATATGGAGACTACAAAAGGTCAATTTCACTATACACATACAGCCTGCCCGCTCTCTCCCAAAATGGAAGGTTCCAAAGAGGTTATAGAGTAAGCAAACTGTTTGATCAGGTACGGTAAGGCTCGCTTTTGCCGTCATCATATTGGGTCATTGTTTTGGCCGGCAGTGTATTGTAAGTCCTTTGCATGTGTGGTGAAAGTTGACGTTTGGTTTTGGATGACGTACACTTTCTGGACGATTTATTTGGTGTTTGCTGATCTTCCACCACAGCTAATGTCTGGAAATAAAGTTCTCAGGAGTGTTACCTTTTAAGAGAAGATTTTTCTCATGGTTTTTCTGTACGTAAGTTATTTGCAGACCCAGTAACTATATTAACACGGCGCATATCCCGGGAGCAACGTTTTCCTTCTACAAAACACAGTCCATAGATTCAATGTTTGCTAGAAGTTCTATGCAAACACAACTCTCGCCTCTCGCTTTTTGGCGTAATATTTTCCTGTGTGCAGTCTGTGTAAATTGAATGTTTACTCGGCAAATAATACAATTTGCTTTTACTGTGTCTGTTACGAATTGGCACAAAATGAGTGAAGCCTATGCCGAGCAGAGATGATAATGTCTAGAACGAATATTCGAGTATTATTTTGGTTAGATATCCCAAAATCCATGAAACTACTACAAGATAAGAAAGAAAGAGAGACAAATATATTTATTTGTGACCCGCACACTGCACAGGAGATACGAGAAATAAGTAAAAAGAAAAAAAATTACATTAATAAAAAAACCCCGTGCGAGACCAAAAAGGCTCCACCTCCAATCTCAGCATGTGCAGCAATATCCAAAAAGAAAATAATTTAAATACGATAAATAGAAATGGGATACCAAATTCGTCAGTACGCAGTAACATAATAGTTTTGGTCGTCGAATTCCAAATAAAATCGACCTTTTGAAACCTTTTTCCAGCTGAAATAACCTTTCATATCGAATTTCTTTACGAGTATTGTGAAGATATTTGGTATGCAAGGTTTGTTTTATTTAGGCCAACACTGGATGACCCAATAGCAGAGATTTTTAATATCCTGCATTCCAGTGGTTGCGAGCGTAACTCCTGAATGTTCAATTCCCAGGTTGCCTTGTTATTAGATTTTTATATTAGAAATTTCTTAGAACCAGCCTTAGGACTAGTTTTAGACTCTAAGGCCCGCTTGCGCCAGCCTGGTGTATTTTTTATTTATTATTATTGTTGTTAGGCTTGCGCTTGACCACTATCTCACCTGATGGTAAGTCTTAGTAACTCCGAGTTAGTCTTCTTCTTTTCGTATCTTTTTGATTCAAGTTTTATCCGACCAATATGTGACCACCTGGACAGCTCTTCCGTTGGCCAGTAAGCTTATTAGCTACACGGACCCATTATGAATGAGACATTTGTTATTTAACCTCGTGTTACCAACTAACTCCGAGTTAAGTTTTTCGTGCACGTGGGCTTTAGAGGTCAAGGGCAATAATTGCGCCCGGAATAGATTGATCTCGATTATCAAGTGAAATTTGCTTTAACCCTCATAAGTTTAAACAAATATTATGTAAGTACAGTGTTATTTTTTTTTTTTTATATATAATTTCGAGTCCAATGAACTCCTTGACGGTACATTTAAGGTACTAATTATTTGTGTAACATGTTACAGTCTCTTCTAGTTCCCGTAACAGTGTCGTCGGATTTATATTTTAGCACCTTGGTCACAGCGTGTTCACTTCGTTAGTAGTCAGCCTGTTAGATACTTACCCGGCGGAATATTATGGCAAGATTGCAATATATTGTACTTGGTATATAAACTAAATAAACGTGACATATGAACAAAATGAGAAACTAAAAGACAGTAAAGAAATTTCGAGTTCACATCATGCCCATTTAAGTAAGAGTCGTTTTATGAGAACTGCTTTCAACAAGATTCATGTCTGAACTGGACCTCATTTCGCAGAACTCATTTGAATGCAAAATGCGATCTCTACATTACGCGTATTACGTACATATGTCCGTTAGGAGGTGCTCCACATATTTCAGTTCCCGCTGGATTTATTCCCCGGACTAGCTGAACGAAATTTGTTCCAACAGTCAGTTTAGTCAGTCAGTTTAGAACAAAAATAAACTTTAACAATTACCGTTTTATTATAACCCACGCACTTATCCGCATCAAAAATTACAACCCAAAACGAAACCTTCGTCATATTTATTTTGAACTCCAAATAGACATTAAGAGTCCATTAATTTAACGGTTCCAAAGTTAATAAAATTCGCGTACGTCGTTCGGTTAAATGTGCACATAAAACATCAGAAAAACAAGCGGGTGCGAAATAACGGCCTCAAAATAAAACATGGTACATTTGTTACGTTAATAGGCATCCCGCCAGTATAAAGGATGTACTAAATACCGTGAATTTACACGAAAAGTATTAGCAGACCGACGATAATTGATCTCTAGGGAAGCTAATAATAAATTTGTGGTCGAGACGGCCGGTGAATTGAAACGACAAATACCGATAAATATGGCGAACAAGTCGTGTCGCTGGTGATCTGTCAAGTCGACAGGTGAAGGACCGATCCGTTATGACCACACATAACAATGGGGCATTATGATGACAAGTCAACGCGTTCAGACGGAGCAAAAAAAACAGAAAATAATCAACTTCGACACGTATATAGAACAATATTTAACCACAGCTTAAAACAACGTGTTTCAAATCAGTTCGTGCATCTACGACATTTCACCGAAAACATCAAAGACGAAAATGCTTATTTAGACACAAAGCTTTGATAATGACATTATTATTTAGGAAACAAATACATTTTATTTTAATGACAGGCTTTTTCCTCAAAATCTGAATAGGTACGTATTCATTACTATACAAATAAGGGCTGGTCGACCTGCGGCCAAGTACGTGACAATTTTATATAATAACGTAAACTAGTGAAATCTCGTATTTAGGCGCTTTTAGTCCCACCGCCGCCGCCGACTAGGAAGCGACCATTTTTTCTAAAGTCATCGTTGATAGTTTCTCGTTTGGCCACAATCACACCTGATGGTAAGCTATGGTGTGGCCGATGATGAAGCAAGTTTGCCTAAAAGTTATTTAGCTCTATTTTATTGCACAATAGATTTATGTCCCGTACAATTTAAAGATAAAACTGAGATTAATTGTCAAATTGCCGCGAAGAAAAATACTCACTGAGCCAACGCTCGCTTGGCAGGCAGAACTCTAGCTACTCGTTACCTATCTACTTGTACCTAGTTGCTAGCTCTGTTGCGCTAACCATCAGGAGTGAGATAGTTGCCTTGGAGCGATGGAAACTCTATTTAGCAAGCCTAATGAAAATCGGGAATTCGTTAGACTTGAACTCAGCTAATAGGAAAAGTCTCAAATAATGCTAAAACAGCACCCCTTTCATTCCCGTTTTAACACAACCACATAAACATAAAACAGACAAACGTTTTCCTTTTTATTTCTTTCCACTCTCACACCCAGATGGATAGCGATAGACATCTAAACCGATTGTGTGGCTCTCGGAATTAGTTTACACACGCGTGCGGGACTTTATTTATTTTGCTACTGATATACAGCGGCACATTGAAGGCTGACGTGACAGCTAGACTTATTGCACGCTCGACAAGCTCGGTTTTATGGCCGTGAAAAACGAGCTATATACATATATCGGCTGAATGATAGCGTACAGGTGCCAAATAGATGGTATTGAGGTGTTTTTGGATCGCATTGTTTGAGATTGGGGCAATTTTTAGGCTTGTAATTCGTGACACGTCTTGTCTGGCGTCTGATTGATGGTATAAGGCAGCCAATACATGTCCTACAATAGCTCTTTTGTGTCGTGTTACAGGCCTGTTTTCAACATGTTAAGACGGATGTTTTCCGACCCTTATGCATATATTTAAATGACCGCAATTATTTCAAAAACTATTGAACCAATTTTCGATGATTTTTCTCAAACGTGTTTTTTTGATCAAACATTACATCTTAGTTTTAGGCATACGTTTTACTTAAGTTAATTAAGAAGCTACTAATGAGTAAACTGTCACTGATAGCCAGCGGCATATTTAAGGCTAACGTGACAGCTCGACTCATTGCTCGCTCGAAAAGCGTTTTATGGCCGTGAAAAAACAGCGGTATACATATAAGTATATCGTCTGAATTATAGCATACAGGTGCCAAATCTATGGTATTGGGTGTTTGAAATTGAGGAAATTTTAAAGTGGGTCTTGCAATTCGGGACAAGTCTTGTCTCGTGTCTGATTGATGGTATTAGGTGGGATAAGGCTGTCAATCAGTAGATACACAATGACGTAACCGGGTGTTATTGGCCTCTGCGTTATAATAGCTATTTTGTGTTGTGTTATAGGCTTGTTTTGAACTGACTAAAAAAATAAGCTTTTCTAATTGGGCTAGAGACTGTTTGACTGCAATTTTCACAAAAACTGCAAAACCGATTTTCATTTTTTATGAATAATGTTATCTTGATCTTGCCTGAATGTAAGCCTAGCTTGCCCACAATTTTTACTAAAGTTAAGTATGTCCATACTTATCTAACTCAACTTCAATCGTAGCTTGTAAAATCTACCTGTTCCAAAACATTTACCTATTAAGATAAATTCAAATTGCTTGAATGAACAGCATAATATCCCCGATCCTACACCGCGTATTAAATTGAAATACCTTACTTCCTTCCGTGAATATCTTAGTTAATAAACGTGTACGTAATATCAAAGAACTGCTTTGACGTGTCGTATGTTCATATATGACAATATAAAGGATGTTCATATATTATAGAGGTTTGTATTATTAAATTGTAATCTAGGTCAAAGTTCGAGGTCGGGCAATGCTAATGTAGTGATATTAATACCACTATAAAATGCTCTACGACAGTTTGGCACGCCATGTACTTAATAGTCCCTTTGATCTCCTAGATTAATAAATCACGTAATTACATATAAGTTCATCAGTGTCTATATTGTTTAATGTTCGTACGTAAGTATTTTGGGGAATACTGGATTTAAGCTACTTAACGTAATTGGGTAGGAATTGTCTAAAGAGATTGACAAAATTTTCATTAAGCTTAATTCAATTAATGAATTTTCATTTACTTAGATTGAAAGATGGATGAAAAGACATTGCATGTAGCAGAGATGAGAATATTGAGATGCATGTGCGGAGTGACGAGAACGGATAAAGTGAGAAATGAATATATTAGAGGAAGTATGAAAGTGGCGCCAGTGACGAAAACGTTGAAAGGAAACCGTTTGTCCTGGTATGGTCATATAATGAGCAGGGATGAAACGCATGTTGCTAAAAGAGTTATGAATATAAATGTGAATGAATGGAGAGGGAGGGGACGGACAAATAAACTGTGTTAGGAGAGAGATGAAGAGGGAGGGGACAGCCAATGAAAAGATGGATAGACTGTGTGAGAAGTGATATGAAAGAAAAGAGAGTCAGTGATAGCGTGACGAGGGACAGGACGGTATGGAAGAAGAAAACGTGTTGCACCGACCCCAAGTAATATGGGACAAGGGCAGGAAGATGATGATGGGTGATCCAGATCTTATTGTAAAGGTTAAGGAAGAATAAAAGCTGACCCCAACAAAGTTGTAGAAAGGCTAGGCAGACATAGTAGGCATCAAATTATAACATTTTCCACTATTTCAGAAATATAAAATTTCCGCACGTGTTACCCTTTACGTCTTTTGCAATACGTGGTTCCTCCCAGCACTCAATATCCAAAGAATGTTACTAAGAAGCTTTGGGACACACTAACTGAAAAGATGCATCGAGCTAATGGAATATCTAAACCGATAAGTTTTCCTCACCTTTTCATAAAATAAAATGGTTCAGTCACATAGAACGTTGCACTGTGTGGGGGTTTTTAAGTCGCTTTTAAATGTAAATTGTTCAGGATTTGTTAAGTTAAAGTTAGGTTCATAAAAGTTGAGTTTTAAGAAGTCACATCTTAAAAGGACTAAAAATATGGCAAATGCAATTAAAAGGGCAATGGAGAGGGTAATGCTCGGCGTTTGCATGAGAACCAGGGTTTCCGACATAGCCCGAAGTATTGCCAAACTTAACTAGCAGTGGGCAGGAAACATTGCTCGCAGAACGGATGGTTGATGGGGCTGAAAAGTTCTGGTGTGGCGACCGCGTACCGGAAGGCGTAGCGTTGGAAGGCCTCTAGGAGGAGCGATGACCTGGTCAAGGCTACGGGAGTCCGGTGGAAGCGAGAAGGACGGGACCGATCAGTCTATCAGGCCTATTGTCCAGCAGCGGATATTTCCCGCATACAATAAAACAAATATTATACTTGATGAAGCATACTATCATGCCAGTATACTCCGAGAAGTTAGGCAGAAGAGTAGTTAATGTTTAATCCAAATAAAATTGGGGGCGAGCCCTTTGGCATAGAGCGCAACTCCAGACCCCGAGCTACAACTGAGAAAATCCAGAGTGAAACAAATTTATTAGTTTAAGTTAGTAGGTGGCAACATTGCTTCTATTTCCCTGGTAGCGGAAGCACATCTGTTGTTACTTTCTTCATTTCGAATCAGACAACAAAAGACAGCTATTCGCAGAAATCCTTAGAAATAGTACCTATAAATTAACCACGGCAATACCAAAAATATAATACCCTTACCTCAACAAACCCTAAACGACGACACTCCAAGAATAACACAAGAAAGCATCCTAGGTCTTAGAATAGCACCATAAAGGGCAGCACAATTTCCCTTAATACCACAACTAACAAAAGTTTGCATGTCATGTCGTACTGTAATAAACACGAAATCTTACTTACATTAACTTTTAACTTTACCAACAAACCGACCCTATATGGCATCACGTTAAGAAACATTGCAAGCCTAATGCATTCTTAGAAACGACAAAACACTCATGTTTTTAAGTTTCTCTGTACTCAAAATCGTCGTGCGGTTTTACCAGCATAGTGTAAATGCATACTAATATTACAAATACGAAAGTAAATCTGACTATTTGTTTGTTAACTTTGCAGACCTTAATAACATGGTAGGACCATAACCTGGATTATTATCTCGGTTGTATGTTCCCTTGGGATAATAAAAAGACTTATCACTCGGGCGAAGCTGCGGGCAGAAGCTTGTCAATACTAATTATAAATACGAATATAACTTTTCACGCCTTGACGACTGAACGAATTCGTATTGAGTTTGGGACACCGATGGACAATAAACTAGGTAGGGACATAAGATTAGAGATTATCTAGACCTGCAGTGTCCTCCCTTCTTCTTTTTAGATTGTCGATGGCAAACAATAAAAAAAAATGTGTTTGGCCCAGAA
This sequence comes from Orthosia cruda, assembly GCA_964057195.1. Lineage (NCBI taxonomy): Eukaryota > Metazoa > Arthropoda > Insecta > Lepidoptera > Noctuidae > Orthosia > Orthosia cruda. The sequence goes on from OZ059828.1 coordinate 16,914,740, forward strand.
TTTAGCCACGGCAACACAATTCGGTGACGCAGTCATAAGGTCCTCGCAAGTACAAGTGACAGGGCACGCTGCGCACTCTGAGAGGTAGACCATGGTCTGCGAAGAGATGCCACACGAGCACTAACACTAACACAAAGACTAGTGCCATCAGAGAACTCCCAACTGCGGAGGTTGTCCTTGCTGCGGCCAAACCTACCATGTAATATACTATTTAGGGCTTTCCAGGTCGATCACGGCAGAGTGTGCCCGATGAAATAGTAAAGAGGCTTTGTCTCTCGCCATAGGTCGCATCACGCCGAAGAGGAGTTGCCATCAGATAGGCCTACGCAGCTTCCAGTTTTTTAGGCGCTGGGGCACTGAGCTGTAATTGTATTGTATTATATTGTGTTCCCTTTGGATAATAAAACACTATTAACGCGAGCAAAGACGCATGCAGAAGCTAGTGAGCCAAAACATCTTCAGACGAAACCCTAGCTAGATAATAGGCTTTCGACGCCATTATGGAACTAACTAATTGCAGTTACTCGGTTTTAGCAAGTTCAGTAGTTCGCGATGTTTAACGAAAGTACAAGTGTACGAACTTTCCAACTAATATGCGTCGCATAAAAGTTTATTAAACGTTAATAAAGTGTTAAGTTTAGAAGTTACTTGTAAGGCATTAAGTTAAATGTGTGGAGAACGTGCTAAAGTATTTTCGGTTTTGTAATTAAACTACAAATTGTGTTAGGATTTATTCGCAAATTGTTGGTAGGCGGGCCTTTAAAAAATCCATATATTTCGTGACGATTCGAACGTGATGTAAATCCACATAGGCCAATGTATTCACAATTTAAAAGACATTTTAATTATTCGTATTCCTCTCTTTAGGACAAAATTGTTACATCGGTTTATTTGATGTTTATTTTCGCATCCGACGTTCAGAATAAATAAAGCATTCCCCCAGCTGACGTAAACCTCTTAAATCTACCAATTGTAATTACTGGGCCACAATCCCATTTTATCTAGGTCATCGAATCTTCTTCGTCGTCTTTCGAATATATCCGACCCTCTTCATTCGCATCAAACATTTCAGGATAATTTTTGCAAGGAAACACACTTTCCCACTTATGTGAATTTTCGGTTGAGAAAGTTTCGCCATCTTACTCTAAGTGATTGTACAGAACTGAACTACACTTCGATATTGGATGAAGAAATAAAATTGTATTGGACACTTGAGGTTGGTAGAGTAAGTTTAAAGTTTAGAAGTAGTTTGATATGAGCGAAGTTTTATATGGGTTTGATTTTTTGCTGGCCAGTATCATTTACAAGAGGAGCTTGTGGCTAAGTATAAGTGCCGCACGGGTCCATCATTTAGGTTAAGCAACGTTGATCGAGGTCAGTCCGTGGATGGGTGACCATACGGCACTTACCAATACTCCTCCCATGCCTCGGAAAGCACGTTAAGCGATTACTGTCATGTGAAGATCTTTGATAATCGTTACGAACCAGAACCCATAGTTTTTGGGTTCTGCTTCGTAACGATGGCACCAATCTTGCCGAGAGGTATCTTGATACCCAGTTACTGGGTTGTGGAGGTCAGAAAAGCAGTCGACCCATGTAAAATACTAACATGCAGTCCGTTTCGTCTGGTTTAATTCAAGCTTCAAGCTTTTTGCCTCGCCTTTATATCAATGTTCTACATCTGACGGCGAATATGTACAATCTGCACATCATATCTTATGGGAGTGTATTCTCTCGCAGAATGAACGCAATATTATGTTGGATAATATACAGGCTGCATCCAGAGTTATTTACTATAGTGACCTTGAAGAAACTAGAACAAATTTCCGTGCGTTCAAGCGTTTAATTAAGCGTTTTATTTTTATTGGAATCAAATAATAGATCAGCTTACAATGTTAGGACCCATTAATATTACCGATATTTTTTATCCGTGGTGCTAGGAAACTGGGCTTATCCGAGTTGTTAACGACCCTTTGTGCCTATTGGCCTTGTTTGTTCGGTTTCCTGATTGATATAGAGGGAAGTGTTTTTTTTTTCCTACTAAGCCGTTCTTCTTTTCTGATTAATTTCGTTTGATGGTTGATTCTGGCTTTTAGGAGTTGCAGTGGTTTGGGAATAGTGCCGTGGGATGTTGATTTAATTGGAAGCAGACCCCAACATAGTTAGGAAAAGGCTAGGCAGTTTGAGTGTCATTTACAAGTCGGGTTTGCAACAGTGTCCGATATGTTATGCGCACACCGAGGCGCGGCGCGTCATTAAATATACACGCCACTTGCACCTAGGCACTAGATGATAAATATTGCTCATATGTTGCCACTTCACCGGCTGATACTAAGTATCACGCAAACATTTTCAATATTTGCTGCTGGAATATATTCAGCTCTATTTTAGCCCCATTTTTAGTTAAAACTGGCTGTTGCTCGCGACTTCGTCCGCCTGAAACTCGTATTTTTTTTATTATAAAACGTCTTTTTCTAAAAATGAAACCTAGCTAGATCAATTTATCGCCCCCGAAACCCCGTGCATACAAAATTTTATGAAAATCGTTGAAGCCGTTTCCGAGATTCAGATTATATATATGAATTGCTCGTTTAAAGGTATTAGTCACTCTTCGCCTGCCATCGCCGCCGAGCGGACGTCTCGCTGCCGCCCGCCGCTCTCGCCGCCCCCACCGCGCGCCCCGCCGCGCCCCTCTCTCCGACTCGTCGCGACACTGCGTGACGTCACTGCGGTCGCCGCGTCTCCGCGCGCCGCCCGCAGGTGTCGCTACTAGTAACTTCGGTTACTAGTAGGGACATCTTTTTTGGCCCCTTCCGGGTTAAAACCACGACTTAGTGGTCCTTGGTGGAAACCTAACGGTGTTAACGAAGCCAAGTGGAGTGGTGACCCGCCCACTCGCCAAGTCCCGTCTGGATACGGCAGTCAGAAGGAGTCGGGAGCAGGGTAGTTGGCCTTGGTAGATAGCCTAGTCAACCCCTGTCTCTGCCCACAGCGATTCACCTGGCACGGTCGGGTGTCTCAACCCCGACGTGCCAGACTTTCGGTACACAGGAGGAGGGTGGCCCACCTTCGGTGGGTTCACCGGTACCCTAGGACCCCTGCCACCCAATAAGATTGGTGGCAGGATAACAAGCTTAGGGCTCACCAGATACTCACCTCCCAGTCTAACCCGGCTGGGAGGGTAGGATTCACACATCCCCGGGCCCATCCACCCGGGGAATAAGGTTATCAGCCCCTTAGTAGTTTTAGATTTTTCTTTTCTCCTGTTTCTGGCTCTATTGACAACGATGCATCCCGTTGAGGTGTTAATAGAGCTCGTCAAGGACTTGATGTCGGACGATCCCAGTCCGCGTCATGAAAACCAGTCCCGTTTCAAGATTATTCTTGCCTCCCTTGCCAGATTTGCACCTTACAGTGCCCCTGTCCCCCCGCCCTATTCTGACATAAGTCATCTCCCAGAAAATGTGCAATACGCCATTAAAACAATTAAGGAGAGGTTCGCTCAGGACTGTCATCTCCGAGGTAGACTCGCCACTCTCTTTGGCACAGTTTTAGAAGCCCTAGTACCTAACATAAATCCGATCGTTGAGGATGTACTGGAACCTGAACCTAGCATGGCCCCCGTGCCATGTGAGGAGAAGGACTCCCCCAGATCACCCTCCCCACTCGTCAGGCCCACTTCCGGGCCTAGATCACCCACCCTTTCCCAGGGCGAGGTTCTTAGAAAGTCAGATCCAATTCCCTCTGAGAGAGACCGTAGCCCTCTAAAGCCCCAGACTTCGGCTACTAAGCCTCCTCCTCGTAGGAGGTCCGACTGTCTTCAGTACAAAAAGAACAAGGAGTGCGTAGCCGCTATCCACGCAGATAATAGGTCCAAATCCACATCCACAGATCCAGAACGTCAACATCAACAGCTTGAAACGATTTCGCCGTATCGAATATCTGAAGCAAAACTTCTGGGCTCGTTTCTCACATGACTACATTTTATGGCTACAGGAGAAAACCAAATGGTGCCGGTCGTCTGGCGAGCTCAAGGAAGGAACATTGGTCGTCTTAAAGGACAAACACTTACCTCCTCTTATGTGGCTTCTAGGACGCATCACACATGTTCTCCCTGGCAGAGATGGCGTGGCGAGGGTCGCCGACATCCAAACCAGAAAGGGTGTCATCCGGCGCGCCTACAACACCATCTGCCCGCTGCCCGTTACTACAATTGAAGACTCTTTAACGGGGGGAGTATGTTGAGGCCACAGACTTCAACATAGCCGGCCGACGTGCGGCTAGGAAGGAGGGGTGCGGGGACAGCGGCTCGTCGCACGGACAAAAGCGGAGAACGGGCCCCGCGCCAACCAGTCAGCTGTGTTCCGTCTTTAAGCACGGCTGCGCCCGAGCATTTTTAAATCTTTCTATTTTCATATTTACTTTTTATCGTCTTGTTATTCCATATTTTACCTTTTCTTATTACATGTTATACAGTCCACTCTCTTTCATTTCATACACGAAGGTCTATCGTCGCGAACATTGGTTGGGCCGATGAGGAAGGTGACTCTCCCATCGATATGGACACAGCCCTCAGTACCGACGATGAATGGGCAGCAGTAGCTGACCACATCGATCAGGTTTTAGAAAATCCCCCAATTGACCCCAATAAGCCCGATTTGTCAGAGGACTATGCCACTATGTCCTCTTCTTCTGACTCTGATGACAGAGACTTCATAGTCCACTCTGGAGGAAAGAGGAAAATGAGGAAAAGTCCCCCTCACGCTACCAAGGCCAAAAAGCCAGTAGCTAAGACCTCTCCCCAGCCAGTTCTGCCGCCGGCCTTGCCCGACAGGCAACCCTCCCCCGCCCCCGCCCCTGCTAGTCCTTCTCAGCGGTCAAACCGCTCGCCCAGCCCTATGGTAGTAGTAAATACTACCACTAGGAAGCCTCCTCCTCCTCCACCCATTTATCTTCAAGATAAAGGGAAATGGGGCGACATATCAAGCGCCTGTGTAGCGCGTAAAATTAATTTCACCAAGGCCACTGCATGCCAACAAGGCATCAGAATTTAAGTCAGTGGGGACTTGAATGTGATTATCGAGATTTAACTCGTTTTCTCAAAGACAGGAAAGTATCTTTCCATACTTACTTCCTTCCGGAGGAAAAGTACACTAGAGTAGTCACAAAGCGCGTTCCGAAGGAGATCCCGGCGGAAGAAATCCGAGAGGATTTACTAGCGCAAAAAGTCCCTGTGTCAGAGGTCCACCGATAGCACAAAGCAAGAGGCGGAGATCTCTACGACATGGTCCTTGTCGTGTGTTTCCCCTTCGAGGGTCACAATCCCAATTTTTTATGTCAGGACCGTATGCAACTTGTCAGGCATTTCCATTGAAAAGCCATACCGTCCCCATCTCGTTGGTCAGTGTCACAACTGCCAACTCTACGGTCACTCTCAGACTAATTGCTTCGCGCCTCCCAGGTGCGTTAAGTGCATGGGAGAGCACAGTACAAAGGACTGTTCCCGTCCAAAGGACCGATCACAATGCACGGAGCCTCCCAGCTGCGTGCTTTGTGGACAAGTCGGGCACCCGGCTAATTACCGTGGTTGCCCAAAAGCCCCTGAACTTGCGCCTAAAATGGCCAAGCGTAATGACGCGCGCCAAGCGCGCCAAGCCCCTACCACTCAACCCCCGCCCAGACAAGCCCCTCAGAGGCCTTCACCCTGGGGTAAGCTGAACCACCATACAGGAACAAGTGTAGATGTGTACAAGTGACCACTAGAGCGACCACTAGAGCGTACCGTAGATAGGAAGGTAAATAATACTCGTCAGTCGAATAAAGAATTTAAGCCAACACCCGTCAATTCCATACCGAAAATATTATAAAACCATAGGAATACCAAGCCTACCGTATGAAACAAGAACTTTTATTTGGTATTTCAATTTTCCACGCCACATTGGAAAACAACCGACCAGACTCCAATGGGTTATTCAAACTGGAAGCCTACAAATTGCAACGTTAGTTAGACAGGCTTGTGTGTTTTTCAAATTCTAAAGGACGTATGTGGGCACGTGTCCGGACAAAAGCGTAATTAGCATAAAATGCAAAAGTCCCTGACTAAAGATAAATGTTAATCCCAACAAAAACATGTTTTGTTATCCAGTTTGTAACAGTAATTCGTGTTAATTTAGAGTTCCGGGGATGTCAGCTTGGGTAATTTATTTCAGCTCATCCCAAGGGCCTCTGTTTTGAAATTTTAGATGTAAAACTTCTATGTGTATCGTCGTGACATATCTCGAATAATAAATAATATCAGAAAGAGAATCTTAGCATTTTATTTCGCCTCCGTTCGTGTGATGAACATAAACGGTTTTATCACCGTATAAACGCGCCCTGTGTCGGTAGCAAAACATAGCAAACGCATGTAACTGTGTCTCTGAAATTCCCAGAATTTCGTCTAGCTGCCTTTGATCGCATGTTTGATATAAATTACAATTAGAGAGTCCTTTACAACGGATTTTATGATGTAAATATAAAGTGAGGCTGCCGCTGTGTAAATACAAAATATATGTAGCAGACTATTCCGATAAATATTCAACTATCTATGAACAAACAAGAGTGTTTGCGATGAAATCCCGAATTTATGCAGCGAGACACGTTTGCACTGCAGGTGGTAAAGATAAACGAATTATTAACATAATAAGGAAAGAAAGAAAACTAGTTTAGATAATGCTTGTTTCTAAGTAATGTTAACACAAGGGTGGCCAATGCGATAAACTTTCAAGTTATATTGTGTAGAAAGGTCCAAGTGTACAAGTTAAACAGTGTTTGAAAAGCGAGTTACACAAACGAATATACTTTGTAGCTACGAAGACTCGCTAATAACTTTATATCCCGAAGCGTTTTCATATCGCCACACAGAACATTCTGACGCGGAAAAGTATTTTCTCATTTGTACAAACATTTCACCAAATCACATTTAGGAGTACTTTTCATCGTCGCTTTGACAAAAGATATGGCTATATTTGTGATGATGACGACGAACGTGTCAAAGTGAAGTTGAAAAATCCGGTAGGTATAGATTGAGGTAATAATGTACTACGCTCAATGTAGGTATATGATATTTATTCATGTATCCAGAAAATGATTTTGTTAATTTGACTATATTTATACAAAAAAAAGGCCATTTTTAATTATTGATCCTGCGTAGGCACGTATCCGGCCGGTTTTTTGTATCTAATATAATGAAATATTTCAGAAATTATCAAAATTTCACGCCACTCAAGAATGTTGAAAATATTCATTTCTGAATATTCGTTAAGCGCCAAGTACCGTACGATCATTTTTTGTTTCGATAAATATAAAAATATGAACTGATTAAATATTTTCCATTTTTCCGTTGTGTATCTCAGATATTATGAACTTAATATTCAGCAAAAAAACCGCCAGTATCTACCCATTTTATCGACATTTTACAACCCACTTTATATACCAGCTGTTTATATAAAAAAACGTAATAAAAACTTACGACGCAACATAAATATATGCATACGGCGTAACAGTAAACTTAAAAAATATAATTTTTGTTCCTTTGTCTTTTCATAACACAATGAGTATTGGTGGGTAATCTCTTGAAATTCTCTCAGTGATTACTTTTTATTGGTCGTTTACGTGACTTAGGGTGCTTATGTGAAAGGACCAGAGATGTGTACTAAATATCACTAACGTCAGCCAAAGTAGTAAAATCCAAGATATTACAGAAAAAGCTAAGTGTAAAAAAGAGAGCGGGGGAGAGTGGATTTATATAACCGCAGTTTCATTTATGATGCAACGCACAAAAGGTAGTTCCATCAGCTACGTGCAGCTGTTCGCATGGAGGATGGATCTGGATTAGCAAATAATGCGGTACTAGACCAGGATGCATAAAGAGCTCTCCGTATCCAAACCTAAATTTAGACTAAGATAGAAACATAAGTGTATTTAATATTTTTGTTATTGTTAAATTGTCATGTATAATGTGTTTATTGATGACTTTTGTAATGTATATCTGATTGTAATCTTTAAAATTTGTAATGTATCTAATATTTTTAATTACACATGTATGCATAATATGGAGTTGGACTTGTTCCGAAATGAATGAATTTTATTTATAAAGTAGATGTTATTCTTATGCATCATTAAAAAATACTGACGGTGAAGGAAAACATCGTGAGGAAACCAGCATCCCCCTGTGCATGTCCCTGAACCAAAAATTCGAAGACATTAGACATCGACCAAGCGCATTCCGATTCACAGTGAGAAGGCGTGTTAAACGCAAAGCTACTATTGTGCGTATAACTCATAATAATATCGACAGCAACCACTCAAGTGATCCGTAATTACAAATAATATTACGGCCAATTGGACATAGTCACATAAAGTTCATTGCATAAATAAAATACAACTAAGCAAAAACTCCTTATTAATTAGATTGTAGTCCATCTATCTTACTTAATATTCCTTGCGTATCGAATATATTAAATCAAGCTGAACTATTCTTTATAACGCATACATAAATTGTCCAATAAAACATCGAAGTTGATCTATCTTCTTTATGTCTTCTAGTCTGTAATCCGTTGGATGTTATTGATGATGTCACGTTTTTTGAATGACACTAAGCCATGAGAATATCAATTGGTAGTAACCTAAGAACCTATTATATTTATAAACAGAATATTTTAGACAAATGAATACTCGAGAATCCTTTACCTATCCATCCAAAAAGAACATACTCGTATGTACCAATTTTTCTGTTCCTTCTTTGTGTCTGTATATTATGTGTGTGTCATGTGTGTGTGCATTAATGTTTAAATAAATAAAGACGATAGCAGGTTTTGATTTCCTTTCATGCAACTAAGTTCATGTTATGGACGGAACGACCGCTTGACAATAAAAAATTGTAAACGGTTTCATTGAAATGAATAGTTTGATAAATCCAAGAAATCTCTGTAATATGCGTTTTCTTTTTTTTGCAATCTTTATTATTACACAAATAGGCACTTTATGAAGTGAAATATGTGTCGTAAGTTCCATAAAATGCTTTAAAATGTACCTACTCCGTACACAGTTAGCACTTATAACTTAAGGACACCCAAGACACATCTTGACAACGCACTCTGAGAGCACATCAGTCGTGCAAAGTGTGAGTTTTAGAGCACTTGTGCATTCTTGAGGACAATAGTCTGTGTTTGTCACTCTTTAAGCATCCATTAGATGGTCCATGAAGGGACTAGGAACTGTTGTTATGGATATCACTATCAATATATTCATATTATACATATTAAAAGTCGTTATTTTACATCGAAAATATTTCCAATACATAGCCAGGGTGTTACAAGGATAACCAACAGAACCCATTTCCAGCAATTCCTAGTATTTTTGTCTGTTTGCCTGTTTAGTTGTACCCACATCACGTAAAATGTACGAAACCAATGTACCTTTTTAACATAAAATTTGTGCGTAACTGAAAGTTTTTGTTTCGTCGCAATCGGTTCCTTTTATCAAAAGTTAGACGAATTTAAAGTGTTCAAGAAGTAAAATATCACAACACATGCAATTCAAATACTCAGACAGTTGAACTCCATATTCGATAGATGGCGTTGTACATTTCACGTCATTTTCTGTATGGCGGTGTTAAGATTCTCCGCGGAAGAATGACCGTAGAAAAATTGGTAGGTAAGTAGGGTAGGGTAGGCAGTTGACGGAAGCGAAGCCATGAGCACAACTAGTTTCAAATAAGTATACACAATGTGTTTTATTAGGCGTAAAATATAGCTACTAAACACATCACGTTGATATGACCAAAACAACTTCAAAAACGCCCCAAGACAAACAAAATAACATAATAAAGATAAAAATTAAACAAGTGAAAAACATAGTCACGCTCGCTGAAAAGACGACAAGGGTCAGTTTTAGTCACTCATTTAGCCCACAAGTCTGCCACAGCTGTTAACATTTTCAGCACATTCGAGTTGCGGTCTGAGGGTCCAAGTCGTGCGAGTTCATATAGAACGACGTCATGACTTGTTAGTAAGCAATTACATAGATTCTAACCATTAACTCCAGCGCCACATTACTCCTAAAGCACACAGCGAGTTGTTCGCATCTTGTGTCATGGTGGTTCGAGTAGGTCATGTCGTACCGTGGCTGCCGTAACACATCCTACAGCTTCTTAGTTGCGGCTTTATGGCTTTGGTTCTTACCTCCAACACTTGCACCATACGCGACCCCCACAGCACACAGCGAGTTGTTGGCAGTAGCGGCGACTTCACCCGCGCATCTCGTACCGTGGCGGTTCGAGTCAATCATGTCGTACCGCGGCTGAGGATCCGAGTCGTGAGAGTTCACGTCGTATGACGCCACGGGGTCCTGGTCAAGAAAAAATGGGTATTATATGTAGGTACAAGAGGCAGAAGAAAGGATACAATTGACCACTGTCTCACTTATGGTAAATGGTGATGTGTAGTGGTGGTGGTGTGGTAGTAGTTTGGTGTGGATGGATATGGTCGTGTGATGGATGGTGACGTGCTTGCTTATTAGTGACCTTATAATGGCGTCTATGCCGCTACTCGACCTATGAAAAAGACATGACGTCACACAAAACCCCAGGCAGAGTCGTCTTAATCAATAAACAAAGGAGGTTTATTGATTGAGACGACTCTGCCTGCCTATTTATTACTTAGATTAGATGATTAGATTAAGACGGGCTGGTGTCCGCAACTCCATACTTAATATATATATTTATAGGTGATTGTGTATTTATTTTATCTATACATAAATATTCATCATCATCATTTCAGCCAAAAGACGTCCACTGCTGGACATAGGCCACCCTCCAGGCGTTGCCACATTAACCAATCCCGTACGTCTCGCATCCTGCGCCTTCCCGCAACCTTAACCAGGTCATCGGTCCAACTAGTGGGAGCCTTCAAACGTATCGTCTTCCGGTTTGCGGTCGCCATTCCAGAACTATTCGGCCCCGTCGGCCATCTGTTCTGCGAGTAATGTGCCCTGCCCAAGGCCACTTAAGTTTGGCAATTCTTCGGGCTATGTCGGTAACTTAGGTTCTCCTACGGATATGATCATTTCTGACGTGATCACGCAAGGAAATTCCCAGCATAGCCCTCTCCATTGCCCTTTGGGTGACTTTAAGCTTTCTATATTTAAGCGTGCTGCAATGTACTATTCCGCAAAAGAGACCATGGACGCGGACTTTTTAACGCGGAGTGACCGTGCCAAAATCTCTAGATTATTTAAACCACATATTGACGTCTGAGAGGAACTTTTATCCGAATGGCAATGTAGGTGGGATAATTCCATCAAGGGCCGACACCTCCACCAATTCTTTCCATCCGTTTGCGTGCGGCTGGCCAGGACGGATCACTGTGTTGCCCAATTTCTCACAGGGCACGGTAACTTTAAAAGTAAATTATTTTCCTTCAAGCTTGTTGCCTCGCCATTATGTCAGTGTTCTACATCTGACTGTGAATATGTACAATCTGCACATCATATCTTATGGGAGTGTATTCTTTGGCAGAATGAACGCAATACTATGTTGAATAATGTACAGGCTGTATCAGGAGCTGTTTACTATACGGACCTTGTGGAAACTAGAACAAATTTCCGTGCGTTCAAACGCTTTTGCCATACCTATTATTGGAATCAAATATAACAGCTCACAATGTTAGGACCCATTAATATTAATGCAATTTTTTATCCGTGGTGCTAGGCAACTGGGCTTATCTCAGTTGTAAACGACCCTTTGGGCCTATTGGTCTTGTTTGTTCTGTCTCCTGCTTGATATGGAGGGAAGTGGAAATTTGTATTTTTCTTACTCCTCCATTTTCTTTTCTGATTAATTTCGTTGCGGGATCCATGACAGTTAAATTCATTCTCCGGGACTTCGTCGAGCTTCATTGCCTCGGCGCTTTTCTGGTGGTCGCCACTGTTGATTCTGGCTTTCAGGAGTTGCAGTGGTTTGGGAAGAGTGCGGTGGGAATGTCCAAAAAAAAAAAAAGCTTTCCGATAAGGCCCATTGTGAGCGACCACGTCTCGGTCCCTTAGGTCACTAGGATAGGATCACTGACAACACACTGGTCTTAGACTTTTGTCTTGAGACATAAGGAGGTAGACATTGAGGTAGACATAATCGTCTACAACTTTGAGTTTAGCCTCCGATCTTGATAGGAGTGGGTGTTACATGTGCATTCGCCATTACCTTGGTTTTGCCCTTGTTCATTTTAAGACCCACTCTTTCGGAAGCTCTACTGAGGTCATCGAGCACTTTACTGAGGCTCCCCATGGTCTCAGCCATGACCACTATGTCGTCGGCAAACCGAAGGTGAGTGATGTCCTCGCCATTAACGTTGATGCCAAGCCCCCTCCAGTCCAGAACCTTGAAGACATTCTCCAGCGCAGCAGTGAACAGTTTCGGAGAAATGACGTCTCCCTGTCTCACGCCGCGCTGGAGAAGGATTGGTTTCAGGTCTGATCCTGACGACGGACTGACATGATGGCGTTTTTGTACAAACACTTCACACACACACACCTCAATATACCGGTAGTTGAAAAGCTGGCACCGTTGGAGAGACTGCAGTACAGCCCAAGTCTCGATCGAATCGAAGGCTTTCCTCGTAGTCCACAAATGCTAAACAGAGAGGCAGGTTATACTCTTCGGTCTTCTGTATAACCTGCCGCAGCGTATGTATGTGGTCTATGGTGCTAAAGCTTTTTCGGAATCCGGCTCGATCGGGAGGCTGGAAATCGTCAAACCTGCGTGCGAGACGATTCGTGATGAATCTTGAAAACAACTTGTAGACATGGCTAAGAAGTGAGATGGGCTTATAGTTCTTCAGTCGGGCATTGTCGCCCTTCTTGAAGAAGGGTACCACCACACCCCTGCACCATGCCTATGGCGTTTTGCCCCCGAGTATGACGGAATCAAACAGCTTCTGAAAGGTCCTTAAGCACCGGTTTTCCACCCGCCTTCAGGAGTTCAGCCGTGATGCCGTCATTACCCGGCGCCTTGTTGTTTTTAAGCTGTTTCAGCGTCATCCTAATCTCGTACAGGCTGACGTCCGTGATATCTTCGGTATAGTGTCGGATCAATCTAGCTCTTGGGTCGTTTGCTAGACTCGTAACGGGCTTGCTGATTGGTGTGTACAACTGCCCATAGAATGCCTTGATCTCCCTCAGAAGCTCCGGTTTGGCGAATACAATCCTGCCATTGTCGGTCTTCAATTTCGTGAGCTGGCTCTGCCCAATAGGCTGATCCCTTGAAAAACCCTGGAGCCTTTATTTCGCTCAATCGCGTCTTTAATACGCTCTGTATTAAAGCGGCGGCGGGCGGAGGTCTCTTTTCAAGGATTTAGAGATCTCGAGTCTATTGAGCTGCCGGTATTTGCACGCCTCATCTGAAAACTGCAGGATCATCTCAAGCCTCTCCTTCATAATCTTGAGGGAAGGATCAGAGGGCTTTTGTTTTTCATCTGTACGACGGTTCTTGAAAAACTTAGACCCGACCGTATGGACAGCTGCCACGAAGCCGTCGCTGTATTCGTCCACGGACCTCCCTAGGCACTCGAAACGATTCTGGAGTTTGAGCTGAAAGCTTTCGGGGTTTTGGACCTGGACTGTGCTGGACGGAGCGTGGACTTCATCAGTCGAGACCTTTCAAGCTTAATATTAATGTTCAATGTGTCTCTAACCATGCGGTGATCGCGGTTTTTACCGAATTGATCACAGGGACATCATTAAACTTTTGCTTCTTGGTTGACATGATGAAGTCGATCTCATTTTTTGTTGCACCATCGGGGCTCTGCCAGGTTCACTTCCTGTGTTCACGCATTTGAAGAAGGAGTTCATCATATAGAGGCCCTTCTTCTCCATAAAACTCTCCAGTAGGTGACCCCGGTGGTTCTGTCGTCCAACTCCACATTGCACCACTTGTTGCTCATCCTCGTCTCGTTTGCCCAGTTTCGCGTTAAAGTCACCCATGACAACGGTGAAGTGAGTTTTGAAACGATGCATGGCTCTGGAGATATTCTCATACATGGTGTTTACCTGTTCGTTGGGGTGTGCTGAGGTTGGGGCGTAGACCTGTATGTCCTTCAGCGAATATCTTGAGGATATTCTGAGTATAAGGTACGCCACCCTGGTCGACACACTCTCGATCTTCACCACGTTGTTCACTAGGGACTTGTGGACGATAAACCCGACACCACCCTGGGACTGCCGGTCACCCTCTCGGAAATAGAGCAGGTTACCAGATTTAAGGATTATTGAGTCCCCCTCCTCTCTTTGGACTTCAGATAACCCTATAATACTCAATCGCAACCTGCTCAATTTCCTCTTCAAGTTCGGTGATCTTCTCGTCAGTCTGAAGTGTGCGCGTGTTCTACATTGCCAGGTCCAGTCGTCAGTGATTGTTGGGGTAGCCGGATCTCGTCCGGAGATTCTTAGCACCTCTTGCCATGCCGTAGCCTTGGCCGCTACCGTAGTCGAGGGTAGGCAGGCTGCCGGGTACTGGGGGCCATTTTTAATTTGTGCTATTCATGGGGGGGTTTGCCGTAATCCCCACGCTTGGCAGGCGGGTTGGCGATCGCACTATGATTGTTATAGAAGCACAGATAACGCTGCTGCCCATTCCCTGATTTGTCCCTTAGTCGCCTCTTACGACACCCACTGGAAGACATGGGATGGTGAAATTCTTTAGGTCCGGACCATACGGACTCAGAAAAATATATAAATAAATATTTGTGTACGCATTTTACTTTAGTATTTATTTTTATGCCTCTGTCATGTTATCTCTCTCTTGATTGACTGGTATTGAATGTCAGGCATTGATTCCGCCTATGTACCTGTATGCTGCATGAAGTTTAAATAAATAAAAGCCTAAATCGCGCAATCAGAGTTCTCCGCCCGATTTGAAAGCATACAATAGTCCAACACAAACGACGGTTGCCCACCAGACACAACACTCGACTGATCGAAAGATCCTTCCTTTTCAATTGGGACTGGTTTTTCAAAAGGGGCTTATTACTCTAGGCCTAGGGGTCTTTAAGTCTAGAGTGAATAGGTTTTTCTAGGCAAGCGTGCTTCACTGTCGACCACATCATCGCTTACTATCACGTGAGATAGTGGTCAAGCGCAAACCTAAAGATGTTAAAAATAAAAGAAAATACTCTTGATTTAAATACACCCCATTTGTAGCCATCAAAAAACAACCCTGATTCTAAGGTATTTGGGTCAGAGGGACCAAGGTGACTTAAATCAAGTTAACTAACGGGAAAGAAAACCCGACCCGATTATAGACCATGGTCACCGCTTTGGTTGACTACAAAGGCAACCAATACAGAAAAATCTTAAAGTCTTATTGATCTTATTTTGAACTGCAAGGCCGTCCCTGAACGAAGCCATGTTACATTAATCATGAAGGATAAATACGAGGACATTAAGTACCTCTGCTAAATATGTTAAATTGCCTAAACAAATAAGTTCAAGTCCCACAAATAAATACGCCTTATAATAAATTCGCCAACATTTAGGTAATCACCCAAGTTTTCATACAATACATTTGTACGCCGTTATTAAGTCTCTGAGCGGCTTAAGTCTTCAGTCTCAGGTTCCACTCGTAATTATGTATGAAAACAATGCATGATGTTTCGAGAGTAATCCCCGCATTTCGTCATAATAATATAGGTGTAATAAGAATGCGAGCGGTCGACCTTGACCTCTGTCTCAAAATATATAAAAAGGGTTTATGCTACAATAAAGTCAAAGAGGCCAAAAAGAACGAGTTTGTTTTTTATATTTTAGCTTATTCCAATATTGTTTTTCCAGTTAGGTAGGTGTTCTATTACCATATATTCAAGAGGCCAAAGTTACAGGCAACACAGGCTAGATTTCCATACAACTTGAAATATGTCAAAACGTCGTCAATCGACCGCGGTCTGGTTACTCTCTAAGGCGACGCCCTTACGTTCGTCGCACATAAATCGCCTCGGTATACCCGCGACCCAATTACCCATTTTTCCGAACGCCAACAGTGGAATTAAAGCCGCACGGGCGAGATGAATCGTGTAATTTGAAACTCCACAGCTTTTGTTCCGAACACAGATGTCACTCTACGCCCTTTTATCGCGAAAGTACGGATCCCCCAACGTATTACTCGTTCCCGTTCTGATTTCATCGGTGTTTTCAAACATTTCCTTCTGACATACGTGGAAACTGCCGCTCTTATTTCCCAATGAAGATCTGAGTACGAAGTACAAAGGGAGCTACAAAAGCACCGACGTCATAAAACATACAATGAGTCAATTTCGATGAAATTCATTCGAAATGTCGTGAGACGTAATCTGGATCATGTTATTTTATGACTCAAACCAATCGGCTTCTTACTGGTTTGTGTTTAGATTGGAGGAAGCAAAGGACAATGGAGGATAGCGTGTACTTACGTAATTAGCGACTAAGTCGGGATGGTCGGTTTCCAAGCCATCATCAAGGATGGTTACCACGACGCCACGGCCTGTGATGCCTTCCCGCCATGCTGGTATCACGTTCATGTCTAAACCACCTCCTCGGTTCTAAATAACACGAAGAAAACAAGATTAATACACCCGAAGAAATTAATATATTCAGTTGGCAATAATAAATATGTACTAACAAACTACTCCTATTATCATTTAGCACATGATTTATGGAATAGCTTGGCAAAATATCTACCAACAAGAAGTAATAAAATAAAAGCAATGACCCACTTAATCTTCAGCAGTAGTAAAATCGTGAAACACCACAAAAATTAAATGTACTAGCAAAACCGATTACTCAACCTCCATCAGAGAAGATTTTATAATTTACAAAATTGTTACTAAAATGAATTTACAGAAATATATTTGCAACAGTAGCCGAATGAAAATGAAATATCAGCGTCAACACAGGGACAACAACTGGAAATTTGTATTGACGGATTGCTTCACAGATATCTATACGAAATTGGTTTTTATATCAACTATTTCAGATCGCACAAATAATAAAAATGAACAAAGGCTAACACGAAATCAAATTGAAATTATTTTTGAGTATTGATTGACGAGCATACACCTATCTATCATTGTGTGTGCCAGACACGTGTGCGTATTCTGTTGACATGTTTATACAAATTGGTTGGAAATTGTACGGCTGATAGATCGCATAAAGTTAGTACACAATCTGTATCTACTATTAATCAAGTAAATATGTATAAAGCTAAAACATGTTGTACAAATTAATTCACTTCAGCTTTTCTAATAGGCACGAGCCGTCTAAAGATATGGAATCAAAAACATCTCAACCCTCATTACGCTGGTTAAAGCGATTTTATGTAAGAATTAGGGTAGTTTCCGGCGATAGCTTAATAAATCTCAAGTTTTTGGCTTCCACTTCGTCAATATTTAAGAAGAGCGTTATAAACTTTACCTGAAGAAAATAAAACTTCTCTCTCGGTTCAGTTGAATCGCTAAAGAACAACAAAAACGACGTGAATCAAGTGCTTACACAGTGTAACTTAAGAACTTTCTGGAAAAATCAACGATATTCAGATTCTTAATGACACCTTTGCAATCATAAAGTCAATATCTATCAATTATATTAATTATGGTCGTAACCTCATTAAGCATCATTGTTTTGTTCTTAATTAAACAGTTATTTACCAAAATATTCTTAAATATTTTTTTGTTGTAATACGTTGCTGTTAAACAGTGTTAAAATAAGCAAAAAATTTGCTCAACATAAAGCTAGCTAAACACTTTTTAAATAACTAACTGGCTTCATATTTTATAATAACTACTCTCGCTTTTATATTTAGTTAAACACAAAGTATTTTTAGGCTACTTGCATGAAAGATTTTTGTTTACTTATTAACTTTGCTGTTGAAAGCTAACTAAACCCAAACGTTTGCAAACGTTTTCAACTGTGAAAAGTGATCCTCAGAGCCTTTCAGTTCACACATTTTATTTTCAGATAACTGGTTTTACCAAAGGGACAAAACTCAGTCCCCATACTAATCGCATTGGCACTCCTCAAAGTCACTCTTTAGTACGGGCACTCTGGAGTAAAGTGCCTGGCTTTTACAACTGAGAATATATTGTAATAATATAAAGGAAATGTGAGATCTAAAGAGCTCTTGCATCCATTGATCGGCGTTGCAACGATGATGGATTCAAACACAAAGAGTTAGTTAAGCAATAGTTGAGACCGCTATGAGTATTAGGCCGCGAATATGTAGATCAAGCTGAACTTAGCGATATAGCTAAAAAGAAAGCTATCCATCCTTGAACACAAGAACACATGGACCTAGGGAGAGTGAAATTCTATCAGCGAAAATGTTCGTAAAAAGTCTAAATTCATATTCATTTATTTCGGATAACTTAATACATATAGTTCGATTGAATAAAAATAAAAATATGATAACATAAAATATAAAGACACATTCTAATTACCCACTTAATAAAGGATCTCCATAGCGGAGAGGTGATCCTATCAGCTAGTCTTCAGAACTCCGTTGCAGCTGCCACGCATTCTGCAGATCAGGGATACAGTTTTCTTGCGGATGATGGCATGAAAGCCATCATGCGATACACTGCAAACATCCTCGATGCACTACAGAAGCGAGGCATCCCCAACATCATCCTGAAGATGTTGTTATACTAGACGCGCAAGACATCCAGCGATCTTTTGGTGTAACTGACACACAGATTGCCCGTATAAAAGCTTTGAAAATATGCCTTTAACAACGTGTATGGGATTGATTGATGATCCCAGACATTTTGGACTTTCATTATTAAATCATTAGCGCTGATAGAAAATCGCTTTGTTTAGAGGAGAAGACAGTTTTAAGATCAATCAACCCAGCCTATCGCAGTACATTACTGGAAATATACCTTTTCCAAGTAACAGCGTAAGACCTATCTACGTCCATTCTAACCCAGACACCTTTTTAAGGCCGTCCGACAATCTAGCTGGGAGGTGTAACGTACTCCGTAAGATTATCAAGTTCCATAAACCTTTCAAGGCCAAAATTCTTAACAATACTCAACTCAAGGCCAGAACCCACAAGCAAATTAAAAAATACTTACTAAATACCACATGTGGGGCCACTTCGGGTCGTTAAGTTGAAACTTGGAGTCTGCAGCTCTTGGCCGTCCCTTCACCCGAGACGGTTGGAGCTCTCGCTTGAAATTAATATCGCGTTTGGACGCGGCTGACGGCGCAGGCGCATCCGATGACGTCGTCTCAGCTAAGAAAAAAATAAAGTCACGATTTTTCGCATGGTTGGTTGGAGTGAGGTACCGAGATCTGGGATAGTGTGTCGGTGCTTGCAAACGTTTTGTTGACATTTATTGTGAGTCAAATCTTTGCAGTAACCTTGATTTGGAACATGATAGTGAAGAACAGAATATGGTAATGATGTTTACCATACTTATGATTTTTACCTTTCTAGAGATCAAATGCTTGCTGTCATAAAAAGAGCCAAACTAATTGTATTATTTACCTATTACAACTATCGAATTCATTAGACCTCCTTTAGTGGCCATTAACTTTTGTGTATTTTGCATATGTTTCAAGTAGTTTTACCTGGATAACTAGGATCTTAAAAGACCTAGGATTTGTTATCACATATAGAGACTCTTCATTTACCAAGTTTTCCAAATAGCCAAGTATAAAAAGACGAGTCTTTTTTACAAAGTCGTCTGAGCTCCTAATTATAGAGGTAAACCAATATATCATAAGAAAAACTCAGTTATTAAGGTAGCAAAGGTATGTATTTCAAGGTAAGAGATGGTACCTCATTGAAATAATTATCAGTAGTGGAGATTTCTCACATATCCAGGGCCCACTTAACCAGGTTTCATTGTTTATAATTATGATGTCCTAGGTATAATAGATGTTTATACAGAAATACATTTCAAATACTATCCGTACCTGTAGAATGATATGAATCTGGTATGGACTGGAAGTCTCTCTTCTTCCTCGAAAGTGCCCGCTGCTGCTTCGCCCATCGTACTCTGTGGTCACCTTCTAGCTTGCCGTGATGATCGTGTGCTGGCGTGATGGACCGCTTCACAATCGCATGGTGGTGGAAGTGGTAGTGGTTGTCGAATATCTAGGGAAGAACGAGAAGAATATATTAATTAATTTATTTACATATATAATACTTTTATTGTGCGTACAACTAAGGAGTGGAATTCCCTGCTGAAGTCTGTATTTCCTGACAATCTGGGAGTCTTTAAGTCAAGAGTGAATAAGTGACTTCTAGATAAGCGTGCTCAATCCACATCATCACTTACCATCAGGTGAAATAGTGGTCAAACGCGAGCATATTAAATAAAATGTAATGAAGAATTCCTCGAAATGAGAAAAGAGACCATTGGTGATCATGGGTCTAATAGAATTGCTACAACATAACGTATCGTCACGCCTGAGTTCCCCAAAAGGGTTTAACAGATATGGACCGATAGACAGTTGCGCCAGTTATAAGTATTTAAGTCCCATGTTATTTAACAAGGTTCTATTATTGCTGTATAATTCTTACAAAATAAAGAAACACAATAAAGCAAAATCCTACAGTCAAAAAGTCTCTTAATTAAACCAGTCGGCAAAGATACAAAGCCATTTATTTCGTTTGTAGTCCAGTCTAATAAAACCTAAAGATAGCGTATTTCTTTAGAGCAATAAACGTAAATGTACTAATTAAGTTAATTTTCAGAGTTAATTATAATAATAACCCAATTTCAATTCAAAGTGCACAGCGAAATATTTATGAAAGCACCACTACGCCTCTACGTGACCGCTTTCAAATTAACTTTGTTTATCTAATTCTTTGCAAAGACTACCCTCACTTTATGGACGAAAATGTTTAAATATATTTCGATGGGTTGGTACTTTTGCATTTTTGTGTTAATTAAATAAAACTAAAAATTATTTTCCCCTTCTTGCAAAACCCAGCTAACAACTTTAAAAACAATTTCAATAGAATTATATTTTTTCCAATCACTTTACATACACTTTATTTACTTTTTTTATTGTCAAAATGTTTCTATTAAACATGAACCGACAGGTGATCGAGCTAATATCGAATTCTACAATATAATGACTCTGAAAATATCGTCATTTATAACGCTATCGATGCTAACACAGCCATTCATACGCTTTTTACATCGAAACGCCGTCCTGTCCATGAATACATTTTCATTTCAATGCGTATGTTTTGTAACAAATTGCTATGATTTTTAATTATAGATTGTATATGCAACATCCACGATATTGAATCGATAACCATTATAAAATTACATCGCAAATATAAAACTCGTTTCGAATAAGTTTTGCACAGAAAGCCAGAAATATATTTTTATTATTCTCAATTGAGAGTTGTATTTTGTCTCAACATTGCTGGAAAGTCCTTTAGTTCAAACTAATTACGTTAATTTACAGTTCAATAGAACTGAGTTCAATCAGCTAGGTTTAAAATAACCCGAGCTTGAAGTGACCGGTGACCCGATGCAATGTGTTTGTGCAGTAATAGTCGTGTGGAATGCCAGCTCGACACTCGTGAAACTAAAAATTCTAAACAAAGAGAAATGCATTGAAAATTTATTCAAATTGTTCAGTGCCTAATGTTAAAATTTTACACAACATTGCACGTGCAGGAAAAAAACTTTTTGCAAAATTCAGTGAATGTATATTCTCGCAAAGTCAAATTCCGTTTTGAAATAATTTAAAGTTGTAATAAATATTCGGAAACATTAATATGAAATTTCTCGCAGTTTCAATACAATTTATAATGATTTACATATTTCAGTTTTTCGCCTTGGCATATAAAATTTATGAAAAGACGCTCACAGTTTCCAGAGAGTGTGAGTGGTCTGTTAAACGAAAAAAGATCCCGACGACTGTTCTGTTTGTCTAGTTTTAAGTAATTTTCAAGTCCAGTTTTACGATAAAGTCATCTTTATTCTTCCCTGCTTTTCGACATGAGTAATGATTTTAAGCTACTTGAAAAATCGAGGTTTGTCGGGCAAATGTTGGCAAAGCCGTCGTTCTATACGAGACGATTGCTGAAATTTTCATGTGACGGCCATATCCGCATTGCGGTGTCGTACTGATATGTTATTTGAATTTTATTACATAATTTCGAATAATACACGATGATATTTTATTCCAAATTACGAGTAACGTTAGTTGCAACGCGTATCCCTCTTGAAGATTTCATTACGATCGTAACATGATATTTATATGCGATATAAATATATGATCTCCATGTTATTATTTTATTGCCAACACATAACGGTTATAATTTCGGATAAAACAAACCGAAAATATTATTTGGCGCGTATAACCGTCCTATTTCAAACGGCATTGGGGAAAGGCGTCCTTTTTGG
This sequence comes from Orthosia cruda, assembly GCA_964057195.1. NCBI lineage: Eukaryota > Metazoa > Arthropoda > Insecta > Lepidoptera > Noctuidae > Orthosia > Orthosia cruda. Next base: position 16,937,176 of record OZ059828.1, read on the forward strand.
AAACATTCAGCTTTATTTGATTATTCAATTAATTTTAAAGTTTATTTTGCCCGGGTGGTGTGCTGGCTTTTTTCCATCAGTCCCCACGGGACAGATCCTGAGAGGCCATAAACATTTTTAGCTTGCGAATGGGTTTTTAGCGCAGTAACCTTTTTCGAGGCAAATAAAATATTAGAAAGCAGATAAAAGTGGAATTTTAAACAAGAGGCTTTTTTTGTTCATTATTTTGTTAGATTTCTATTAACAGCTAAGCATTTAAGTTTACGTGTACATGAATGGTAATCCTTTAAAGAGAAATTTACTCAAAGGCTTTTAGAAATCGTTATGAATTTTATTTTTCTCATATCTTTCAACGTACATTTTAAATGAGCACAACGTATCGTTTATAAAAATGAACGAAACATTGTGATCATTCAAATTGATAATCTTCAATAGTTCTTCTGATTGCTTTGAAGATTAAAAGCCTGTAAAAAATAATACCAATACTAAAAAAACAAAGCATAGAGTCTATGAAAACAATCAACTATAGAAAAAGTAAGAAGAAAAATTCTCTTTTAAACTGCTTTGTTTACCAACCCACTCATGCCTTTACAAACATTTACTTGTTTTCCAGTTTCCATTTTATGTAACTAAACACGATGTATTTTAGAGCAGTATTTACGGTCAACGAGACACGGGTGTATGGCAAGGGATCCTGGGTAAGAGTGCCTTCGGGCGTCGCGCTTGCCGTATTTATGAACTCACGTGGAAAAAGGGATTTCATCCAGCCAGGGTGGCAATACAATAAGCAGGGAGCTCTCCGGTATCTAAGGTACTTGGAAATTTGACAGCTTACCGGCTTTTAACAAAGGAATTCATGCTTCAAACGCGATGTCGAAGACTGGTGTAAGCGCTAATTAATTTTGTTGTGCACAAAGATTTATGGCGCGTATTGGAAACAAGTTGCGCAACATTGTTAAAGGAACATGTTTTTGAGTTGCCGGCATTACTGTTAAAGATAACGTGCTAATGTTGTCTACGTTCGAAGAACTAAAGAAAATTTCATGATAGTAGATGTTGCTTGTTGAGATGTATTGTTTACAATTATCACGAGGGTTTGTTTGCTGTGAACTAGTGATTTAATATTAATAATAATATTGTCTCGAAAATAATTTCTGTTACAATTTGAGTTTTATGTACTACAAACATATTCTATTTGTGACAAACTAAAACCACTGCAAATCATTGCCAAAAACGTAAAATAATTACCAAATCCATCGAACAGTTTTCTGTATACTAGAGCTTTGTATGCATGAATTATTAATTTAACGAATGCAAAGCTCTGGGCCTGCCCAGCGACCTGTCGCTTGCGTAATAAAAATATCAAACATATAGCAAAAATGTTTATACAACCTTGAAAATTTATTGAACATTTACTGAAAAAGTATGAATATAGTTGGTAAAATATTAAATTTCGGATTCAAAGAAAAAATAATAAAATAAGCTTGACTGGAAGAGAATGCCCTGAGGTATTAGGTTCCCCATGTGCCATTCTTAACGTGAAGTTTTTAATCATTTTATTTAAACGCCTCAATGCGTTTTCTTTTAGTCCCTTGGGTTAATAAAAAGACAACACTGGTGATTGGTCTCTAAAAAAAATTAACCAAACTGATACCCCAGCTAAGCTCTTACGGTGTAGCTGTCGTAGGCCAATCGTTGAACTGGGCCGATTGAGATCTGCCTGGGGTCACCACCATACGCCGGCATTTTTTGATTTACCTGTCTAATACCCACCATATCGGTCGAAGACTAACGTTTGACGATTTGCCCAGCCATACTTAGATAAATAGAGGCTGTAAGGTGACCAAAGCAATCAAATAAAATGAAGTTTATTTAATAATTATTTTACTAACAAATACAATTAGTTAACAAAGATTGATCCAGCTATGCTTGGGTAAATAGAGTCGTAGGGTGACTACCGCCACCAGCGTCGCGAAACATTACGATGCGCCAAGCCATATCTCAATGTGGCCATGTACTAGTCACTTAGCCATATTGGGTAATTCGACAAATAGGTTGCTCTCATCGATCTGTCTAACTTTATGTTGGGTACATCAGGAAATAATCGGCCAAATCACGACATGCATTTCGTGATGTGCCCAGGCAAATCTCGATTGCCCCAGTTCAACGATTGGCCTATGACAGCAATTAGTTCATATCTATTCTACATATTCCTATATTATTTAAAAAAATATAATATTTAGTTAATACCACAGGCGCCAGATTTTCATGACCATTCATTTTGTGTAATTTGTTTTATACCAATAAATTATTATATACATAGTTATACCTAATTTACTACATTTGCTTTTTCCTTCAGTCTGTCTATATATCGTCTCGGTCGTTTTGATTATTTTTGCTTCTATTCTATCAGGTTCACCTATTCCATTATTTAAAACCTAACGATATCCAATCCTCATCATACTACGAAATAATAGAAGGACGTTCTTCTGCCTACAATTTTCGAGTGAATAAGGGGTAGTGTCATGTCAGCGCACACGGTCCTTAGAAACCGTTTCACCCTTAGGGGGAATCGTGACCTGTGCCGACTTAACGGGGGAGAGTGTTGACAAATGACACGGACACCTTTGTGTGATATACAACCTTCTTGCTTATCCTTTGAGCGTTAAATTGACGAAAATATGAATTTTCAATGTTCGTTTTAGATAGCTTTAATGTTTGTCAGTTTTTGGACGAGTCACTACCGATTTTATTTTGATAAAGTACGTCCGTTTAGTTCAGGTTTAAAGATTTTTTCCTTTAAAAATACTTTATCTATTAAAAAATATAACGACTTAGCTTGCGAGACAAAGGGCCTTAGTTCTAGAAATCTCATTGGTTTCGATTATAGATTGGCTCACGCTTGACCACTATCTCACCTGACGGTAAGCGATGATGTGGTCGACGGTGAAGCACGCTTGCCTAGAAGTAACCTATTCACTCTTGATTTAAATGCACCTAGGTTGGTGTGTAGCAATTCCGTATCTGTTGTTTTATTACCTATACAAAAGTTGAATTTAGAATCGGTAAGTATCTTTTTTCAAATGCTGTTTTTTTTTCAGCTAGAACACACATAGGTTTTATTTTATTCGTATTAAAATTCCATATACCTAAGTTAAGGCTTAGAAGTAATCTTTATTCGCAATTGCTACAAGCAAGGTTGGTTGACTTTTATTAAAACTGTTGACACTAAGCTGGCTAAAGGCTTACGTAGAGAGTGTGGCGAAAGATTGTGAACATATATTTATTCGCGATGTAATCCCAACACATTCTATAAATGGGGACTCCTGGCGTAAGCCTGATAGTGAAGCGAAAGGGATTACAGCTTATCACCCATTAGAGTAGAGCTTCTGTCATATTTTAATTTATAATATTTACCTTAGGCTCCTACACGAACTCAAATTGTAACAGAGGAAACTCGTTAACAGCGATTGTCATTTCCACTTTGACAATCTCTATCACTAGGCTCTATGACTAGAGCATCTAGTCACGCTTTGTGTTTGTATAAAATGACCTAACAATTCAAGTTATTTTTTTTACTAACCTGACAGGAAATATTGGAATGTTTCAGTAATAAAGCTTATAAACCAGTAAAACTACATTAGTTACGTAAAAAAAGTATTCACAGCCACTCACTTCTCTCTTTGAATTCGCGCACCAAAATTAATACCTTTCAGAATTACATTCTACATGTTCCATCCGTAATTTTTTTTTCAATCAGACCATTCTACACTCAATGTTTTCATCCTTTTTTCCTCTTTTTCAATTGCGATCGGGAACGTGCAACCACAGACTGCCAGTTAGTCGTGTTTCACTTTTCGAACGCACCAGATAAATTCGGGATGCGTATTTTCGTTTCTATATTTTTAAATAAGCGAATGAAAATGGCGTGCCTAATGCCTTTGAGTAAGAACTTTATCTGCATTTTATGTAGTGGAAACATTGTAGTGTAAGCGTCCATAGGCGAATATTAGGTTTCTTGTATGAAAGTAGCAACTGTCTTGAAAGTATTTTGTATGTATGAAGAGAGTAGGGTTTCTAGCAATCACATTTCCAACGACGCTGTTGTTTTAAGAGTGTTCTACAACTTTTGTACCGCATTTTCAAGAACTTGGAATAAGATTTTGTTTTTGTTAACCTGAGATTAAACAGAGAGTAAACAAGAGCTATTATTGGAAACCGTCTCTTGTGTCTTACTGATCATTATGATGGCTGGTAGCAATAAAATATCGTTTTATTAGACCAGAAGTAGATTGGAAAAGGTCATGTTTGTTAATAATATAATTAGTCCGTCGAGTTTTAGTGTTACTGAAATAAGTACCTACAATGATAAGTAGGCAATAAACTACCCGGAGCGAAAAGAAAAAACCAGCCAAGTGCATGTTGTACTTCGCACATTGAAGGTTCCGAACAGCATAAAAAAGTAGGTTGTTATAGGAAAAAATGAGCAAATTTCAAAGAAAAATCTGATTTATCATTATACTGGTATGTGTTAGTAAAATATACGTAATAATAAACATTATCACTAAATTTGAAGTTCATAGGTAAATGGGAAGTTAAAAACTCTACAGCACAAAAATTTGTAAAAAAAAGCTGTCCTTTTTTTTTTTTTTTAGAGTGGCGTCTCGCAGTTCAGCCAAAGTAGCCGTCCTCTGCTTAACCGGACTAACCTGTGGAGACTAAGCTATGTAGCCTCCGGCCAGGCTTAAAGTTTCTAAACCTAAAGCGACAGCACTAAGGGCTACTCCAGTTGGGGTCGGACCTCGGCTCAGGGCGTCGCTTGGGGGATGGCAAAGGCCGGATCTGATAAAGTGATTCTACCATCCGTTCGGAAAAGCCTACGTGGAGAAGAACGGACAAGAAACTCCAATAATATCTGACTGGTATTTAACTATGGCTCAGCACGCGGGCTAGCTTATAGAATCGAAAAGGATTACGCGACGAGCCTCTGCGGTGAGGACGGAACGAATATGTTAGTTAATTTTGTATGAACGGCGGGTTCGTACTATTTACGAACCCACTGACCGTCCTTGTAGATAAGGCTATCGAGCTCCTTAGTGATGGACTCATACCTCGAAAAGAGGTTGGCGCATTCAGCGGGAAGGAGAGAGCCCGCATTCCGGATTTCAGTATCCAGAGCACGGGCTTGAGGGGTCATGAAAATGGAGTACGCGCTAATTATATTTTTAGCGACGCATACATATGGCACTTGCCCGGAGGGGGCGACAGGGGGCTGGCACTTAGCAGCAGGGGTGGTGGAAGCCACCTTCTGGCTTTGTGCGGTCATAAGGGCGGCCATAGGGGCGGCGGGGGGCATTGAGTCGGGGATAATAATTGGCGCTGCGATGGGAGTAGCCATCAGCGCTGGAATCGGCTGGGAGCAAGACTGAGGAGCCACACTTTGGTGGTTCAGCTTGCCCCAGGGTGAAGGCCTCTGAGGGGCTAGTCTGGGGGGGAGTTGAGTGGTAGGGGCTTGGCGCGCTTGGCGCGCGTCATTACGCCTGGCCATTTTAGGCGCAAGCTTAGGGGCTCTTGGGCAACCACGGTAATTAGCCGGGTGCCCGACTTGTCCACAAAGCACGCAGCTGGGAGGCTCCGTGCATTGTGATCGGTCTTTTGGACGGGAACAGTCCTTGGTATTGTGCTCTCCCAAGCACTTAACGCACCTGGGAGGAGTGAAACAATTGGTCTGAGAGTGACCGTAGAGTTGGCAGTTGTGACACTGACCAACGAGATGGGGACGGTATGGCTTTTCAATGGAAATGCCTGACAAGTTACATACGGTACTAACATTGAAAATGGGATTGTGACCCTGGAAGGGGAAACACACGACAAGGACCATGTCGTAGAGATCTCCGCCTCTTGCTTTATGCAATCGGTGGACCTCTGACACAGGGACTTTTTGCGCTAATAAATCCTTTCGGATTTCTTCCGTCGGGATTTCCTTCGGAACGCGCTTAATGACAACTCTAGTGTACTTTTCCTCCGGAAGGGAGTAAGTATGGAAAGATACTTTCCTGTCTTTTAGAAAACGAGTTAAACCTCGATAATCATTGGGAGTGGGGACCTGAATTCTGATGCCTTGTTGGCATGCAGTGGCCTTGGTGAAATTAATTTTACGCGCTACACAGGCGCTTGAAATGACGCTCCATTTCCCTTTATCTTGAAGATAAATGGGTGGAGGAGGAGGAGGCTTCCTAGTGGTAGTATTATTTACTACTACCATAGGGCTAGGCGAGCGGTTTGACCGCTGAGAAGGACTAGCGGGGGCGGGGGCGGGGGAGGGTTGCCTGTCGGGCAAGGCCGGCGGCAGAACTGGCTGGGGAGAGGTCTTAGCTACTGGCTTTTTGGCCTTGGTAGCGTGAGGGGGACTTTTCCTCATTTTCCTCTTTCCTCCAGAGTGGACTACGAAGTCTCTGTTATCAGAGTCAGAAGAAGAGGACATGGTGGCATAGTCCTCTGACAAATCGGGCTTATTGGGGTCAATTGGTAACACCTGATCGATGTGGTCAGCTACTGCTGCCCACTCATCGTCGGTACTAAGGGCTGTGTCCATATCGATGGGAGAGTCACCTTCCTCATCGACCCAAGACTTGGATCTGGACTTAGTGTCCGCGTGAAAAGCGGCTATGCGCTCCTTGTACTTTTTGTACTGGAGGCGATCGGACTTCCTACGAGGAGGAGGCTTAGTAGCCGAAGTCTGGGGCTTTAAAAGGCTACGGTCTCTCTCAGAGGGAATTTGATCTGACTTTCTAACCTCGCCCTGGGAAAGGGTGGGTGATCTAGGCCCGGAAGTGGGCCTGACGGGTGGGGTGGGTGATCTGGGAGAGTCCTTCTCCTCACATGGCACGGGGGCCATGCTAGGTTCGGGTTCCAGTATCGGATCATCCACGACCGGATTTATGTTTGGTACTAGTGTTTCTAACACTGTGCCAAAAAGAGTGGCGAGCCTAGCTCGGAGATGAAAGTCCTGAGCGAACCTCTCCTTAATTGTTTTAATGGCGTATTGCGCATTTTCAGGGAGATGACTTATGTCAGAATAGGGCGGGGGGGCAGGGGCACTGTAAGGTGCACATCTGGCAAGAGATGCAAGAATAATCTTGAAACGGGCCTCATTTTCATGACGCGGACTGGGATCGTCCGACATCAAGTCCTTGACGAGCTCTATCAACACCTCAACGGGATGCATCGTTGTCGATAGAGTCAGAACAAGGAGAAGAGAAAAAAGACTAAAAACTACTAAGGGGCTGATAACCTTATTCCCCGGGTGGATGGGCCCGGGGATGTGTGAATCCTACCCTCCCAGCCGGGTTAGACTGGGAGGTGAGTATCTGGTGAGCCCTAAGCTTGTTATCCTGCCACCAATCTTATTGGGTGGCAGGGGTCCTAGGGTACCGGTGAACCCACCGAAGGTGGGCCACCCTCCTCCTGTGTACCGAAAGTCTGGCACGTCGGGGTTGAGACACCCGACCGTGCCAGGTGAATCGCTGTGGGGCAGAGACAGGGGTTGACTAGGCTATCTACCAAGGCCAACTACCCTGCTCCCGACTCCTTCTGACTGCCGTGTCCAGACGGGACTTGGCAAGTGGGCGGGTCACCACTTCACTTGGCTTAGTTAACACCGTTAGGTTTCCACCAAGGACCACTAAGTCGTGGTTTTAACCCGGAAGGGGCCAAAAAAGATGTCCCTACTAGTAACCGAAGTTACTAGTAGCGACACCTGTGAGCGGCGCGCGGAGACGCGGCGACCGCAGTGACGTCACGCAGTGGCGCGACGAGTCGGAGAGAGGGGCGCGGCGGGGCGCGCGGTGGGGGCGGCGAGAGCGGCGGGCGGCAGCGAGACGTCCGCTCGGCGGCGATGGCAGGCGAAGAGTGAAAAAAGCTGTCCGTGTCGGTTTATTCTTTATATGGTTTATTGATTCCTTTTTTTCAAATATTATTTGAAACAAAAAATACAGTATTTATCTACTCAACAAATTCTAAGACACGATGGGGTGGGTCAATTTTTTTTTCGTGTATTGGAGTCACAATTAAAAAGAAAAAAAATGACAATAGGTATATATGGTTTGGCTGTAAAAACTGTGTGACAGACGACAGACAGGCGGACTCGTGAGTAAAAGCAATAGGGCTCTGTTTGGACCCTTCGGGTACGGAACCCTAAAAATTACATCCCACAAGAGATATTGATTGATAACAACTCCGTAATGATTAATAATGTCACTTTGTCTAGACCGTAATATGTTTTTTACAACCTTTTATTTACATTCACCTCTCCTAGTGTCTGTAATCAAATCATGTAAGTTAAATTTGAGCCACATCCTAATGTTTGATTGACCTGAACATTTGCACACACGTTTGTTTCTTGTGACAACGTTATTTTTTTTAATATAAAAGCTTGTTTTTTTATATAGGTATATTAATTTTTTCTCCAATATCGAAATTCTGCAAAGGCTCCAAAATTTAGCTCTAAGAACAATCTCAAACGCACCCTGATTTGTCAGACACAGGGAAATACATGAACACCTAAAAATACCAACAGTGAAAGAAGAACTATGCAAAAAATGCAAAATGTATAAATAGAGACTGAGCAAGCACAGCAATATCTTAGCCAAGAAACTTTTAAACAGAGAAGGGGATATAATCCGCTTAAAGAGATGGCAAATCCTGAACTTGGACCACAGACAAGGAAAAATTAAAGTGTTAAACCACACAATGTGATTGTTCAATGGAACACCACAATAATAATCTCTCACGAAGAACCCATCTGATTATGGCTAGAAAGCAGTTCGCAAATAATAAGACAACTAAAAAAAAATACTTTTTTAGTACTAGAATCTTACATGCTTTTAACAAAAGCAATATTTATTATACCATATAAAAACCCATCTTACATCTTTCAAAATTGTAGTTAGCTATCACAAATCTAAGCTGCGTTTTTCGATACGTGCAAATGATATGTCACTGATGTCAATTTCCGCACTTACCCATTTCTTTGACATCTCTTTTGACGTTCGATGGAACTGTTCCTGCAAGTACCTTACATAAACAGGATGTAACGGAAAGATTAAAAAAAAATGATTTTCCATACAAACATGGACAGAAGCAGTTTCATAATCGTACCATTACCATACCCAAATAGGATCTCATACCTATTTCATATTTAAACACCTTTGGTAGAGAGAGAGTATCCGTTACGAAATGAGATTTGATTACTTCAAGGGTAAAATTCCCAGATCGGATTAAGAGTAGGTTCTAAATTAGTTAATTAGATTTTATTAGAAAACCTTTCTTTGAGGTACGTCCGAGGTAGGATTTATTCGTCTAAAAGGCACGAAATTTTTTCATTCTGGTGACTTTTTAGTTCCCAGGTCGAATTGAGAAAAGTCCTTAGAAAATTAATAAATCTAGGTCCCCAACCTCGCGATTATTTAAGTTACACCGAAATTAAATTCATTATTTGGGTAAACCTACAGTTTATCAACCAACCATGATATATAATCCACCTAGCCTTTTCCCAACTATGTTGGGGTCGGCTTCCAGTCTGACCGGATTCAGTTGAGTACCAGTGTTTTACATGGAGCGTCTGCCTATCTGACCTCCACAACCCAGTAACTGGGTAACACGATACCCCTTGGTTAGACTGGTGTCAGATCTCAAGCGTCTGACTACTCGTAACGACTGTCAAAGATCTTCAAATGCTAGCTTGATGATATTGACGGATGTTTTGCTGATCTAAACAATATTGATCCCAAGCATTGAGTACTGCTGAGCATGAAGTTCTTGGTTTTATATGGCAAAGTTTAATAAGGTTTTTCTATCTGGAATCCGTGGTTGCTATAGGCTCGCCTATTTGAGAAGTTTTCCATTACCCGTGGGTTTATCAGGCGAAATATGAGTGTATATATTTTGGGAATGTAGAAGTATGTGTGTGTGTATGTGTTTGTGTATGCATGCGTGTATTTTCTTCATCTTTTCGTACCGATGAACTCAAATTGTGTCTCAACTTTTCTCAAATGATGTATCAACTTTTCTAAATGTTTTGTCTGACCAGTATGTAGCCACCTTGACAGCTCTGTCATTTGGGCATGAGAGGATGAAAAGAAAGAGAACTGGGCGAAAAGTAAAGGGGCATGAAAGGAGCCTCCCCGAGCGGCATTAAACATAACCTTTTGCGATACTAAACGCCCGGCGCACCCTGGACAGCTAGCACCCGGTAAAGCAGGGTCTAGCTGACTAATCTTTCATTACGATGACTCAAACTCAAAATGTATATTAAATCTCTGGCTAAATCTACGGGACGTACAGTCGTGATGTTCACAAAGTTATCAATCAATATGTATAAAGTACCTACAAACACGACTTGGTCGGTTCTGAAGTTGACCATAAGTCTTGAATTAAACAAAAATTTAAATTCCAAATCCTTCATTCATCACAACCATTCACATAAATGTTTCATTATTCAAAATAAAAAGTATCGCTAAGCTTTTAAACCAAAAGGTCGTTTTTAACTTATTTATTTTCGGTAAAATTCAACGCATTTTCCTAACGTAAAGCTGACTCGAGATTGATAAACAAATGTAATTCGCATCTTGTTGGACGAGAATTTCGTGATGCTTCGGTTTCCTAACAATTTGGATCGCGACAGATTCCTAATCAAATAATAATTTCATCCAGAATTCGCTTTCGGGGCAGAGAAAACTTCGTTTCATTTTTACTTACCTACAACAATTTCGTGAGGCAAGGTGCTCGTGGCTAAATAATAACAGCCGCACGGGTCGATCATCAAGGTTAAGCAACGCTTGACGAGGTCGGTCCGTGGATGGGTGACCATTTCAACATACCGAGTTTCCTCCGTGAGAAAACTCGGTATGTTGAAATAGTCACCCATCACGGAACCATTGAACATTATCTGTAGGTGAACCTAACTTGAAATAAGGAAGTTCCAAGAAACTGACTTCGATAATACCAGCTTTCATTATAAGTTACGACATAAGTTGCAATGTATAAAATGGGATGTGCACAGACTCTACCTAATATTTTCGCGTATTTTTTTCGTGTATATTATCAAATTCTACATCAAAAGATTTTCCTATCCAAATACAACTGACAATGAATTTTATTTAACGATGCTCTGTAGTTTATCAGAAAGGATTTAATTATTTTATTTTTAGTACAGTATCTAACATAGATATACTTCAAATCTAAAAGCCCCCGTTAAAAATCTATCCCAAACGCCAACAAACTGGAAAAAGGATTTACAAGCAAACTACCCCAGAAAATGAAAAACGTACTTCAAAGTCAAAAATAAAACTGAAACGTAACCTAATCTTGTTTGACGAATCCCGGTACAGGTAGCTCGCGTCCCGTTGCCATGGAAACTGAAAACGGGGTTACCTCCACCAAAAACGGATCTGTGACGCTCCCTCGCCATAACATAAAATATCCGAGCCCTCCAACTTGTTTAGGGTTGGAAATATCGTTTTTTTATCTCTTTTTAAAATCATGGAATTTTCTTCTTAGTGGTGTAGGTGTGGCATTAGCTAAGACACGGCGGCTTATTCGTTTAAAATGAATACTAGCGTTTAATGTAGGCAATGCCGTAACAACAATTTTTTTTCTTTTGCTAAAAACATGTTGGTATATACATTATTAAAATAACTTAAAGAAGACATTAACGTAACCAGAGACATAAATCTAACTAGATAATGCAAGTCCCTCCATTTGTATTAAAACCAAGCGTGTCACCATTTCACACACAATTTAAAAACGAATTTAAAAAACATTTCCAATGTCTCGGCCAACTTTTCTCTACAGTCTTTACAGTTCATTATGGCATAAATTAGGCATTTTCTAGATTTGAGTGGCTTTCCGGTGTCGATAATGCTAAATGAAAAGTACAAAGTACGATCATGTGTGTGTGAAAAGTAGAAAGACGTCCACTGCTGGACATAGGCCTCCCCCAGGCGTCGCCACATTGACCAATCCCGTGCGTCTCGCATCCAGCGCCTTCCCGCAACCTTAACCAGGTCATCAGTCCACCTAGTGGTAGGCCTTCCAGCGTATCGTCTTCTGGTTCGCGGTCGCCATTCCAGAACTTTTCGGCCCCATCGGCCATCCGTTCTGCGAGCAATGTGCCCTGCCCATTGACACTTAAATTTGGCAATTCTTCGGGCTATGTCGGTAACTTTGGTTCTCTTGCGGATCACGCAAGGAAATTCCGAGCATAGCCCTCTCCATTGCCCTTTGGGTCACTTTGAACTTTCTGATAAGGCCCATTGTGAGCGACCACGTCTCGGTCCCATAAGTTACACTGGCAACACACACTGGTCATAGACTTTTGTCTTGAGACACTGCGGTAAATTGGACGAGAAGATACCACGCAACTTCCCGAACGCCGCCCAGCCGAGTCGGATTCTACGGTTGACCTCTTTCTCGAAATTGGACCTACCCAACTGGACCGTTTTTCCTAGGTAGACATAATCGTCTACAACTTCGAGTGTAGAGTCTCCGACCTTGATAGGAGTTGGTGTTACATGGGCATTCACCATGACCTTGGATTTATCCATGTTCATTTTAAGATCCACTCTTTCGGACTCTACTTGATATGCTAGCCCCTATATGTTCCTACTGTTTGTTTTCTAAAAACTAACAATTTTGATAATTAAAATCATGTGATTTGTGATTAAAAAAACATGATAAATTAAAAATATTTGATTTTAATCAGCCAACCCAAAAACTAGTCCGTAAAATAAAAGGCGATCCTAACCGTTGTTAGTATTAACGTTCGACAAAAGCGCTTAGTGCAAAAACTTTACTACGTAGCCAACATGTTCTCATTTATTAATTCCAACAGAAACTTTCGACGGGGATGATCGTGTTCGTCAAATAATTTATGGCTGTTAGTGTCAGAATTCGGAACTAAACGCATAGTTAGATATTTATTGTTGTTTTAGATTTATTTGGCTCCAATTTTACGCCACACTTTCGTTAAAAAAATGTACTTAGTAATTAGGGTACAAATCTTGTTACTTTAGACAAAATAAGAAGAAAGAAAGAAAGCGACAGGAAGCTGATGATAAGTTTCAACAGTTGAAAAAATTAAAGAGTTTAGCATATGCAGTGACATAAGAAACGAATATATTTCATACATAGACGAAGAGAGCAATAATTTAAATTAGTTTTAAGACAAATATGAAAAAATATGTCACTCAAGGTTTCCTTCAGTTAACTTAATACACATAGGAACTACAAAGTTATTATTATATTTCAACAACTCAACAAAGTATTTCAGATAAAACTTTATGGCAATAAAAGGAGTTTGTCTCTGGTAGCATAGTTGCCAGTTGCTTCTGGGTTAACACTTGAAAAATTCTGATTTAAAAAAATAGTCACGTGCGATATGAAGTTGAGTAAAATTGTTGAGTATCATAGTTTTAATGAAGTTAGTAACTAGTTAATATTTTAAGCCCATTTGTATTTGTAGCTGTGTTTCTCTCTACAAGTTATAAGTACTGTGAAAGAATAAGTTTTCAGATTGTTCAGTCTGTGTCGCGTTTTATTAGTGTATAGTTGCATTATAAACTAACTAGTTTGTATGTATTTTACGTCTGTTAGCACAATTTGGATCATATAATCATGAATTAAGAATATGAATACTAGAGTAGATGCATACATTTTGAACGTCACTTAAGTTTTGATACGTCAAAAGAATGTTTGACGAAGACCAGTTACGAGTAATGAAAAAATAAATAAGGTATAAGCACATACCCACCTATTATATCTCTCAGTATATGTATTCTGACAAAGCCACAAGCAAATCCTATATTTATATAATTTCGCCTTTTGCGAAAGCTCTCAAGCTTCCAAACCTCAAAGATATTGCGTCTCCCAAATGTTATCATGGCGCTCAGAAGTGCCTGTTTTCCAATAATGTAACTGAACACTAAAAAAGGAAATCGTCCGGAAATAGTCGCGACGGTTGTCATGACAACGAGCGGAGTTATTACACAAACATTGCAAAAACATTTTTTATATTGTACCTACCTACTTACATTCAAACCCTTCTGCGTTTTTTGTCGCTGTGTGTATATTGTCTGTAACAATGGCGTTGGAATTCCTTCACTTAGGTAAAAATTAAGAAGTAAAATATTTAAGAAACATCTTTTGATTTTCAAATTTTGTCCATTCTACGCAGCCGACTGACCGTCATCATCATAAATTAAACAGAATTAATGAATTTAGGGATAGATTTAAAACCTGGACAACTTGAACAAAGTTTTTGAATTCCGATTTATTATTGCCATATATTCACGATTGTTTCAAAGATTTGACTGCTTCTTTCGCGAGTTTTCGTCGTGGCCGACTTGATTGCTCATTTGTTTTTCTTTCGCATTATCAACTGGCACAGGAAACTGCGTTCAGACTACTTTTATTTTATGGTATAACAGAGAAATATTTGATCAAAAAATCAAAATCAAAATTTCTTTATTCAATTAGGCCATTTAGCGGCACATTCGAACGTCAAAAAAAATAATTAAATGTAATAATAGTTGATTCTACCGTCCATTCGGAAATGTAGCTTGTTATGGATAAGAACGGACAAGAAACTCCACACTTACTCTTTTAAAAAAAAATGTGTTTTACAAGTATTTGGTTACAATAATCTTGTTGGAAAAATACATATATGTGAGATAGGTAATTAAAAACAGGCGGTGGCAGCTAAGTTATGCCCAATCCCAATTGATGGCGCCCATTCACGAAAATGTCACATGGATCGGCACCACTCAGCTCAACCATCATGGAGGGAAACGAATGATCCAACACATGTGTCACCATCAGAGAGACATTAGAGAGAGCATGACACACTCAACTGTCAGGGCACACTGAAGTCAACGAACGACACATAGGTACAGTAAATGGTAGATTTACAGTTGGTACATAGTACTCACATATGTGCTGTGCAGTTATATAATACTAAAATAAATTGAGTTTATACAATACAAATATATTCATACAGACTTCAGCAGGTCCAACAATACTTCAGAACTTTTCTGCTTATAACTTGTTTTTGTGCCCTAGTGGCTGTGGAGCTGGACTAGCGTTGGGCCAAGCATTTTTATTTATCAGCGATGTAATCCCCCAACCTATAATATGGCTGCCTGCATAGTGTGCGTTTTATACAAGTTTTGAATTTCGCCTCATTCAGTTCTAGAATGTGGGGCGGTATTTTATTGTAACATTTTATACAGTACCCCATAAAAGATGACGCTACTTTAGCCAGCCTGAAACCTAGTTGAATTAATTGGTCTCTATTTCCAGTAACATAACTATATCTATCGCTGTTTTTACTAAAAATATGTAAATTCTTTCTAACATACATGATGTTTTCGTAAATATATTGACAAGGTACCGTCATGATGTTAATGTCCTTAAACAGTTCCCTTAAAGAATCGCGCCGGCGAAGATTGTATATCGCTCTGATGACTCGTTTTTGCAGAACATAAATTTACTGAATGTCTGCAGTAATATACCGTAAGACATTATACTATAAAAGTAACTAAAATAGACCAGCCTCGCGGTATCTACATCAGTAAATTGACGATTTTTTCTAACAGCATAAGCTGCCGAACTTAACCGCCCCGCAAGTGATATTTAATGAGGACCCCATTGTAACCTTGAGTCTAGCGTGATCCCCAGGAAAATCGTTTTGACGACGAATTCTAGCTTCTCGTTGTTTAATATAATGTCACAATCATAACTTTTGACATTCGGCAAGGCTAATTTTACACACTTAGTTTTTTTAGCATTGAAAATTAAATTACTAGCAGTGAACCAGTTTAGAACTTGCTGCAATGCATTATTTACGTCGGCAACGTTACTCGTACGCCTAATTATCTTAAAAATCACAGAAGCGTCATCAGAAAATAACACCATGCTTAGTTTGTTTTTCAATGATGTAAATCGTTAATTTATACTAAAAATAAGAAAGCACCTAAAATTGAGCCCTGGGGTACCCCTATTTTCTCGTTCAACCCCAACGAATTGACACCGTTTATTTCAACTAATTGCTGTCTATCATTCAAATAGGATTTTACTAAACTTAATGCTGATTGGCCTAGCCCGTATTGCTCAAGTTTCAAAAGCAATGTTTCATGGTCAACGCAATCAAACGCCTTCGACAGGTCGCAGAAGATACCTATGGCATCTTGTCCCTCCTCCCACGCATATATGGCATCTTGTCCCTCCTCCCACGCATAAAAGTTATTTTTAATAAGGTGACACCAGCGTCGGTTGTACAACGTCCTTTGGTGAAACCATACTGTTTCTCGTGTAGGATGTTATTCGTATTAAAATCAATGAGCATTTGATTTAGCATTATCTTTTCAAATATCTTGCTGAAAACCGGCAACACGGATACTGGTCTATAATTATTTGTGTCTTTACTGTCCCCAGATTTAAAAAGTGGTATAACCTTACTATGTTTCATTAGATCCGGAAAGACTCCTTGATCTATACACAAACTAAAGCTAAGTTTTTTTTTTTTTTTTTTTTTTAATTAACTCTAATCCCCGCCACAGAGTTTGGCGCCTATTCTGTGCTCAACCTCTATCTTTCCGTTCAATCTTTTATGCCTCTCGTACTTTCATTCCTCATCCTATATCTTTCTTGCATTCTTCATCTTTCATACTGTGGGTGGGAATCCCACTTTATTTAGTCTTGTCTAAGGGCATTATTTATTTATTTATCACAGGTTTACGAAATAAATATGGTAAAAAAGCTGATTATCTTACAATATACAGGTGCTATTTATCACAGAGTTTATACAGTTGGTGTTAATTATCACAGATTTTTATTACATTAGGGTAAAAACATAGCAACATAAAATAGGTGCAGTGAAATATAAACATTAGGGACAATAAAAACATAAAAAGGTGCAGTTATCACAATAAAATAACTTATCACAGATTTTCTTACACAACTAACTAGGTACTAACTTAACATACTACTGGCTATACATTTCTGAGCTGCATTCTGCGCTTGCGTTTAAATATAGTGACATATTTACGAAGCGCAGTGCGCATCAGTTTTATTTCTGTGTATAACCACAGTGGCTACTTTATGGCAGTATGCTAGGAACCTTTCCCTTTTTTGGTTTGTCATGAACCCATAGATACTTTCGTTCGTCAGTTTCATGTCCAGCTCACATTCAAGTTGGTAGCGATCCCTGGTAAATAACGGGCATTCTACGATTATGTGCTGGACACTTTCTGCCACGCCTGGATCGCAGACGCACGATGGGCTCTCCTTACACTTGAAGCGATTCAAGTATTCAGAGAACCCACCGTGCCCCGTCAAAACCTGCGTGAGAACACCTGAGGGCCGTACCTGTTTCACAATGCGGAAAGCCACTATTGCGTCCGGAAGAAACATTTTCGTCACGGAAGCAGTCTCGCCCGTCACGTATCTCCGATTCCATTCAGCAAGCGATTCCAAACGGATCTGTCGCTTGATAAATGAAATCGGACATTGGTCGTAGTCCGGCTTCCTCCGTAACGACAATGCTGCTTCCTTTGCTAACTCGTCCGCTCGCTCATTCCCCGGCAGGCCCGCGTGGGCCTTGATCCAGAACAAAGACACAGCTTTGCTCTGGCCCAGGGCTTTAGCCAAATTGGCGCGCGCGTGAACCGCCAGGGGATGGAGAGAGCCATGGTTTGCAAGCGTCTCCAATGCTGACATTGAGTCGCTATACAAACCATAGCTCGCCTCTTGCCGCGCGAGGATCACTTCGGTCGCTTTGAAAATGGCCAGGAGTTCCGCCTGGTAGACTGTGCAGTACGCGGCAAGGCAGAGCTTGAGGCTCCGGACTTCGCCATCATTATCCCAAATGGATAATGCGGCTCCGACCTTCCCCTCAATCTTGCTGCCGTCGGTGAAGATTCGCACCGTCTGCACATTGTTACTATCTAGTAACGTTTGATCTGCCAGGCACATGAACTCCAGGGGCATTTGTGTAGCTGGATGAGGAGCTTCTGCAAACCTCACCGCACTCTCGATCTCCCTATCTCCTGGCACAAACCGGGATGACCCTCTCCTCGCTTCATACAGGGCGGCTGCCTCTTGTATGCGCAGGTCTAGAGGTAGAATCCCGGACAGTGCCAGTGCCGAGTTCAGAGAGACTGTGCGGTACGATTTGCAGAGCTTCTGAGCGAATCCTCGTTGGACAGAGCCTAGCTTCTTCCGTATCCCAACCTTTTTCGTGGCGGGAGCCCAGGCAGCGGCCGCGTACGTAACTATGGGTTCAATTGTGGCTGTGTAGATGATGTGTATGATTTCTGCACTCAATCCCCAACTAACTTTAGCAACGCGGGATAGCTGTTTGTAAATATTAGCTGCCTTCTTGCAGACGTTCGCGGTATGCTCACTGAAAGTGAGCTTATCGTCTATGGTTAGACCAAGCAACTTCATTTTTCTGACCATACCGATGTCGACCCCGGCCATGCTCAGTATTGGAGTGTCGTACTTAAGCTTATTGGTTATGGTCATCGCACAGGTTTTGTGCGGTGCAAACCTCAGCTTATTTCGGACACCCCAATCCTGAACATGGGCGAGGGCTACATTGGCGGTTCTAGAGACTTCAGTCGCCGTGTCCCCATCCACGACCAAGACGATGTCATCCGCGAACGCCTGCACGAAGATCCCGCGCCGCTCCAACTCCTGCAGTAGTGGGTCTAGGAGGAGATTCCACAGGATTGGACCGCCGATTGACCCCTGAACGCAGCCCTTGCCAGTCTCTCTCGTGCATTCCTCCCCGGCATAACGAACTAAAGCTAAGTACGCCGCTATAGTCTGAATAATGGAGGTTTAAACTTTGATAGACATTCCCTATAGATCTTCGGTCAGTTTTATCTTTATTTGCTTAAAAGCTTTTATTACTGTTATTGGGTTTATATGTGAAAAGTTAAATTCAGTCGGGCAGGCTGAAATGTTAGCGTGTAATAAACCATAAGCAAGCTACGGCGAAGAATTTAAGGGTAGTAGTTTTAATTGGGATGCTGGTAAAGAAATTTACAAATTCTTGAGCAACTTCTTTGTTATCTCTAATAAGTCCATGTGTAGTCTCAAGCGTGTAATCAGTATTATTTCTTTTGTTCCTGTTTGTTTCATTGTTTATAATTTTCCAAACCGTCTTTATTTTATTTTCTGCGAATTTAACCTTATTGCTAATGTATAAAGCCTTAGCCAGTTTACACATATTTAAAAAAATTCTTGAGTAAGTAGCAACATACTTATTAAAAGTTTCAGTTTTAATATAAGGCTTAAGGCCATACAACTCGTAAAGTCTTTCCCTACTTTTCCTGATTCCTTTAGTCGCCCAGTCACTGAATAAAAACTTAGGGCATATAGTTTTAGTTTTCTTCTTAAAATTATTTCTGAATTCTGTTTGAACAACTGAGAAAACTTTTTGTATAAAATATTACCATCGTTCACTGTGAGGTCCCGATAACTTAACTTACCAATTAAAGTGCTGTCAAATTTGTTTAATTTACCGGATGTTATTGGTCTGGATTGAATCTACACTTGTTGTGGTATGTTGGACTCAAATGTTATCAGTAGCCCACTATGATCTGAAGGCAGACAATTCATAATGGCTTTGTTTAAGCAGTCGCAGCAACAAAAAACATTATCAATACATGTAGCAGTAGTCACAGTTGTTCAGGTTGGTTCCTCAAACACGTGTGACAAATGAAATGATTTGAAGAGATTTAATAGTCTACTGCTATCTGAATTATTTTCTAAAATATTTATATTAAGGTCACCACAGATTATGACTAGTTTTTTACCTGTTGCAAGTTTTGCCAAAACATCTTCCATCACTGACTCAAATATACAGTAGTTTTTATAATTGGGGGGTCTATAAATGCACACTATAACATGCTTATCAACTGATAGATCTACAATATCTTTTCGAGGTTTTGATTTAATACCATTTTTGATTAAAATAAGTTAACCTCCACGCGACATAACATTTCTGTTAAAACAGCTGCCCAAAGTATAATTTTCATAATTAATAAGCATTGAATAATCTTTCAGCCAATGCTCAGTAAAACAAATAATTTGAAACATTGTCTTTTCAAAAAACAGTTCTATTTCCAATTGCTTTGCAGAAAAACCTTGAATGTTTTGATGGAATAATTTTAAAGAATTCTGCTTAGCCCCTTTTTTAAATTAACTATGTGAGTTCAAGAAGGTACCTTCTTGTAGGTGGATGTACTCCTAACTATTGCGCTATTGATACCGTCCCTTGTCCTACAAACTAGTTTAAATTATAAATATTAATAGCAGAATTGCTAACGTTATTAATTATAATGAAAACCTGTTTTTAGTATTACTTTTTAATTAGTATTACTACTAATATCAACTACAGTACATGACTTCGACATACTATTTATGTCTGAGTTTAAAGTAAAAGATAATAGCCTCGCTATTTGACATCTTACCCTAATAGGCAGATACACTGTATTGCCTGTCGACTTTAATTTATCAACAAAAATGTTGATGTCAAAGAAAACTAATTGTCACTGTCATGGCTGACAAGAAAATGAACATGTTTATTCAGCATGTGAATATAATTATTTTGTCTACTAGACAATTTTTCCAATATGAAAAAGCACACAATATTATTTTATTACAATTTTATTTTAGTAACTTTGTTACGAGTACACACTCAGTGATGTCATCTTTTTTTAATCCAAACTGTTACCTATAAAGACAGTTAAATTGGTGTGTGATTTATATACATGATATTTCCAACCATCTTTTTTCATCAGATTCAATGCATACGAAAAACATTGTGGTTTTAAAATATTGTTTATACATACTGCCGATTTTGATTTCATAATAAAGGTCCCCGAAAATATTACCACAGAGCACGGACCAACGAATTTTGAATCACGAATCCCATTCAAAGAACCTCAGCAAAGGAATTCATAAGCATTATGGGCCCTAATATATTCCGCGTAATATAGCCCGAGCGAGTCAAAGGGCTTATGTGTGTGAAACAGCGCGTTTTAGCTACCGTGCGAGAGAATTATATAAGTATTTGTGCAAAATAAATGAAAAGGTTTGATTTTCCTCTAATTTACATGATTATCATCGGTCTTATAATGTTCCCACTGCTTGGACACAGACATCCTCTCTATCAGAGAGGGAATGGGCCCCGCAGGCCCAGGGTAGGTTGGTGGATGTCACTTGTCTTCGAATTGTTGGTTCTAGGACAAGGCGGTTTCACCACGATGTTTTCCTTCGCCGTTCTAAGAGCAGTGGTGATGAAATAATTTACACAAAGTAAAGCGCCTGCCTGGGTTTGAACCCACGGCCGGCGACACGGGGCCGTTACCAATGGGCCAGCACTGTTCTTTGATTTACTTGAGTATTATTATGATGAATTAAAATTATTCGTAAACCTATTATGTCAATGGTGCATGACTGCAGAAATAACTTATGATTGCGACGCCATTTATAAAATTATAATTAACAGGACGATGCCTATCTTTCTCTATTACACGATAGGGTCAACTAAAGTTAAATACCTTATAGGTGTACATAAAGATATGATCTTAGCCTTCACTAACATTAATCCTAGAGGCATTTAACCATAAAATTAACGAATGGCGCAAGAAACGTGTTATTGCTAGCATATGCCATAGATCACTACGCCCTAGGCTAGGCGAAAGCACGGAATTAATAAGTACTAGCCAATAAAAAAAATCAAATTCCGAACTACACCAATTAATCTTCTACCAGAAACAATGCTACAAATATTAGAAACTTCTTCCTCGCAATAAAGTAAGCGACCATTTTTCTCTGATTTCTTTCATTATTTCAAAGAAACACAATGGAAGTTTCGCAATATAATAATCCGGAGTTATTTACTCTCTCGGGCATATCTGCTGCATTCGATGCACAATATTGATGCAGGAGTGGTTTCCTACTGAGATTTTCAATAGATACCTGAAGTTTGAATAAAGAAAAGGTGGTTTCAGAAATGTTTTACACTTTGTGGCAGAACAATTTATGCTGCAATTGACTTCAATATATTTATTTAAGGGCATTGTAGCCTTAACCGAGTACGATGAAAGGTAAGTAGCTTGTCAGCTTATTACTAACATTTTTTTTTACATTCTTATGGAAACAGTGAAAGAAAACGTGGGGCAAAAATTTGGTCTTGCTATTGTCTGAAAATATCAACACGTTATCCCCCTGCAGTAGGATTATCATAATCGTAAATAAATACATACTAACAAATAAAGTACTAGGTACTGAATAGGTAGATTATTACAATAAGTACTTTATCATCGACTACTTTCCATATATCCATAATACGCCACTGTTTTCCTCAACAAAATAATGCCATCACCATCGGCTAGCATAAAGGATAAAACCAGCTTTTCAATAACCGCAACATATTACATGCACAAAGAGCCGTTAGCTGCAGATCCAATATCGACTTAATAAGCTTCCCTCTTCCGTCGTCCATTATGATTTAAAAAAATAGAATAAAAACGACGACAAACGGCTATTTTTGCTCTAGCCAATCGTATGAAGATTATCTATCGTTGTTAAGGTAAACAACATCATTAAAATGTGGGCAAATTGAGTTAGCCAAACGAAATATGTTTGTAGAAAATATAAGTAATTAAAACTGGAATATCACATGAGTTAAGAATGTGCAAAAACAACACAATCAAAAGCTAGATCAACATTATGATCATAAGCCTTCGGCAGTCCAGTACTGCAAATAGGCTTCTCCAATCGGAGATCATTCGTCTCGATACTAGAAAACTCTCAATTAGTACGGTTCTACGGCTAATATGGCCGGCCCATTGCCACTACAGCGTGCTTATTTTGCAATTCACGTAGACAAACAAAAAAGCTATAATGCTTTAGAGTAAATATTCAGAGGAATTTTATCTAAAGAGACGTCAGTTCCTCGCTGCACTACCAAACAGTATCTATCAGTAAAAAACACAATAACCCAAACGCCTATTATGAATGCATAAAAGTAACAGTTCCGATACAGCACAATAGTCGCCACATCGGCGAGCACTGACGACACGGTGGCAGGCTGGCAACCAGTCGTGCCGATGGAAGCACTGATTTCAACGGCGACTGAAATTCATTGGAAATAAGATCGGAGCAAATGCAATGTAGTGAAAACGTGCGCTATTGTGGGAGGCGAGGCTTTTACGGCTACACACCCCGCCTTTGCCCTCTCACGTCTCGACTACCCCCTTACCCTAGCTGATCTCCCTCTTTTAGCAGACGGCTCGGCGTTTTACCCTATTGTAACTACACTTACCTACGACTTGCATCGGTTTCCTTAATCATCTTTAATTAACGACACACTATTGTTAACCTCCCCTAACTTAATTTCTTCTCAAACTTCAGTAATGGGAAAACTATGATACTTATCGTAAATTAAGAAAGGTACTTATGGGAACTATCGATTCATTTGTAGATAAAAATGATGGGTGTAGTAACATTAATATGAATAAGTATTAAAGTGACGACGCTTAAAATAATTTAGTGACCAAAAAAATCAAACCGACTTCCAGAACAAAAAACTACAAACCAAAAACTTTCTTTTCCGAAGTCGGTGTCTTTTGTACCCATTTTTTTTCAGTTTTTCGACACCGACTTCGGAAAAGAAAGTTATTTTTTGGTTTGTAGTTTTTTGTTCTGGAAGTCGGTTTGATTTTTTTGGTCACTAATAATAATAATCAACCAACTTTCCTTCCGCAAAGCCAGCGACCGCGACCGTGAATACCTACTGGCTTTAGTTACTACAGTTCATGAAGTTCTCCTTAGTTTTGATATAGGGCAAATGCAAAAAAGGTCATGTTTGCCAAAATATAGGCATGAATGAATCAAAATGTACCGTAAGACACAGGTGACAAGATTGGTTACTTTTAGGACAAGCGTTAAGTGTGCATCAGTTTTAGCGTCATGCACATCACCAGACGTAAAAGACAAGTGGTGCATACAATAAAAACGACCGTTTCCATTTAAAAAAAAGAACACCACTGCAATGCTGTTCCAGAAATACTGGCTGTTATTTTAAATTCAGTTCAAAATAACATAGAGGTGAGCGTAAAGCCGAGAAAACGCTACAAAGAAGAAGGTTTTTCTAAAACGTAGGTAAGATAATGTAAAATGTATGAGAAGGATTCAAGCACCGCGCTTGAGGTTGCTAATTGTAATAGATTTCAGCTTCCGGGTTGTGGTATCGGTTAACACAGTGTAAACCAACTGCTTTTATCATAAAACATGGCGACTGGGAGAGCATAACAAAATGTATGAATAATTATCACGTTTCGAGGCAGTAGTAGCTCACCACCATTCGCTTTTGGCTTTTAACGTAAGTAAAATTTTACTAATAATTACAAATAATTTCGTGAAAATATTTTCAGTTTGATAATAGCAGGAAAATAATATATCTACTCGTACGTTTAACATAATAAAGTTAATATTACAAAGAGGTTTAATTGCTTGTTTGCTTGTAAGAGGTTATCTCTGAAAGTACAGTTCCGATTACGAAAAACGCTTTTACTGTCAGAAGAAATGCTCATAGCCTGGCTATGAAGTAGCTTACATTATAGCCAGGATTCCGTGCTTTATTAATGACCTGGTCATCATCTTCATCATAACTAGTTCCTAATAACATAAAATACATGTATTGTCATTTGGGCCGGTATTGGTTTCACTGAAAGCTATATTTGTGTGCGTTTCAGGAACGTAGATACATTCGGCTCACGCACACAAAGAAAAAGAAGTGAACACACGATATCGCCAGTGTTTTGTTCTAGACGCGGCTTCTATGCGTTATTATTTTAAGCATTTTGATATCAAAAATCCAATCGTGACCACTAAATTTCATGAATATGCTAACATTTCATAGTGTATATTTAGGATAATAAACTGCGCATATGACGCCTTCTCATTAGGTGAACGACCGCATTGCACTGTATTTCCAAATAATTGCAACAGTGATAAATCATGCGAGGAATTTTATGTTATCGCTAATCAAGCCAGAAGGTAGATAAGGCATATTCTTACGAAAGATAATTCCCTGTTACATGTAGAATTATTTTAATCCACAAGAGGATCTCAGGTTTTCCCTTGACGAGATTATCTTGTACGTGACGGATATTACAAGCCTTTATTAATGACACCATGTATCGCACAGCTAAATAGCACAGTTTAATTGTTGTTCTTAATTGTAATTTAGGTTCAATTTAATGTATTTAAAATGGTTACATAATGTAGATGGACTTAATGCCACAAAGTATTCGCTTCTAACTAACGCTTTAAGGTTAAAAGGTCAGTATTGTAGAGTAGCTGTACAAAAAAAAATAAAAGAAGAAAAAATCTTCCAATTACGTTTCTTTGTTTTATTTATTAAAACTTTATGCACAAGTACAAAGGCGGACTTAATGCCTTAGGCATTTTCTACCAGTCGACCTTAGGGTGGTGCAGAGATAAAATAAGGCAGGTGCAACTAAATTAAGGGATAAATTGAGAAAAAAAACATATATAAAAATACATACAAATATATACTTAGATACATACATACAAAAACAATGCTATAGAGAAACCGAAACCAACAAATCAATTCTGTGATGATTCTGCAAACTTCTTGCGAATGTGCTCACGTGCCTTCAATTTGAAAGATAACCGACTGTTTGCCATCCTGATATTCTGAGGGAGCGCATTCCAAAGAGAGATAGCCTGGACAAAGAAGGACGAGTGGATAAACCCAGAGCGGTGAGAAGGACATTGTAGAAGACGATTATTGGTGGAGCGAAGATTTTTACTGAGAGCAGAGCAAAGGAATTGAACATGAGAAGTCAGATAAGAAGGAGAAGAGGGTTTATCAATAAAAGAAAACAGGGTAGTCAAGGCCCTCAGCGCTCTACGCTGACGAATGGGTAACCATTTTAAAAGTGATCGATGAGTGGATACATGATCATACTTACGGAGGTTGAAGACAAATCGAATGCAGTTATTTAGAAGGCGGTCTAGTTTATTGAGTAGATCTGCATTCAGGTCATAGTAGCACACATCACCATAGTCAATAATGGGAAAGATTATGGACTGTACAAGCATGGCCTTTATGTGAGCTGGGAGAAGATTTTTTAGCCGATACAGTGAACGCAACGTTCCGGTGACCTTTTGGCTGACACTCGTAACCTGTTTGCGACAGTCAAGGCAAGTGTCGATGAGCAAGACCAAGATCCTTAACCTCGGAGCTAAACGGGATTGGTACGTTGTCGAAGGTTATGGGTGGAACAGTTAAGCTATCGAGCTTTCTCAAGCTATGGGGGCTCCCAAGTATGATAGCCTGGCATTTTGCAGGGTTAACCGCCACACCGAATCGGTCCGACCAGCCTTTAATCATAATTAAATCCCGGTTTAGCCCCTCGATCGCTTCCGATAAGTTGTCAACACGCGCCTGACAGTAGAGCTGTAAATCGTCAGCGTAGAGATGATACGCACACTGAAGCTCGGTGGTTATAAGATTTATGAAAATTGAGAACAGAAGAGGAGATAAGATACCGCCTTGAGGGACGCCAGCTGCAAGGTCACACCACCCAGAAGACAAGTCTCCAGTACGAACTGATTATTGTGGTATATATTTTCTAAACTTTTTCTAGACGTGACAGTGACATGCGGGTGTAGCCAATGTGGGTAGAACAACAGTTCTGAATTTTGGCATGTACGAGTATATATTTACATTTAACTACGTATTTTACTAAGTAGGTATACATGCAAATATATCAAAAACTGCTCTTTCAAAAAAAACTAAAAACTTAAAGTAAGCATTAATTTTATAAAATACGTGTCGAAATTCGAAAACCGCTACTACAGTACGACCGATGAGTCGTGGCCCGTCTGAAGTCAGCGCCAAGTGGTTGCGCAGAACATACTTTACGATGAAATGGCTGTTTTTTTCACGTCACGACTGTACATGCGCGAAAGTACGCAAAATTCAGACGGGCCACGACTCATTGGTCGTACTGTAGTAGCGGTTTTCGAATTTCGACACGTATTTTATAAAATTAATGCTTACTCGACTTAATGGTACTCTACTTCTTCTTACCTGCACACTTTCCGCTGGTCTCTCAACAATAATTGACTGTATAACTAGTTCATTAAAGAACTCAACACT
The DNA here is from genome assembly GCA_964057195.1 of Orthosia cruda. Lineage (NCBI taxonomy): Eukaryota > Metazoa > Arthropoda > Insecta > Lepidoptera > Noctuidae > Orthosia > Orthosia cruda. Next base: position 16,964,444 of record OZ059828.1, read on the forward strand.
GGAAAATCTGTTTGGCGTTCAAAGACAGTCATTTTCCGAGCGGTTGAGTTCCTATAGTTACTTAATAAAGTTATTGTAAGTCTGTGCCGACATTGGTATCGAAGATAAGGTTATATTCAAACTAGTTTATGTAAGAATGTTGTGGCTGATACTTCATTAAGGACTCATGTTTTGCTATGTAAATTTGATGTGAACTTAAAAAAAAACTAAAAAATATTCATAAACTGGCGCCTTTTTTCTGTGTCATTCAGAAGAAACATAGTGAGAAGACTAAAAAGAACAAAACCGTTCGAGTTTGTGTTTAGTGTTAGTGAATGTGAATAGTGTAACGTACAAAAGTGCTACCAAACAAACACAAGAACGAAGTGTATTCGCCTTAATAGAGACAATAAGAAAAGTGCTATTGGACACATTCTTAGTAAAGACAATGTAATAGATTAGTGTAATGTAGTTAGTTTATAATTTAATTACTTACTAGTCTATTTATAAGGCTTGATTGTAATAAAATTAGGGTCCATCCTATTGATGAATCCTAGGAGGAAGGAAAAACAAAATTCATAAACTACAAAGATGGCTCTACTACGATAACGTGAACATAATTATTTCAGCCGAAAGATGTCCACTGCTGAACACAGGAATCCTGTAAGTGCCGCCACATCGAATAGTCCGTCTGATTCTTAAAAAGATATTGAATAAATTTTGAAAGGAAAAAAATAGAAAGCTATTTAATTTGAGACATTTTTGAAAAGTGATAATTAAGTTCTATAGCTCCATAATGAAATAATAATAAATCAAATGAGACAGAATAAACGAAAATGTTTGGTTTAAAAATTCAAATTGTGTACCCCATTTACCACAGAAACAACATTCATCAAAAAATTTGAATAATGAAAACATTAATTAAGAACGTAATAATGCAGCTCTCGGGTTTTAACGCAAGAAAATAAACTTGATTGAACTAAAATACGGGTCTCTTACTTTTGGTAACTTTTGATTGAATTTGGCGTAAATTTGTGGTCGGCGACCTTTCAACTATGTTACCGGAACGTTAGCAGGCTGCACAATGCAAAGAGCAGACACAATATGGAGACTACAAAAGGTCAATTTCACTATACACATACAGCCTGCCCGCTCTCTCCCAAAATGGAAGGTTCCAAAGAGGTTATAGAGTAAGCAAACTGTTTGATCAGGTACGGTAAGGCTCGCTTTTGCCGTCATCATATTGGGTCATTGTTTTGGCCGGCAGTGTATTGTAAGTCCTTTGCATGTGTGGTGAAAGTTGACGTTTGGTTTTGGATGACGTACACTTTCTGGACGATTTATTTGGTGTTTGCTGATCTTCCACCACAGCTAATGTCTGGAAATAAAGTTCTCAGGAGTGTTACCTTTTAAGAGAAGATTTTTCTCATGGTTTTTCTGTACGTAAGTTATTTGCAGACCCAGTAACTATATTAACACGGCGCATATCCCGGGAGCAACGTTTTCCTTCTACAAAACACAGTCCATAGATTCAATGTTTGCTAGAAGTTCTATGCAAACACAACTCTCGCCTCTCGCTTTTTGGCGTAATATTTTCCTGTGTGCAGTCTGTGTAAATTGAATGTTTACTCGGCAAATAATACAATTTGCTTTTACTGTGTCTGTTACGAATTGGCACAAAATGAGTGAAGCCTATGCCGAGCAGAGATGATAATGTCTAGAACGAATATTCGAGTATTATTTTGGTTAGATATCCCAAAATCCATGAAACTACTACAAGATAAGAAAGAAAGAGAGACAAATATATTTATTTGTGACCCGCACACTGCACAGGAGATACGAGAAATAAGTAAAAAGAAAAAAAATTACATTAATAAAAAAACCCCGTGCGAGACCAAAAAGGCTCCACCTCCAATCTCAGCATGTGCAGCAATATCCAAAAAGAAAATAATTTAAATACGATAAATAGAAATGGGATACCAAATTCGTCAGTACGCAGTAACATAATAGTTTTGGTCGTCGAATTCCAAATAAAATCGACCTTTTGAAACCTTTTTCCAGCTGAAATAACCTTTCATATCGAATTTCTTTACGAGTATTGTGAAGATATTTGGTATGCAAGGTTTGTTTTATTTAGGCCAACACTGGATGACCCAATAGCAGAGATTTTTAATATCCTGCATTCCAGTGGTTGCGAGCGTAACTCCTGAATGTTCAATTCCCAGGTTGCCTTGTTATTAGATTTTTATATTAGAAATTTCTTAGAACCAGCCTTAGGACTAGTTTTAGACTCTAAGGCCCGCTTGCGCCAGCCTGGTGTATTTTTTATTTATTATTATTGTTGTTAGGCTTGCGCTTGACCACTATCTCACCTGATGGTAAGTCTTAGTAACTCCGAGTTAGTCTTCTTCTTTTCGTATCTTTTTGATTCAAGTTTTATCCGACCAATATGTGACCACCTGGACAGCTCTTCCGTTGGCCAGTAAGCTTATTAGCTACACGGACCCATTATGAATGAGACATTTGTTATTTAACCTCGTGTTACCAACTAACTCCGAGTTAAGTTTTTCGTGCACGTGGGCTTTAGAGGTCAAGGGCAATAATTGCGCCCGGAATAGATTGATCTCGATTATCAAGTGAAATTTGCTTTAACCCTCATAAGTTTAAACAAATATTATGTAAGTACAGTGTTATTTTTTTTTTTTTATATATAATTTCGAGTCCAATGAACTCCTTGACGGTACATTTAAGGTACTAATTATTTGTGTAACATGTTACAGTCTCTTCTAGTTCCCGTAACAGTGTCGTCGGATTTATATTTTAGCACCTTGGTCACAGCGTGTTCACTTCGTTAGTAGTCAGCCTGTTAGATACTTACCCGGCGGAATATTATGGCAAGATTGCAATATATTGTACTTGGTATATAAACTAAATAAACGTGACATATGAACAAAATGAGAAACTAAAAGACAGTAAAGAAATTTCGAGTTCACATCATGCCCATTTAAGTAAGAGTCGTTTTATGAGAACTGCTTTCAACAAGATTCATGTCTGAACTGGACCTCATTTCGCAGAACTCATTTGAATGCAAAATGCGATCTCTACATTACGCGTATTACGTACATATGTCCGTTAGGAGGTGCTCCACATATTTCAGTTCCCGCTGGATTTATTCCCCGGACTAGCTGAACGAAATTTGTTCCAACAGTCAGTTTAGTCAGTCAGTTTAGAACAAAAATAAACTTTAACAATTACCGTTTTATTATAACCCACGCACTTATCCGCATCAAAAATTACAACCCAAAACGAAACCTTCGTCATATTTATTTTGAACTCCAAATAGACATTAAGAGTCCATTAATTTAACGGTTCCAAAGTTAATAAAATTCGCGTACGTCGTTCGGTTAAATGTGCACATAAAACATCAGAAAAACAAGCGGGTGCGAAATAACGGCCTCAAAATAAAACATGGTACATTTGTTACGTTAATAGGCATCCCGCCAGTATAAAGGATGTACTAAATACCGTGAATTTACACGAAAAGTATTAGCAGACCGACGATAATTGATCTCTAGGGAAGCTAATAATAAATTTGTGGTCGAGACGGCCGGTGAATTGAAACGACAAATACCGATAAATATGGCGAACAAGTCGTGTCGCTGGTGATCTGTCAAGTCGACAGGTGAAGGACCGATCCGTTATGACCACACATAACAATGGGGCATTATGATGACAAGTCAACGCGTTCAGACGGAGCAAAAAAAACAGAAAATAATCAACTTCGACACGTATATAGAACAATATTTAACCACAGCTTAAAACAACGTGTTTCAAATCAGTTCGTGCATCTACGACATTTCACCGAAAACATCAAAGACGAAAATGCTTATTTAGACACAAAGCTTTGATAATGACATTATTATTTAGGAAACAAATACATTTTATTTTAATGACAGGCTTTTTCCTCAAAATCTGAATAGGTACGTATTCATTACTATACAAATAAGGGCTGGTCGACCTGCGGCCAAGTACGTGACAATTTTATATAATAACGTAAACTAGTGAAATCTCGTATTTAGGCGCTTTTAGTCCCACCGCCGCCGCCGACTAGGAAGCGACCATTTTTTCTAAAGTCATCGTTGATAGTTTCTCGTTTGGCCACAATCACACCTGATGGTAAGCTATGGTGTGGCCGATGATGAAGCAAGTTTGCCTAAAAGTTATTTAGCTCTATTTTATTGCACAATAGATTTATGTCCCGTACAATTTAAAGATAAAACTGAGATTAATTGTCAAATTGCCGCGAAGAAAAATACTCACTGAGCCAACGCTCGCTTGGCAGGCAGAACTCTAGCTACTCGTTACCTATCTACTTGTACCTAGTTGCTAGCTCTGTTGCGCTAACCATCAGGAGTGAGATAGTTGCCTTGGAGCGATGGAAACTCTATTTAGCAAGCCTAATGAAAATCGGGAATTCGTTAGACTTGAACTCAGCTAATAGGAAAAGTCTCAAATAATGCTAAAACAGCACCCCTTTCATTCCCGTTTTAACACAACCACATAAACATAAAACAGACAAACGTTTTCCTTTTTATTTCTTTCCACTCTCACACCCAGATGGATAGCGATAGACATCTAAACCGATTGTGTGGCTCTCGGAATTAGTTTACACACGCGTGCGGGACTTTATTTATTTTGCTACTGATATACAGCGGCACATTGAAGGCTGACGTGACAGCTAGACTTATTGCACGCTCGACAAGCTCGGTTTTATGGCCGTGAAAAACGAGCTATATACATATATCGGCTGAATGATAGCGTACAGGTGCCAAATAGATGGTATTGAGGTGTTTTTGGATCGCATTGTTTGAGATTGGGGCAATTTTTAGGCTTGTAATTCGTGACACGTCTTGTCTGGCGTCTGATTGATGGTATAAGGCAGCCAATACATGTCCTACAATAGCTCTTTTGTGTCGTGTTACAGGCCTGTTTTCAACATGTTAAGACGGATGTTTTCCGACCCTTATGCATATATTTAAATGACCGCAATTATTTCAAAAACTATTGAACCAATTTTCGATGATTTTTCTCAAACGTGTTTTTTTGATCAAACATTACATCTTAGTTTTAGGCATACGTTTTACTTAAGTTAATTAAGAAGCTACTAATGAGTAAACTGTCACTGATAGCCAGCGGCATATTTAAGGCTAACGTGACAGCTCGACTCATTGCTCGCTCGAAAAGCGTTTTATGGCCGTGAAAAAACAGCGGTATACATATAAGTATATCGTCTGAATTATAGCATACAGGTGCCAAATCTATGGTATTGGGTGTTTGAAATTGAGGAAATTTTAAAGTGGGTCTTGCAATTCGGGACAAGTCTTGTCTCGTGTCTGATTGATGGTATTAGGTGGGATAAGGCTGTCAATCAGTAGATACACAATGACGTAACCGGGTGTTATTGGCCTCTGCGTTATAATAGCTATTTTGTGTTGTGTTATAGGCTTGTTTTGAACTGACTAAAAAAATAAGCTTTTCTAATTGGGCTAGAGACTGTTTGACTGCAATTTTCACAAAAACTGCAAAACCGATTTTCATTTTTTATGAATAATGTTATCTTGATCTTGCCTGAATGTAAGCCTAGCTTGCCCACAATTTTTACTAAAGTTAAGTATGTCCATACTTATCTAACTCAACTTCAATCGTAGCTTGTAAAATCTACCTGTTCCAAAACATTTACCTATTAAGATAAATTCAAATTGCTTGAATGAACAGCATAATATCCCCGATCCTACACCGCGTATTAAATTGAAATACCTTACTTCCTTCCGTGAATATCTTAGTTAATAAACGTGTACGTAATATCAAAGAACTGCTTTGACGTGTCGTATGTTCATATATGACAATATAAAGGATGTTCATATATTATAGAGGTTTGTATTATTAAATTGTAATCTAGGTCAAAGTTCGAGGTCGGGCAATGCTAATGTAGTGATATTAATACCACTATAAAATGCTCTACGACAGTTTGGCACGCCATGTACTTAATAGTCCCTTTGATCTCCTAGATTAATAAATCACGTAATTACATATAAGTTCATCAGTGTCTATATTGTTTAATGTTCGTACGTAAGTATTTTGGGGAATACTGGATTTAAGCTACTTAACGTAATTGGGTAGGAATTGTCTAAAGAGATTGACAAAATTTTCATTAAGCTTAATTCAATTAATGAATTTTCATTTACTTAGATTGAAAGATGGATGAAAAGACATTGCATGTAGCAGAGATGAGAATATTGAGATGCATGTGCGGAGTGACGAGAACGGATAAAGTGAGAAATGAATATATTAGAGGAAGTATGAAAGTGGCGCCAGTGACGAAAACGTTGAAAGGAAACCGTTTGTCCTGGTATGGTCATATAATGAGCAGGGATGAAACGCATGTTGCTAAAAGAGTTATGAATATAAATGTGAATGAATGGAGAGGGAGGGGACGGACAAATAAACTGTGTTAGGAGAGAGATGAAGAGGGAGGGGACAGCCAATGAAAAGATGGATAGACTGTGTGAGAAGTGATATGAAAGAAAAGAGAGTCAGTGATAGCGTGACGAGGGACAGGACGGTATGGAAGAAGAAAACGTGTTGCACCGACCCCAAGTAATATGGGACAAGGGCAGGAAGATGATGATGGGTGATCCAGATCTTATTGTAAAGGTTAAGGAAGAATAAAAGCTGACCCCAACAAAGTTGTAGAAAGGCTAGGCAGACATAGTAGGCATCAAATTATAACATTTTCCACTATTTCAGAAATATAAAATTTCCGCACGTGTTACCCTTTACGTCTTTTGCAATACGTGGTTCCTCCCAGCACTCAATATCCAAAGAATGTTACTAAGAAGCTTTGGGACACACTAACTGAAAAGATGCATCGAGCTAATGGAATATCTAAACCGATAAGTTTTCCTCACCTTTTCATAAAATAAAATGGTTCAGTCACATAGAACGTTGCACTGTGTGGGGGTTTTTAAGTCGCTTTTAAATGTAAATTGTTCAGGATTTGTTAAGTTAAAGTTAGGTTCATAAAAGTTGAGTTTTAAGAAGTCACATCTTAAAAGGACTAAAAATATGGCAAATGCAATTAAAAGGGCAATGGAGAGGGTAATGCTCGGCGTTTGCATGAGAACCAGGGTTTCCGACATAGCCCGAAGTATTGCCAAACTTAACTAGCAGTGGGCAGGAAACATTGCTCGCAGAACGGATGGTTGATGGGGCTGAAAAGTTCTGGTGTGGCGACCGCGTACCGGAAGGCGTAGCGTTGGAAGGCCTCTAGGAGGAGCGATGACCTGGTCAAGGCTACGGGAGTCCGGTGGAAGCGAGAAGGACGGGACCGATCAGTCTATCAGGCCTATTGTCCAGCAGCGGATATTTCCCGCATACAATAAAACAAATATTATACTTGATGAAGCATACTATCATGCCAGTATACTCCGAGAAGTTAGGCAGAAGAGTAGTTAATGTTTAATCCAAATAAAATTGGGGGCGAGCCCTTTGGCATAGAGCGCAACTCCAGACCCCGAGCTACAACTGAGAAAATCCAGAGTGAAACAAATTTATTAGTTTAAGTTAGTAGGTGGCAACATTGCTTCTATTTCCCTGGTAGCGGAAGCACATCTGTTGTTACTTTCTTCATTTCGAATCAGACAACAAAAGACAGCTATTCGCAGAAATCCTTAGAAATAGTACCTATAAATTAACCACGGCAATACCAAAAATATAATACCCTTACCTCAACAAACCCTAAACGACGACACTCCAAGAATAACACAAGAAAGCATCCTAGGTCTTAGAATAGCACCATAAAGGGCAGCACAATTTCCCTTAATACCACAACTAACAAAAGTTTGCATGTCATGTCGTACTGTAATAAACACGAAATCTTACTTACATTAACTTTTAACTTTACCAACAAACCGACCCTATATGGCATCACGTTAAGAAACATTGCAAGCCTAATGCATTCTTAGAAACGACAAAACACTCATGTTTTTAAGTTTCTCTGTACTCAAAATCGTCGTGCGGTTTTACCAGCATAGTGTAAATGCATACTAATATTACAAATACGAAAGTAAATCTGACTATTTGTTTGTTAACTTTGCAGACCTTAATAACATGGTAGGACCATAACCTGGATTATTATCTCGGTTGTATGTTCCCTTGGGATAATAAAAAGACTTATCACTCGGGCGAAGCTGCGGGCAGAAGCTTGTCAATACTAATTATAAATACGAATATAACTTTTCACGCCTTGACGACTGAACGAATTCGTATTGAGTTTGGGACACCGATGGACAATAAACTAGGTAGGGACATAAGATTAGAGATTATCTAGACCTGCAGTGTCCTCCCTTCTTCTTTTTAGATTGTCGATGGCAAACAATAAAAAAAAATGTGTTTGGCCCAGAATTTAGCCACGGCAACACAATTCGGTGACGCAGTCATAAGGTCCTCGCAAGTACAAGTGACAGGGCACGCTGCGCACTCTGAGAGGTAGACCATGGTCTGCGAAGAGATGCCACACGAGCACTAACACTAACACAAAGACTAGTGCCATCAGAGAACTCCCAACTGCGGAGGTTGTCCTTGCTGCGGCCAAACCTACCATGTAATATACTATTTAGGGCTTTCCAGGTCGATCACGGCAGAGTGTGCCCGATGAAATAGTAAAGAGGCTTTGTCTCTCGCCATAGGTCGCATCACGCCGAAGAGGAGTTGCCATCAGATAGGCCTACGCAGCTTCCAGTTTTTTAGGCGCTGGGGCACTGAGCTGTAATTGTATTGTATTATATTGTGTTCCCTTTGGATAATAAAACACTATTAACGCGAGCAAAGACGCATGCAGAAGCTAGTGAGCCAAAACATCTTCAGACGAAACCCTAGCTAGATAATAGGCTTTCGACGCCATTATGGAACTAACTAATTGCAGTTACTCGGTTTTAGCAAGTTCAGTAGTTCGCGATGTTTAACGAAAGTACAAGTGTACGAACTTTCCAACTAATATGCGTCGCATAAAAGTTTATTAAACGTTAATAAAGTGTTAAGTTTAGAAGTTACTTGTAAGGCATTAAGTTAAATGTGTGGAGAACGTGCTAAAGTATTTTCGGTTTTGTAATTAAACTACAAATTGTGTTAGGATTTATTCGCAAATTGTTGGTAGGCGGGCCTTTAAAAAATCCATATATTTCGTGACGATTCGAACGTGATGTAAATCCACATAGGCCAATGTATTCACAATTTAAAAGACATTTTAATTATTCGTATTCCTCTCTTTAGGACAAAATTGTTACATCGGTTTATTTGATGTTTATTTTCGCATCCGACGTTCAGAATAAATAAAGCATTCCCCCAGCTGACGTAAACCTCTTAAATCTACCAATTGTAATTACTGGGCCACAATCCCATTTTATCTAGGTCATCGAATCTTCTTCGTCGTCTTTCGAATATATCCGACCCTCTTCATTCGCATCAAACATTTCAGGATAATTTTTGCAAGGAAACACACTTTCCCACTTATGTGAATTTTCGGTTGAGAAAGTTTCGCCATCTTACTCTAAGTGATTGTACAGAACTGAACTACACTTCGATATTGGATGAAGAAATAAAATTGTATTGGACACTTGAGGTTGGTAGAGTAAGTTTAAAGTTTAGAAGTAGTTTGATATGAGCGAAGTTTTATATGGGTTTGATTTTTTGCTGGCCAGTATCATTTACAAGAGGAGCTTGTGGCTAAGTATAAGTGCCGCACGGGTCCATCATTTAGGTTAAGCAACGTTGATCGAGGTCAGTCCGTGGATGGGTGACCATACGGCACTTACCAATACTCCTCCCATGCCTCGGAAAGCACGTTAAGCGATTACTGTCATGTGAAGATCTTTGATAATCGTTACGAACCAGAACCCATAGTTTTTGGGTTCTGCTTCGTAACGATGGCACCAATCTTGCCGAGAGGTATCTTGATACCCAGTTACTGGGTTGTGGAGGTCAGAAAAGCAGTCGACCCATGTAAAATACTAACATGCAGTCCGTTTCGTCTGGTTTAATTCAAGCTTCAAGCTTTTTGCCTCGCCTTTATATCAATGTTCTACATCTGACGGCGAATATGTACAATCTGCACATCATATCTTATGGGAGTGTATTCTCTCGCAGAATGAACGCAATATTATGTTGGATAATATACAGGCTGCATCCAGAGTTATTTACTATAGTGACCTTGAAGAAACTAGAACAAATTTCCGTGCGTTCAAGCGTTTAATTAAGCGTTTTATTTTTATTGGAATCAAATAATAGATCAGCTTACAATGTTAGGACCCATTAATATTACCGATATTTTTTATCCGTGGTGCTAGGAAACTGGGCTTATCCGAGTTGTTAACGACCCTTTGTGCCTATTGGCCTTGTTTGTTCGGTTTCCTGATTGATATAGAGGGAAGTGTTTTTTTTTTCCTACTAAGCCGTTCTTCTTTTCTGATTAATTTCGTTTGATGGTTGATTCTGGCTTTTAGGAGTTGCAGTGGTTTGGGAATAGTGCCGTGGGATGTTGATTTAATTGGAAGCAGACCCCAACATAGTTAGGAAAAGGCTAGGCAGTTTGAGTGTCATTTACAAGTCGGGTTTGCAACAGTGTCCGATATGTTATGCGCACACCGAGGCGCGGCGCGTCATTAAATATACACGCCACTTGCACCTAGGCACTAGATGATAAATATTGCTCATATGTTGCCACTTCACCGGCTGATACTAAGTATCACGCAAACATTTTCAATATTTGCTGCTGGAATATATTCAGCTCTATTTTAGCCCCATTTTTAGTTAAAACTGGCTGTTGCTCGCGACTTCGTCCGCCTGAAACTCGTATTTTTTTTATTATAAAACGTCTTTTTCTAAAAATGAAACCTAGCTAGATCAATTTATCGCCCCCGAAACCCCGTGCATACAAAATTTTATGAAAATCGTTGAAGCCGTTTCCGAGATTCAGATTATATATATGAATTGCTCGTTTAAAGGTATTAGTCACTCTTCGCCTGCCATCGCCGCCGAGCGGACGTCTCGCTGCCGCCCGCCGCTCTCGCCGCCCCCACCGCGCGCCCCGCCGCGCCCCTCTCTCCGACTCGTCGCGACACTGCGTGACGTCACTGCGGTCGCCGCGTCTCCGCGCGCCGCCCGCAGGTGTCGCTACTAGTAACTTCGGTTACTAGTAGGGACATCTTTTTTGGCCCCTTCCGGGTTAAAACCACGACTTAGTGGTCCTTGGTGGAAACCTAACGGTGTTAACGAAGCCAAGTGGAGTGGTGACCCGCCCACTCGCCAAGTCCCGTCTGGATACGGCAGTCAGAAGGAGTCGGGAGCAGGGTAGTTGGCCTTGGTAGATAGCCTAGTCAACCCCTGTCTCTGCCCACAGCGATTCACCTGGCACGGTCGGGTGTCTCAACCCCGACGTGCCAGACTTTCGGTACACAGGAGGAGGGTGGCCCACCTTCGGTGGGTTCACCGGTACCCTAGGACCCCTGCCACCCAATAAGATTGGTGGCAGGATAACAAGCTTAGGGCTCACCAGATACTCACCTCCCAGTCTAACCCGGCTGGGAGGGTAGGATTCACACATCCCCGGGCCCATCCACCCGGGGAATAAGGTTATCAGCCCCTTAGTAGTTTTAGATTTTTCTTTTCTCCTGTTTCTGGCTCTATTGACAACGATGCATCCCGTTGAGGTGTTAATAGAGCTCGTCAAGGACTTGATGTCGGACGATCCCAGTCCGCGTCATGAAAACCAGTCCCGTTTCAAGATTATTCTTGCCTCCCTTGCCAGATTTGCACCTTACAGTGCCCCTGTCCCCCCGCCCTATTCTGACATAAGTCATCTCCCAGAAAATGTGCAATACGCCATTAAAACAATTAAGGAGAGGTTCGCTCAGGACTGTCATCTCCGAGGTAGACTCGCCACTCTCTTTGGCACAGTTTTAGAAGCCCTAGTACCTAACATAAATCCGATCGTTGAGGATGTACTGGAACCTGAACCTAGCATGGCCCCCGTGCCATGTGAGGAGAAGGACTCCCCCAGATCACCCTCCCCACTCGTCAGGCCCACTTCCGGGCCTAGATCACCCACCCTTTCCCAGGGCGAGGTTCTTAGAAAGTCAGATCCAATTCCCTCTGAGAGAGACCGTAGCCCTCTAAAGCCCCAGACTTCGGCTACTAAGCCTCCTCCTCGTAGGAGGTCCGACTGTCTTCAGTACAAAAAGAACAAGGAGTGCGTAGCCGCTATCCACGCAGATAATAGGTCCAAATCCACATCCACAGATCCAGAACGTCAACATCAACAGCTTGAAACGATTTCGCCGTATCGAATATCTGAAGCAAAACTTCTGGGCTCGTTTCTCACATGACTACATTTTATGGCTACAGGAGAAAACCAAATGGTGCCGGTCGTCTGGCGAGCTCAAGGAAGGAACATTGGTCGTCTTAAAGGACAAACACTTACCTCCTCTTATGTGGCTTCTAGGACGCATCACACATGTTCTCCCTGGCAGAGATGGCGTGGCGAGGGTCGCCGACATCCAAACCAGAAAGGGTGTCATCCGGCGCGCCTACAACACCATCTGCCCGCTGCCCGTTACTACAATTGAAGACTCTTTAACGGGGGGAGTATGTTGAGGCCACAGACTTCAACATAGCCGGCCGACGTGCGGCTAGGAAGGAGGGGTGCGGGGACAGCGGCTCGTCGCACGGACAAAAGCGGAGAACGGGCCCCGCGCCAACCAGTCAGCTGTGTTCCGTCTTTAAGCACGGCTGCGCCCGAGCATTTTTAAATCTTTCTATTTTCATATTTACTTTTTATCGTCTTGTTATTCCATATTTTACCTTTTCTTATTACATGTTATACAGTCCACTCTCTTTCATTTCATACACGAAGGTCTATCGTCGCGAACATTGGTTGGGCCGATGAGGAAGGTGACTCTCCCATCGATATGGACACAGCCCTCAGTACCGACGATGAATGGGCAGCAGTAGCTGACCACATCGATCAGGTTTTAGAAAATCCCCCAATTGACCCCAATAAGCCCGATTTGTCAGAGGACTATGCCACTATGTCCTCTTCTTCTGACTCTGATGACAGAGACTTCATAGTCCACTCTGGAGGAAAGAGGAAAATGAGGAAAAGTCCCCCTCACGCTACCAAGGCCAAAAAGCCAGTAGCTAAGACCTCTCCCCAGCCAGTTCTGCCGCCGGCCTTGCCCGACAGGCAACCCTCCCCCGCCCCCGCCCCTGCTAGTCCTTCTCAGCGGTCAAACCGCTCGCCCAGCCCTATGGTAGTAGTAAATACTACCACTAGGAAGCCTCCTCCTCCTCCACCCATTTATCTTCAAGATAAAGGGAAATGGGGCGACATATCAAGCGCCTGTGTAGCGCGTAAAATTAATTTCACCAAGGCCACTGCATGCCAACAAGGCATCAGAATTTAAGTCAGTGGGGACTTGAATGTGATTATCGAGATTTAACTCGTTTTCTCAAAGACAGGAAAGTATCTTTCCATACTTACTTCCTTCCGGAGGAAAAGTACACTAGAGTAGTCACAAAGCGCGTTCCGAAGGAGATCCCGGCGGAAGAAATCCGAGAGGATTTACTAGCGCAAAAAGTCCCTGTGTCAGAGGTCCACCGATAGCACAAAGCAAGAGGCGGAGATCTCTACGACATGGTCCTTGTCGTGTGTTTCCCCTTCGAGGGTCACAATCCCAATTTTTTATGTCAGGACCGTATGCAACTTGTCAGGCATTTCCATTGAAAAGCCATACCGTCCCCATCTCGTTGGTCAGTGTCACAACTGCCAACTCTACGGTCACTCTCAGACTAATTGCTTCGCGCCTCCCAGGTGCGTTAAGTGCATGGGAGAGCACAGTACAAAGGACTGTTCCCGTCCAAAGGACCGATCACAATGCACGGAGCCTCCCAGCTGCGTGCTTTGTGGACAAGTCGGGCACCCGGCTAATTACCGTGGTTGCCCAAAAGCCCCTGAACTTGCGCCTAAAATGGCCAAGCGTAATGACGCGCGCCAAGCGCGCCAAGCCCCTACCACTCAACCCCCGCCCAGACAAGCCCCTCAGAGGCCTTCACCCTGGGGTAAGCTGAACCACCAAAGTGTGGCTCCTCAGTCTTGCTCCCAGCCGATTCCAGCGCTGATGGCTACTCCCATCGCAGCGCCAATTATTATCCCCGACTCAAGGCCCCCGCCGCCCCTATGGCCGCCCCTATGACCGCACAAAGTCAGAAGGTGGCTTCCACCACCCCTGCTGCTAAGTGCCAGCCCCCTGTCGCCCCCTCCGGGCAAAAGCCATATATATGCGTCGCTAAAAATATAATTAGCGCGTACTCCATTTTTATGACCCCTCAAGCCCGTGCTCTGGATACTGAAATCCGGAATGCGGGCTCTCTCCTTCCCGCTGAATGCGGCAACCTCTTTTCGAGGTATGAGTCCATTACTAGGGAGCTCGATAGCCTTGTCTACAAGGACGGTCAGTGGGTTCGTAAATAGTACGAACCCTCCGTTCATACAAAATTAACATACATATTCGTTCCGTCCTCACCGCAGAGGCTCGTCGCGTAATCCTTTTCGATTCATATAAGCTAGCCCGCGTGCTGAGCCATAGTTAAATGCCAGTCAGATATTATTGGAGTTTCTTGTCCGTTCTTCTCCACGTAGGCTTTTCCGAACGGATGGTAGAATCACTTTATCAGATCCGGCCTTTGCCATCCCCCAAGCGACGCCCTGAGCCGAGGTCTGACCCCAACTGGGGTAGCCCTTAGTGCTGTCGTTTTAGGTTTAGAAATTTTAAGCCTGGCCGGAGGCTACATAGCTTAGTCTCCACAGGTTAGTCCGGTTAAGCAGTGGACGGCTACTTTGGCCGAACTGCGAGACGCCACGCAATAAAAAAAAAAAAAGGTATTAGATAACACAACATCACGATTGTATTACCCTAAGGTTAAGCAGAGGTGCACCTTTATAGCACACACACACATTTCACCGGTCATATTCATCATTATCATTAGCCTTTTAATGTTCCCACTGCTGGTACACAGGCCTCCTCTCTGTGAGAGAGGGAATGGGTCTTAATCCACCACGTGATCTCAGTGTAGGTTGCTTGATGTCACAAGTCTTCGATTTTTTGGTTCTAGGACATGCCGGTTTCCTCACAATGTTTTCCTTCACCGTTTTTCCTATTTTCAGTCATATCTATGTCCCAGTCCATAGAATGCGAGAGTCTATTGCCATCGACCAGACACAAATCGACTGGACTGGAGACTCTGGACTGCTACAAAACTCCTGATACAAAAACCTGATAATATTTTGCTTGACCCGGTAATCGAAACCACAACTTCATGCTTAGCTTTAGCGTTTCTGATTTCTAGACCAACGAGGCAGTATATTATTTTTGCGCATTTTTTTTTTTATTACTCTTTTTATGTGATTTTTGCCGCAAACCAACGCGTTGTACCTTTTATTAATTTGACATAACAAACCACTATGAAAACGGAATTGGGACGGTCTGTCCCAAAAATATCTGCGGTACTTTTTGACATTTGCATGACAGCGGTTTTCACTTAACCGGTCACTTTCGTCCTGAACCCCGACTAGGTAAACCGCATTTATCACATCAAAATATGATTGACCTTTGACATGAAGTCTGCAAATGGATGGGACGGTGGTTGTCAAAGGTTTATAGGAAGGGACTCAAAAATCACACATCAATGCCTTAAAAGGGTTCCCCCATGAAAAAGCTTTTAGGCACCTAGATATTTTATGTATTATGTAACTATAACCGGCCAAATCCTGTGGTCATACCTACTTTGGCGATCGTAGGGTTCATTAATATGTCCGGCTTACGTCTAGTTGTTAAATTTTAATAGATAACATGAGAAAGGTTCCAACAAGGTGAATAGCGAGTTAATCTACTTGTAAAGCTCAGTCTTTTCAACTTATAGGTACTCAAAGAAACAAAGTATTTAGCCTGAGGTTCTTTGAAATAAAAATAAGTTACTTAGTGATACGTATCGTTGACCACTCAACCATTAATTCTTCAAAAAAATATTGCGATAAGAGTTTTTAACTTATAAAACAACTAGCTGACCCTCGGGGCTTCGCTCCCGTCAATTGCCTACCTACCCTGGCTACCCTGCCTACCTTGCCTATCCTGCCTACCATGCCTACCCTGCCCCTACCCTGCCTACCCTGGCTACCCTGCCAACCCTGCCTGCCCTGCCTACCCTGCCTACCCTGCCTAACCCCCCTACCCTGCCTATCCTTCCTACCCTGTCTATCCTGCCTACCCCTGGCTACCCTGCCTACCCTGCCTACCCAGCCTACCCTGCCTACCCTACCTACCCTGCCTACCCTGCCCCTACCCTGGCTACCCTGCCTACCCTGACTTTCCTGCCTACCCTGCCTACCCTGCCTATCCTGCCTATCCTGCCTATCCTGCCTACCCTGCCTACCCTGCCTAACCTGCCTACCCTGCCTACTCTGCTTATCATGCCTACCCTGCCTACCCTGCCTACCCAGCCTACCCTGCCTACCCTACCTATCCTGCCTACCCTGCCTTTCCTGCCTACCCTGCCTGTCCTGCCTACACTGCCTATCTTGCCTACCCTGCCTACCCTGCCTACTCTGCTTACCCCGCCTACCCTGCCTTTCCTGCCTACCCTGCCTATTCTGCCTACCCTGCCTATCCTGCCTACCCAGCCTACCCAGCCTACCCAGCCTACCCTGCCTACCCTGCCTACCCTGCCTACCCTGCCTACCCTGCCTTTCCTGCCTACCCTGCCTATCTTGCCTACCCTGCCTACCCTGCCTACTCTCCTTACCCTGCCAAACCTGCCTACCCTGCCTACTCTGCTTACCCTGCCTACCCAGCCTACCCTGCCTACCCAGCCTATCCTGCCTACCCTACCTATCCTGCCTACCCTGCCTTTCCTGCCAACCCTGCCTATCCTGCCTACCCTGCCTAACCTGCCTTTCCTGCCTACCCTGCCTTTCTTGCCTACCCTGCCTACCCTGCCTACTCTGCTTACCCTGCCTATCCAGCCTACCCTACCTATCCTGCCTACCCTGCCTTTCCTGCCTACCCTGCCTATCCTGCCTACACTGCCTATCCTGCCTACCCTGCCTACCCTGCCTACCCTGCCTTTCCTGCCTACCCGGCCTATCTTGCCTACCCTGCCTGCCCTGCCTACTCTGCTTACCCGGCCTACCCTGCCTTTCCTGCCTACCCTGCCTACCCTGCCTACACTGCCTTTCCTGCCTACCCTGCCTATCTTGCCTACCCTGCCTACCCTGCCTTTCCTGCCTTTCCTGCCTACCCTGCCTATCTTGCCTATCTTGCCTACCCTGCCTACCCTGCCTACTTTGCTTACCCGGCCTACCCTGCCTTTCCTGCCTTTCCTGCCTACCCTGCCTATCCTGCCTACTCTGCTTACCATGCCAACCCTGCCTACTCTGCTTACCCTGCCTACTCTGCTTACCCTGCCTACCCTGCCTACTCTGCCTACCCTGCCTACTCTGCCTACTCTGCCTAACCTGCCTATCCTACCTACCCTACCTACTAATTTGTATCTATCATCAATAGTTTTCTCAGCGCACGCCAAATAATGTATTTTACTGACAACATTTTGCTACCTTGGGTTACATTATTGCAATTTTCATAAGGATCTCTATTTTTTTTGAAAATATTTTATAGCCTATGACACTCAGGAATAATGTAGCTTTCTACCGGTGCAAGAATTTTCAAAATCGGTTCAGTAGATCCAGAGATTACCCCTTACAACGTCACAAACTCACAAACTCACAAACTTTACCTCTTTATAATATTAAGTATAGATTTACAACTCCGAACCATAAGCCGACGTCACATTTTTATTTTTTCAAACTCAAACAGCAGATATAAAAACTCATTATGATTCCTGAATTAAGAAAAGTTGAGATATAATCATGAAAATTCAATTTTTCGAAATCAAAGTTTCATTGCGTACGAATTTCAAATATCGCTGTCTTACGTTTAAGATTAATTCATAAAGTCGGCCTTACACAAACGGGCACAATTGCTAAACTTTTTGACAAGTAAAGCGCTTGAAATTAACGTTGTGCTAAGTTTCGGCAAAGTTCGTGCGAATTGTTTGTGAATTTGAGATCCGTCCGAGACATTGCCTTGGCGACAAAAAAAAACGAACACATTTGAATTTAGAATTGCGTTTTGCCATTACACCCGTGATTGTCGTCTCGTTGCGTTCGGTTACCGCTTTTTTGTTCTTGTATTCCAATGAGAAATGACCTTGTCAGCGGGTACGAAGCCGGTCATCCGTAACAATTTATAAAACCGTGTTTTATATAACCACGACTGCCCAATCTCTCGGAATAAATTTTGAATCAGTATCATAAAATTTGTAAAGTTAAAGGGAGTCGTGTTGTTCTAATGGCGATCGATTTTATTTCTCTGTTTTATGGCATCTAAGTTTTATTGCCAGTACAGTTAAGATAGTTTTATTTGTTTTTGTAAGCTGAATAATAAATATAATCAAGGTGAACCGAACAAAAATCTGACATTAGGAATACCATTACACTTATAAGATTCGAATACTTAGAAAATGCTTGAGATGCAATTCACATCGCGTAGATATAAGAGTAGATATTCAAATTAAATACATTTAAAGTGTAGATACCTACCTAAGACATTATTCTTGCAAGAAACTAAATAGACTAACTGCGAACATTGTTAACTTGTGAATCATAATAATTAAACTGTCAACAAAAGCTTCAGATAGGATAAGAAATTTATTCTAGAAGCGATAACATCAAGAACCTGATTACCGCAAATTCAACTGGTAAGAGAAATACCATAAATGCCAAAATATTTTTATGGCAAAGAGTAATATGCCATAAAGATATAACTCGAAAAACGCCGGAACCAGGTATAGTCACCTATGCAAGTTTAACACACGTATCTTCAACAGCATATTGGGAACGTGAAGGTTGCCTGCTGAGGCGAACCTTATATAATTCAGGCTGGCAGAAAAATAGTGCTGGCTGGATTTGAATACTCATTCGAATTCAGAAAAGAAAATAATTAGGAGACAGCCGCTAACAAGCAGGAAGTTTCTTATTATATACTTAATGTAAAAGTAAATATTCATTATAAAATATATTTATCGCTAATACGCTATTCTACAACTGAGCTTGATTCCGAAGAGACACACTTGCTTCATAGTACGAAAGCGTATTTATACATTCTGTAACTGCAGAGGAAGGCAATATAATCACAGTTAGAACCCATATTATCAGCGTTGAGAACACTTTTGATCACCCTATTCATATTATCCCTTAGTTGCGTTTTATAACACCCTCGATTGGCCTACTTTTTGACGATGCTCTTAAATATGTTAATTGGAATATTACGTAATATCATAAACGTAGATACAGGTATTGTAAACTTAAAATGTAAATAAGGACTCTCGAAATTCCAGACTGTTGTATTTATTATTGAACATTAACTTTTATTGTTTTGTTTGAAAACTTGTCAGCCTTAACAGAATAAACATGATCCCAACTATTTGTACTAGACTTGAATCTTCAAATCGTTGAAAATATTAATAACTGTGCAAAAACTTTTGAATTTTCATTTGTGAGAAATTTTGACTAAGAATATTGAGATAGACATGATTTGAGCCTTGATTCTCAAGATAAATTTGATGCTATGGAGCTCGACGATATAAGATAGTAATAGATCTGTAACTTCAAACATTTTGACTAGATATAAAAAAAACATCAATACTCGATAAAGTAGGTCGTCAAACCTAAGTCTACTTACTAACACATCCAGTACAGTAATGAATGGCTTTATTTTTCATTTCCTTTGATGTCAAACCTGGGCGAGCCTATGACCCCGAATTCCCAATTAGTTAATTGCTACGACCGCCAATTTTCCCCCATTTCCACATTAACACCTAAAACGATTACTAAAATTGGAACTACACTCACAATCACAAAGCTATTGCATGTTTGTTTGTTTCATGTTTGCTTACGACTATATTTCTAAGCAAAATAAAACACGTCCGTCGTTTCGATTGCATTCAGTCAAAATCAGTGCGTCGGAATTATAATACAGGCGATCGATATGTGCTTGGCCTAACGCCAGAGGATTGCGACGTCATTTCTGCCAAACTTAAGAGGCAAGCCAGTTTCTCGCTTACGTGACAAAGTTATAATATGCCTAAATTACTTTTAACAATTTCGAGCTAAATTACTTCCTCACTGAATTGGAACTTCGAGAAAATTGTATGTGTCAGCTCCTTTATATTTATTATAGGATCTTTAATATTGGCTTTTGGATGGGCACATGGAGAATCTTAAATGGGCAGTCCCCTGATTATATAATTCGCCATTTATGATATCGAACAATAGAATATCAGATTGCAATTTCACAATATCAATGCAACAACAGCTTCACCAACAGCATTGTTGCTAATTGTAATTAAACTGACCGGGGATCGTAATCATGACAACTATGACAAACAAAACATCACACTGGAACGGTAAACAATGACTCCATGCTCTGAATCCACGTTCACATTCATATCCTTCTGTATTTTCCCACAAGTCGGAAGGTTAATCAGAGTTTAGTTCGATCGCTAGATCAGTCTTAATTACTCGACGTGGTGCTGGCTAATTATTCAATATGACAACGCTATCTATCACTGCGGGCATCTGCACTTTCTGTGTATCTAAATAGAACTCGGGTTTTCCTAAAAACATTTTACTTTCCGTGTCGTGATTATTTACCATAGGCCCCTATAGAACGTCATGGCGTTACGATACTTTATCTTTTTGTGTTTCATATTCATGTTTCTTTTCATATATGCGATTACACGCTTCTAGAGTTTTTGGTGTCACCTGAATATATTATATGAACATATTTAAATTTTGTACGTATCTCGTTGGCGACATAATAAAAATGAAACACACTATCGATTAGTTCGTCTGTTGTTGATTTTTATCTTGTTAAAGAAACATTCACAAGGTCTTCATGTTTACCTACTTCGATAGCTTAATTGTCGTATTTTTTATTCTCAGTAAATAGTATTCGTTGTCCTCAATAGCCTACTGATTGGTGTGTATATGCACTTAGTTTCTTTACTTTTTCTTTATCATTTTTATTCCGGTCAATGACCTGACGATCTTATAGAAATGGCGTCGTTTTTGGGCGAAGTTGTTGATTGGTTTGACCCAATTTTGTACAAAGTATGATGGGTCGTCAATTAATCGGTTGATCGATTGATTATTTTGGTTATAAGAAGATACAAAGCACTTTTTATTTTTGCTGATCATTACTTAAGTATTCCACCTTGCAAAAATAATTATTCCGTAGTTCGATAAGCAGATAATACTGATGGAGACCTGGCGGTATCGAATAAAGTACTCTTTATATATTTCCACCTAACCTATTCCTATATCGCGGCTTCATTTTTGTCCGTACTTTTAACAACTTTGTTACTATATTTTCTTGTGTAAAAATACGTCGTTTTCATCTCATACGTTACTAAACGTTTATAATGCAGGAGTTTCGGTGCCAGTTGGTCGCTTGTGCTGGAAAAAGGCCAGGGTCCTAAGGTCGTTCTACAAAAAATATTAAACGGGTAGCGTGCGAGAAATTGCATCGCCGCTATATGTTTATCATATCTTATGTGGCGACAGGGATTAGGTTCTTTATATTTTAAAAACGTATGCAAGCGGACGCGCTGCGTCGTCGACTCGTTTATTATTCGTATATTTTAAGCCAGTATTTGAACGTTATTTTTCCTTTAAACGTAACAAGAACCTCTGCAGTGCAATCTACTAACTCGACTGTGAGAGATATAACAATTGATTCTGTTACCCGTACAGTTTTCTTGGCAGCAACGTTCTGAATTAATTCTATTGAGAGAATTAAATTTAAATGCCATTGTGCATGTGCCGTATAAAACTGCCCATTCATTATCCTACATGCGGACACGGTTCCGATAACAGCTTGCGTTATGTAGTCGGTCGCTTTAACGTGAACATTTTCTCGTATGTGGATCATATTTTATGGACGCCTCCTCTGGTCATTAGCTTACGGCGTTTATAGGTCATTCCCAGTGGGTCATTTAAAAGGGGACCGCAGGTGAGGACATATATGAATCTGAATGAGGCTCCTTATCGACAACGATAAAATTTTAGGTTTGATTTTAAATCAAAATGGTCATTGAAGTACTAATTCATGAAATGCCTCCTTTTAATGTGAATCCGAAATTATACACGAAAGCGTCCAATCGAAAAAGTTCGGTGATAAAAATGACAATATAACATGAATGAAAGCTGGATATAGATTGTTCAGCTCTTTCTTTGTGAGATTCCAATTATATCGTTTTATAACAATTTAATGAGGTGTTGATGCTGCCAAGATATAAACTTGAGACATTGTTGACGTCCCAATTTCCAAGACACTGTTTATAATAACTCTCCCTGTTAACAAAGACAGAGATATTTCTAAATGTCAGATGTCAACGCAGATAAACACGTTAAAGCGTCCCTTTTATTTTCTTAATAATTTAATCGAGCAATATCCGTTTCTATACGATGTTTTCCTTATTATCTTTAGTCTGTAATTTATTTCGAGACGGCTGACATTTTGTTTTTGTACAAACAAAACATTTAAAGTTGACTGTCTGTCGGGCGTATAATTTTATGCGCCTTTAAGATCTTGAAGGATACACATTTCTTTTTATTATTATCTTTGTAAAGACATATAATATCGTGTAGTTGTTATTATATACTATTTTATGAGCCTTTGCCACGGTAAAGAACCTTTGCTGGCCAATGGCTGAGCAAATTCCTTTTTACATTTCACATGGCTGTTTGCTGTTATTGACCAATCTTTTACGAACCAGTCCAACTGATCTTTATATTTTCGGCTAAGTCTTCCACAACGACGTTTCTCTCCTTTGGCAAACATTCCTGTGAAGGTATATTCATTATTTGTTGTTACGATTGCTAATTATCGTGATAATGTAGAAACCAAAAGTTGGGGTCAAAAGTTTCTGGTGGCAAGTTGATAAATGAGTGAAGACCCTTCGTTAAATTACTTTAGAAACTGTTGTTAATTGATCCTTTTCCGTTCTCTTTAAGAGTATCTACTTCCACTTTATTTACTGAGTGTGATTGAAAGTTAGACTGTGAATTATATTCTGCCCTATTGAATGGCGCATGTCTATCTTTGTTCTTTTCAATCTTCTATTTTGAGCTGGTGTGGACCAATCCTGCCTGTAGGCGTCAAGTTTGTCCCGATGGCATCACCTTGGCCTGTCGCGATGACCATGGATCCGTGGCCTACAGTAGTGATTGCAGTATCTATATTTGTGCTATAATAATATGTGGAACACGGCTGTGTTTTGAATATTCATTTTCTTGTTGTGTCGATGGCATTCCAAATGATGTCATCCCAGAACTTAGCTAATTTTATTCCATTTTCAGGGGCATTCATGAATACCTTTAAAATCATTATTGCTTCACCTTTCTTTAATACACACATCAACACGGTCTAGGGATATTTCATACTCAATTAAATAACTCGAAAAGTACTGGCCGCATTGGAATCTTTTATACACCGATTTGTTTGTAATTTATCTCAGACTAATTCCAAATTCAAATTTTTGAAAATTCTTTTGTTTCGGTGGCATAAAAATGTCTTGATGTGTAGGAGAGGGAATTTTCATTTGTGCGAAATTTAGAAAACAATACGAATTACGTTTAGTTACAGTTTTTTTTTCATTTTTATACGAAAGATAAAGTTAAAATTGAGGTATTGTAGCCATGCAACGCCAACATTTGACGAGGGCGGAGATGTTACGAGCTGTGGGAATGCTGGAAGCTGGGTCTGTTCAGCGTAATGTTGCTGAGGCCATAGTGACCCACCAAAATGTAATTTCAAGATTGTGGACGCTATCGTGCCACAGGTGAAGTAGCGGAGAGGCACCGGGGGCAAAGTCGCATCACTACCCCCAGACAAGACCGATTTTTGCAAATTACTGCGCGAGCTCAACCAAATGCAACGGCGACTCAATTGGTCCAAAGGCTGCGAGTGGAACACCAAGTGCTTGTGAGTGACCAAACTGTAAGAAGGCGACTGCATGAAAGCAATCTACGCTCTCGTAGACCACTCCGTGTCCCACCTTTACGGAGAGGCAATCGTGGACGACGATTAGAATGGGTTCGGAACCACGTGGACTGGGGCCATGAGCAATGGTCCAATGTGCTGTTCACGTATGAATCCAGGTTCGGCTTCCATCCAGATTCACGAAGGACGCGTGTTTGGCGAGTTCCTGGACGATGGAGCCGTCTTCAGAACCCTCAGGAAGTTCACCCATACCAAGGAGGAACAATTATGGTTTGGGCAGGAATTCGTCTTGGAGGACGGACGGATCTCGTTTGGGTGCGGGGCAATATGACGGCAGAACGATACGTCCAACAGGTGCTGGGGCCCGTAATCTTGCCCCACGGAACACAAATGGGGCAAGATTTCCTGCTCATGCACGACAATGCCCGGGCACACACGGCGAGAACGGTAGCAGCTTGGTTACATACACACAATGTTAGGGCC
The DNA here is from genome assembly GCA_964057195.1 of Orthosia cruda. Classification (NCBI taxonomy): domain Eukaryota; kingdom Metazoa; phylum Arthropoda; class Insecta; order Lepidoptera; family Noctuidae; genus Orthosia; species Orthosia cruda. The sequence goes on from OZ059828.1 coordinate 16,989,136, forward strand.
TTAGACTGGCCTGCTCAATCGCCAGATCTAAATCCCATTGAGCATGCGTGGGATATGCTGCAAAGAAGAGCTCTGAAGAAAGTTCCTGAAAATCTGGCTACAGAAGATCAACTTTTTGCGCACCTCAGAAGGACATGGGACAATATTCCGCAGCAAGACATTGACAACCTTGTTCTGAGTATGCCGAATCGTTGCCGATGTGTTATGAACATCATGGGCGCTTTCTCAGACTACTAACTTCAAGTTTATAAACACAAATTAAATGATTTCTCAATTTTTTCAGTTTTACTCATAAATTAAAAGTTAATTGATGTACGGTTTCCGTCTATGCTTCATTTTTTTCCATAAAATCCTGAAATTTTAATCGAAATACCTTAACCATTATTAAAAAATGGTAGAATATTAAATAACGTATCTTTTAAATATGTACATGTCATATAATTAATTAACACATTGATAGTAATTCGCTTTTTTAAAAATATCCCTAGACCGTGTTGATGTGTTTATATAGGGGATAAAATGAATTATTTTATAATGCAGGTATTTAATACATCACGCAGATCATTCATTAAACATTTGACAGTCACTAGTAAAGCTGAAATCGTAGTGCGTAGAAATTGACTAGGGCATATATCCCCAAAACCACCCATTCAAGCTCTTTGGAGGCCCACGTTTAGCACCTAACATTTATGAGCTGATAGGATGAAATTCAAACGCAAAATAGCCTCTAATAATGTCTGGAATGTTGCTACTATCGCCGATTTCATTCCAGTAGACGAAACAGCAAACACTGTTGCCGTTAAATCTACGTACCCAAGTCCTAATTTTGCGTGCGTTACTACAAAAAGTATAACATAAACTACTTCAATCTTTATTGAAATTAAATGGACCGTGGCGGAAACAAATGAAACTAGTCTAGATCTATTTTGTTTTGTTCACGGTAAATAAATTCGAAACATCATAGGCTCAGACTTCGTTTATTATTTAAAGAAAGTCTCTCATTTTTGGAAAGATCAATATTTATGCTTGTAATAAACTGAGTTGAATACCCCAGAGATCCCAGCGAAAGTCTGTATGTGTCATTTATGTATGGATGTTTTATTATTATGCTTCAATGGCTGATTTAGATGAAACTTGGCACACGGGTAGGTATACCATGACCAGAATTAGGACACTGGATATTTTTTTTATGCCCGAAGTTCGCAAATACTAGTTTACAATTTTAGTAAGCTCGCACTAGGTCTTCTAATTCCTGTGACCCTAGTTTTTTTTATAAATACTCGATCGCGTTAAAGTAAACGTTCGCTTATACCTAATTATGTCAAAAATCATAAGGAAAAATGGCATACGAAAAGTGTTATACGTTAAATTGTGGTTATACTGTAGCTACCCAGGGTAATTAGAGAGAATAGGTTATTTCTAGGCAAGCGTGTTTCACCGTCGATCACATCATCGCTTACCATCAGGTGAGATAGTGGTCAAGCGCAAGACTACAGAAAAAAAAAGAAAAAAAAATTAACAAAAATACCTACTTAGTCCTTCAGTTACATAACCTAAAAATAATGAACATGTATTTTTTATTATCACGAAAATAAAACAAAATACGTTGATACAGTGCGTTGAATTATCGTGTGTCGTGATATTGTGCTTTATACTGACAAAGTGACGTCACAAGCCCCTACTCTTGTACTTTGATGCGCTTTATCTTTTTCAATTTATTTTTATTTGCTAAAGCAAAAAATACAGGTCTAATATTATTTGATAATCTCACTAACGGACTAAATAGAATTATATTTTTTTCCATCCAGGCAACAACACGCTAATCCGAGTATCCAAATGATTAGTCAGACGCAACATCGATACACGGAGAGCTCGCAATCGGCGCCATCATTGACAATCGATTAATTATCTCGCCTTTGTCTGTTTCACTCGATTGCGTCGCTATTACGATATTGGCGAGATGAAACAACGTCACGCTTCAGTTCCTGAAGAGATATAGGCAGAGATGTATCTGCTTTAGTTAACACATAGTTTTTGCTGAAGGCTCCCGCAGATAATTGCAACGCGAATACAACAACAAACAATTTTAGAATAATTTCTATAACTCGCTGTCGCATCGTTGACACATTGTTGCGCCGCGCTTGTCTGCAGGGACATCGATACTTTTTGATCCCTGAATTATATTATATCCTAATTTCAGTCCTGATTTTCGTTCCAAGGCGGAAAAGGGCAAAGATATAAGTGTCCCTAAATAAGCTCAGTTTCAGTAGGTACTACCAAGTTTGTGAATGGAGAATTTAGACTTAAGAATGACTCAAATCCTACTTAAACTAACTTTTTGTTGATTTTTTCACTGTGAAAAGTTTTTGGGCTAAAAATTTTTTTGACAAATTCAATCTGTATTTCAGAAACCAAGGTTAGTTATTTTGATTCCGACTTGCTTAACTATAATAAGAATAACTATCGGTAACCAGAATCTTCATTTACGATTAAATCTTATGACCTGTTGATCATACATTTTGGTTTTTCCCACAGATAAAGCTATTTCAAACTGAGGCGTGGGGAAGCCCTATTTCTGTAGCGTGTTATTTGTGATCAATTTAACAACTTGCATTACCTTTGACCCTGATAATGGGCGTTTCAATTTTAAAATGCTAAAGTATTTGTTTTTATTTTTAATTTTAGTCAGAAGACATGTCTATATAAAGTAGACATCATTATCTTCCTGCCCATATCCCATGCTACTTGGGGTCGGCGCAATACGTTTTCTTCTTCCATACCGTTCTGTTCCCCGTCAGCCATCACTGACTCCCTTTTCATTCATTTCTGAGGATTCATTTTCTATACGTGAGGATTTGTAATTGGCTTTTTGTTGACTATGGTTTTCTTTTTTGTCTGAATTTATTAGCTGTAAGTCCTCCATGTACTAAAATAAATAAATAAATATCACTCCTCATACAGTCCATCCACATTTATATTCATAACTCTTTTAGTAACATGCGTTTCATCCCTCCTCATCACATGACCATACCAGGACAAATTTTCAGGACATGACATCTTTTCTGTTACATTCTCATCTCTGCTACATGCAATCTTTTTTCACCCATCTTTTTCACAGTTCAGTTTTTTTTTGCGATGACTTTTCCATATCTTGAACTGGCAAAATTAGCAAGAAAGGAGACACCGAAAGAAAAATTGAGGATATTAAGAGAAAACCTTTAAGAAGATCATCATAAGCCTAGCATTTTCCCAACAAAACTAGGATCAGCTTACAGTTTAACTAGTTGCAGCTGAGTATCTGAATTTTACCTGGAACTACTGTCTATTTGACTGCCTCAACCTCGAAAAGCTTAAGGATGGTACAATACAAACATTATTATAGGTGTGAAACAAACCACAGCTATAGGACAACTTAGTAGAAACCACAGCAGTAGGCATAGAACCAACCAAAGAAGTCTAGACAGCAATTTTTCTTTGTTAGTCCCCGTTAGTAAATGAGACTTTAAACTTGACTGAACTTGTTGTGACTTGTTCCCGAGTCTCCCATTCAATTGCGACTCGGTAGCATTGTATAACATTTCTATCTTATCAAATGTTTTACTCACAAGCGTGAGTTCAGAGTTACGTCTCTTATCTTGAGTTTTCGAACGAATATCGCTCATCTCTGTCTAATAACATAAATATTGAGAATGTCAATGAAGTTTTACACGCGCTTTTAGTCTGGTTTAAGCCCAGATGGGCCACTTAAGCAGTAAGTGTGTCATTGGCATGCGCAGCTACAGACTGTAAAATTGACAGTTTGGTTATAAGTCTTCTTAGTATGATGTTAAGAAACGTTTTAATAATGATTTCAAGGAAAATGGAGTTTAAATTACTCTCTTTATATTTTATCTTTTATACAGTAGCGGCAATTCCTTCATGTGAATTGTATGTTATAAACCATACACTTAAGAAGTTTACGATAACGCAATGGATGGAATCCTCCCTGCAGCTTCAGTAGGGATTGGTGGATGTAACCTGTCTTCGATTTTTTTGTTATAGTATAATGCCGATTTCCTCACAATATTTTTCTACACCGTTTCGGGAACAATGTAGTGCCATCTGAATTCCACGTGAAAACCACGACCCACGCCCACTCGGGCGGGTCGTGACCACTGAACCACCACTGCTCTCAATCATCATTAAGTCTGTTAAAACCAGTACGCATTTCATTTCATTTATTTATTCACAAATAATTAACATTGTGTCGAATATTGGGTACCATAATTACAACAATTCATGGAACATAATCGCAGTGAAATTATCACTTGAAGATTAATTAAATTATTGTAGCAAATTGTATATTGATTCGCACGTATGTACATCGAAATTCAACAAAGGGATCCAAGAAAAAAGTAAGGGATATTGGCCATTGGTAATATTTCCGAGTAATTAATAGCAGATAGCGTTATCAGGGGGTCACCGCCGCAGCTACGTCACAGACGCAACACTAAATGAGACACAACACAATATTGACTTGCCCTTTACACCTTTGAACATACAAATATGTACTTACAACTGCGCTATTTACACCGTTTTTTTATTAGTAACCAATGGGTTCAAATTTCGTTAAAATGCGTTTTTTGATCAATGTTTAGTCTTACAAATCACGCCAGAACGGTTGAACGGATCTGGATGGAATTTGGCACAGAGATAGATTATAGTCTGGAATAGTTCCCTTGTGATTATTAAACACTTTTCACGCGGGCAAAGCCACTGGCAGAAGCTAGTGTCAAATAGCTAACTGTCTATCTTATTTTTTTCTTAACCATTGGTTCAGTTAACTACAGATAAAAACCTGGCCTTTGGGCCCAGTTTTTTGATCCGCAGTTAATTCAACTAATGGTTAAATTCGCTAACCAATGGTTTAAAATTTCGGTAAAATGCGTTTACTCATCAATTGTTAGCATTACATATGGTGAAATAAGTAATAATTATTTGACCATTTGTTAGGCTAACAGTTCATGAAAAAGACATTTCACCGAAATTTTAAACCATTCGCCAGCATATTTAGCCATTGGTTGAGTTAACTACGGATAAAAAAACTGGGCCTTAGTTTATCTTTTTAAGTACTTATTATTGTGAGTCATGAACTCACGACATTGGTCTTGTCAGTTTTCTAGATTAACTTGAACATGTGAAATAAGATAAGTGCACGCAGTCACGTAGGTACTTGTTGGTACTTTAGATAATCATAATATGTATTTATACCTGGATATCTGAGACACTGGGTAAGTGGAATGCCTCTTTAAGTGAGACAAATTTGCAGGTCCCTCAATTGCCCAGTTATCCAGGTTTTATCATCACCATCCACAGCCCGACTTCGTCCACTGCTGAGCATAGGCCTCTCTCTCCTTGTACAAATCACAACGTTCCTGTGCCAACCTCATCCAGGTTCTACCCGCAATGGCAACAAAGTCATCTGCTCATCTCACTGCTGGACGAACAATACGTCTTCTTCCAGTCCTTGGACGCCACTCGGTCAGCACCTTACTCCACCTATCATCACCGCGCCTTGCCAGGTGTCCTGCCCAGCTCCATTTCTGTTCCGAAATTAGTTTTCCGACGTCGGAAACCTTCGTACGTCTTCGGATGTCAACGTTTCTCCAGGTCCACTGTATTAAGTATACATCGTATGTCTCCCGAAGCTGATTACAGTTTACAAGCAGCAGCACGTTAGTATAGATGCTGTCCAGACACACGTTTTCAAGTAAAAAAAACAAAGGCATCAAATTTCACCGTTCGTTCGTTCGTTTCTCAACGATAGAATTGCCTAAGCTAAGGCAATTGCTGTATATCGACCAACAGAGTCGATAGTGTCGCAAAATAAATAATTATCTAATCTGCCACCATAAAGGTCATTCGTGTCAATAGTACTAGCAAAATACTGGATTACGCAACATTTAAAAAGATAAGTACCTATAAAGTCGCCATGACGGTTCAAGCAAAAATCGCCTAAATTCGTCGCGACAATCTAGTCAAAACGGGTATGCAACACTAAATAAGATTCTAACAAATACCCATAAAGTTGCCATGACGGTTCACGTAAAACTCGCCTAAATTCGTCGCGAAACTCTAGTCAAAACGGATATGCAACACTAAATAAGATTCTAACAAATACCCATAAAGTTGCCATGACGGTTCAGGTAAAACTCGCCTAAATTCGTCGCGAAACTCTAGTCAAAACGGATATGCAACACTAAATAAGATTCTAACAAATACCCATAAAGTTGCCATGACGGTTCAGGTAAAACTCGCCTAAATTCGTCGCGACAATCTAGTCAAAACGGGTATGCAACACTAAATAAGATTCTAACAAATACCCATAAAGTTGCCATGACGGTTCACGTAAAACTCGCCTAAATTCGTCGCGACAATCTAGTCAAAACGGGTATGCAACACTAAATAAGATTCTAACAAATACCCATAAAGTTGCCATGACGGTTCACGTAAAACTCGCCTAAATTCGTCGCGACATTCTAATCAAAACGGATATGCAACACAAAATAAGATTCTAACAAATACCCATAAAGTTGCCATGACGGTTCAGGTAAAACTCGCCTAAATTCGTCGCGACACTCTAGTCAAAATGGGTATGCAACACTAAATAAAAATAAGATTATAACATGTACCCGTAAAGTCGCCATGACAGTTCAGGCAAGAGCCAGGGGCGCGCAACACTAAAGCAGATAACAATAAGAACAAACAAAACAAGTTAGAGCCACTTGAGTAACACCTAAAAATCTAAAACACGAGAGTACAGTATCTACGTGAAAACGGGTCGGGTCGCCAGCCGTTATCATGAACACGGCAAACCCCTGGTCCCTTCTCTGACCCCTCACAACTGGCGCGGAATAAACAAGGTATATACATTCCGTTGCTTCTTATTTATTAATCACTGGATAAAGGTAACGGTAGACTCTTCTGTAGGTATATTTTATAGATGAGCTGTTGGTACTTTCTGTTTGTGAATCGATAAATATGCTCTTACCATAAAATTGGTGATGAAATATTATGAACGCAACTTTAACTCTTATTTCTGTTAATTCATGAACGCTGTCATAATTGTAGAAGATGTCGCTAGCTCTGTTCCTTTTTATCCGACTACGGCGATGCCAAAAGGAAGGTTTATGATTTGAGCAATGTATATTTCTATTTACGTATGTTCCTCCGTAGTGCCTAAACTTTTCATCCGATTTTGATGAATAATGTATCAATCCATTCGTTATTATGGCCCGCGTAAAATAGGATAAAAAGTGTCGCGTTACAGTTTTATTAAACTTTTTTAATACTTATTGTTTCAGTTCGATGTCTGCTGTAATAAATCCCAATAGATTCCTAGGTAAACTAACAGCAAATATCAAGTTGTCATTCAGAGACAATTCCTGTATTTTCAAGGACTATCACATCTCAGTCGAAATCTATCAATACCTCTAATTTACTTATGTACATTTTTTTACATGCTTGTGACTTTGATTGGCTAACGATATGAGATTGCAACTGGAATTGAATTGTTTTAATACTGGAATATGGTTTGCTATTGCATGTCATACCAATATTGCCCTTGACTTTGGCTCTGATACCGACAAGCACTTTTTCCTAGATTATCGCAAATATCCACCTATATCGTACTTTTCTGCAAAGACTATTAAACTTCCACATTGCGTACACGCCATTTCTTTCACAAACGACAGCCATAAAACCAACATCTTGAAACTTTAAGTCTGCTGTCCCATTTCAGACATGAAAATGAAGCAGAGTTCTTACTGCAAAAGTTCTCTTGCAAATGTGCTTTACATTTTATTTATACTGAAGTATGTCGACACGTATGTACCTGCCGGCGCTCGCGTTAAGTGCACTGTGTTCTGAGTAAATTAATAAATTACATTATTTTTATGTGATTATCTTGGGTGTGCTGTTGATATTATGAATTTGATCTTTTCTATGTAGGTAGACTTCGGATATACTTGTAACAAAATGGTCTTGAAAAAACTTGTATTTTGAAGTGAAAACTGCTTTAGCAGGATGAGCAATTTTTGGTTGGAGCAAAACTTATGAGTGCACGTTACCGACATTATCCAACATGCTAAAGCGACATTGAAAGCTTAACTTTGATACAGGATTATTCCAACGTTAAAATTTTTCACTTAAAGAAGTACTTATTTTTTGTGGCAGCACCGCCTATTTTTAGTGATGTAATTAATTATTTTTGTATCGTAGTATTTTTCTATTTCATAGTGGATTAGGTGACCATCGTATGTGGATGTGAGGAATGATATACGAAGAAAAGGGAGTGGATGATAGCGTGACGATTAACAGGGGCGAATGGAAGATTAAAACGTGTTGCGCTGACCTTGAATGGGACGAGGGTAGGAAGATGTTAATGATTATGACCCTCGTATCTGTAGGTATAAGGAACAGTAATCTTAATTTCCTATCATAAAAACATTAAATTTACGCCTTTGAACGTCCCGATAATTACTTCAAAACTGTGGATATGAGATAACAAAAGTAATAAACTTAATAATTGATGTATGTACAATTATAATATTATTATACCTAAGCATAATCCCGATAAGAGTATTTAAATGCGTAATTTGTTCACAGTAGCGTAGATACGTGAACGTTTAAAGATAACACCTAACAATATTAGCACTTATTGGTGCAAAGTTGCCAGCAATATAAGACGAATTTTTCCACAAAACAGTAAAAAAAAGTAGCTTATCTGAAACCAAATTGTATGCAGTGCAATAATTATAATTATTATTGATCCATTCAATTACGCAAAGGAATAATTTTGATCATTAAAAAATACTCTAGTTATATTGAGAATAAGAAAAAAATTACGACCTCTGTCTTTAAAAAAAATCTGTCTCCCTAACTTATGCGAAAATTACTAATGTTTTTTTTAATATATTGAATATTGCCAAGTTAACTTCTTAAACATATTTGACAAGAGTTAAGGGTGCGAATTCATGTTTTATCGCAAGGGATTAAAGTGCATATTGAAGCAATCAAGTGTAGGATGACAAAGTATGCTGGATTAAATGACCCGAAAGCTTTTAAATTACGCCCGTTGAGTATTTTATTTGGCACAGACTAATGCTTCAATATTCCTGAAGCGAGTAAAATATACGATGTTTTTTTTTCAAGACCATAATTCGAGTGTTTAAATATGTACCAACATTTTTATGAATTTCCAAATGAAAGGAAATTGTCTTAGAAGAAATTATTAAAGAACTAGCTTCCGCCAGCGCCTTCGCCCGCGTGGAAGTCGAAAATTATTCCGAGGGAACATATGCCCGAGATAAAATCCTATGCGCTATTCCAGACTATAGTCTATCTCTGTGCCAAATTTCATCCAGATCCATCCAGCTGTTTGAGCGTGAAGAAGCAACAAACATACAAACACACTCACAAACTTTCATGTAATATTAGTGTGAAGTATGAAGTAGCAGTTTTCAGAAGAGTTTGGTTAAAAATCAAAGCAAAAGAAGAACTTATGTTAGGATCATAGCAGGGTGAGGTTCTGAATGTCTGCCTTTCCTTATGCTAAAGATACTTGAATTTATATATATGCCTATGCAGAAACCAACTCTACTAGACGAGATTTGACTAGGATTCCGTGCCTTCCAAAATAATTTTACTTCTAAAATAAGTTTCCAAATAATAAGTATAGCGTTATTTATTACTAGTAAACGAACCCATACGTATAATTCCGCTACTTTCAGAAGAGTCACTACGTGGATTGAGCACTAAACTCCCTAAAATGGAAAGGCTTCAGTCGACCCAACAGAAATACGATGAATTAGAAAACTATTTAAAGGAAATACATAATGAAGTTGGCCTGAAAGGAATAAAGAAAGATAAAATAGGTGATGATGCTAGAAAATTAATTGACGAGAGGAAAAATCTGCTAAATGATAGAATAAAAAACAGAAAACATATAGAAGAAATAAGTAAGAAAATCAATCAGAGTATCAGGAAACATAAAAAACTAAAGCGTATAAACATAATAAAGAATGAAATAGAAAGAACGGGCGGGATCAAAAAAGCACTGAAACAACTCAAGGACCACTCCACTTGGATGCCAGAAATAAAAACAAAAAACAGACAAGGAATAGACAAAACCACGTCACATAGGATAGAAATAAGAAGAGAGGCAACAAATTTCTACAGGATATTATACAGCAATCCAAGAAACCCAACTGAGCCACCATTCCTCGACCATTCAGTAGATGGTAGTGTTCCAGAAATTATACAAAGTGAAGTAAGGAAGGCAATAAACACACAGAAAAGTTATAAAGCACCAGGAGACGACAAAATAACCAACGAACTATTAAAAGAGCTTGACGATGTTATCTTGCAGACACTAACACAATTATTCAATGAAATACTAAACAACGAATATATACCAATTAAATGGACTAAATCTACTATAGTTCTCATACACAAAAAAGGAGACAAAAACAAAATAGACAACTATCGACCAATAAGTATGATGTCCAACCTCTATAAGATATTCTCCAAGATAATACTGGGAAGGATAACCAAACCCTTGGATGAACAGCAGCCAATAGAGCAAGCCGGTTTCAGAAGCGATTTCTCCACAGTCGATCACATACATGTAGTGAAACAGGTCATCGAAAAGTATAACGAATACGGAAAGTCCTACTACATCTTGTTCGTAGACTATAATAAAGCCTTCGACTCCCTATATCACAGCTCCATATACAATGCACTCGAGAAACAAGGAGTTCACGCCAAGTATATAAACATCATCAGGCAAATATACCAAAGAAGCACGGCCAGAATACAGCTAGAAACCGTAGGAGACGAATTTAAAATTGAAAAGGGAGTGCGACAAGGTGATCCGCTATCGCCCAAACTATTCGCTGCAGTCTTGGAGGACGTCTTCAGGGAATTAAAATGGGATAACCTCGGACTAAACATCAACGGCAAAATGCTTAACCATCTCAGATTTGCTGACGACATTGTAATATTTGCAGAGGAACCACAAATGTTACAAGCAATGCTAAAACAACTATCCAATGCTAGTGCCGAGGTGGGTCTCACGATCAACTTCTCCAAAACAAAAGCAATTACCAACAGCACCCGAGTAACAATAGCAATAGAAGAACTAGAGGTCGAATATGTAGAAGAGTACATATAACTGGGACACTTAATAGCGCCTCAACACCTAATGCCCAAAGAAATACAAAGAAGGGTAAACAACACCTGGTCCCGCTACTGGTCCCTCAAAGAAGTAGTGAAGAGCAAGTCCATACCAATACGGGAAAAGAAAAAGGTCTATGACAGTTGCATTCTGCCAGTACTCACATATGGATGCCAAACATGGTCCTTAACAAAATCAAGCATACAGAAATTAAAAGTCTGCCAACAAGGAATGGAGAGGAGCATGCTTGGCATCCTCATCAAAGACAAGTGTCGACTTGTGGACATACGAAAGCGTACCGGGGTGGCAGACGTAACCAATAGAGTCAAGAGACTGAAGTGGAGATGGACGGGCCACACAATGCGAAATAGGTTAGATAAGTGGACCAGAAGCGTAATTGAGTGGTACCCACGCGACGGGAAAAGGCGCAGAGGCAGGCAACACAAGAGGTGGGAGGACGATCTCCCACAGGGGTGGAGGAGATCGGCTAGGAACCGTAAAAAGTGGCATGACCTGGAGGAGGCCTATGTCAAAGGACAACCTGACTAAAAACAGTCTAAATTAAGTTAGCTAGTGGTTAGTTAAGGATAAATTTAAAATGAACTGTAAATGTCAGTGAATAAAGGCTATTTTTATTTTTATTTTATTTATTTATTTATTATTTATTACTAAGTTAAATTGAAACATGTTTCAGTTTTAGCTCCACGCCAGTATGAAAGAGAATGTTAGTCGTTTATAACAAGAATACGAGTAACAAACATTAACATTATAAGCGGGCTATTTACCATGTTTACTGTTTATAGCGAGTTTCCGATATTTCGGCACTGTTGCAAGCATGATCACGAATAAACAAAAACTAAAAACTTATATTAAGAATAACAAAACAAGTGAGGTTACGGTATGTTAAGGCGTATATATTCCCCAATGTTAACGCGGTACTGGCCGTGTGCCCGACTGCTCACTCGGTGCCAGAATATCAATATTGGACCTCCTTTTGGATAGTTTTGTTTGATTTACATATCATATATAAGTAATTTTTTTATGATGACCTATGGTACTGAGACGTGGTCGCTCACAATGGAGGGGGCTATGCTTGGAGAGAGGATATCCGCAGGAGAACCAGGGTTACCGATATAGCCCGAAGAATTGCCCAACTAAAGTGGCAGTGGGCAGGGCACATTGCTCGCAGAAAAGATTGATAGAGCCAAAAAGGAGAGGGGGGGCGTCCTTCAACCAGTAAACGCAGACGTTGAAAGTCCTCCCTCTAGGTGAACCGATGACCAGGTTAAGGCTTCGGAAAATATCGTGGATGCGAGGCGCACAGGACCTATCAATGTGGCGACGCTTGGGGGAGACTTTTGTCCAACAAAGAACGTCTTTCGGTTGAGATTATAATGATCATGATAGTAACTTTAACCTTTTCAACAATCGCTGAGAGTATATCACTAGTCTAGAGAGCCTCTGTTGGCTAGTATAAGAAACTGTTTACTTTACCACAAACGCTACTTTGCAGAACTTTGAAAAACTCCTTTCTCAGCGTATTTACCTGTAAGGAAAAAAAAATATTAAAGAAAATTCTTTCAATAAATATTAGAACAAAGATATAATAAGTTGGAATATAATTATTTATTAGAGGTCCTTACGGAACGTGCAAAGGTCAAAACTCGAAACGATGTATGTTCTATTTTATGGCTTTGGTTTCCGCACTTAGTCCTTCAGATGGACCATTGTGCGTGGGCCATGGCAGCCGTTTCGTGGTATTCCAACAAGCCCACCTCCCTCCAGAAGTTAATCAAAGCGTCAAAATTCGAAACGTTTATGTAGGGTTCTCAGGAAAATAATGTACATAATCCAACCACACTAACGAGTTAGTTGCTAACACGAGGTTAAATTGACAGTTTTTCATACAATACGGTCAATTTAATCTCGCAACTAACTCCGAGTTAAGTTTTCGTGCAAACATGAAAAGTACGGTAAGCGAAAAAAATAAGAAAACAAAAATGTTAAGACGGCTTAACAGAAAATTTCGTAGGCACATTAATGTTCGGGGAAAGACGAAATCAGTAAATTTGTTGAGGAGAAGTTTCGTTTCTAAAAAACGTTTAGGAACTGTTTCATCTGAAAATATCAGTTGCCAGCACACGATAGGGAATGAAAAGTAAAGTTTAGTAATAGTTCTTGAAACATTTCATCAAAATCTACTACATTATCGTGTTCGAGCGAAGAATTTACTTAAATGTTAAACAAGACTGCTTTAAGATACCAAATATTAAAAATACAGCTGCTATTGTTCTATGAACTGCTTTCTAAGCCAGCAGCAATGAACAATGAACACATATTTTACATAATAGGCTAACTAAATGAAATAACACCACTCACAGAACTCTCTGATGATTATCCTTCCAGTTGTTTACCCGTCAGTTCTAAATGAACTGGCCCAACTTATTAAAACTCCGACGTGCAATGCATAATACATACAATTTATTGCACATCTGTTCCAACGGGACAGCAAGTTCCTAGGAAAGATTGAAACTTTCACCTTCACAATGAGATCTAGACCAAACAGTTCCAAGTGAAACCGCGAGAAAAAAGCTTAATAAGACTTTAACAAAAAAAAATAAGACTCATTTAATTTGCCTTTTAAATAAAGAAGCTATACAAGACTCAAAACTTCACTCGGATGCGGTTTATTAACGAAGTCTCCGTAGAGAGAGCATGAAACTTCCGAACAGCTTGCCACAGCTTACTCGACGATCGAAATGACTATCCCGTCGAAATGTCCGTCTATTTCAAAACTTTTGAAACTGACGATCGTGCTAAATCCAAAATTGGAATTCATATTGAAACTTTGGAAGAACGTGTAATTTCAAAGAACGAGGAACTTCATATATTGTAGCAATTTCACATTACTTACTCAAACTTAGAATGGAAAGAAAACACCCAGCTGGGCGTTTCCTTTTTGAAGTCGAATACTGCGAATTGATCTTTATCAACATGGGTAAAACGAGCCTTCGTACAAAGGCAAAACGAAATAATCAGAAAAACCATTTTCAGCGGCTAACAAGCTAAAAAAAAGGCTTTGTCCACCTGATGGAAACTAAATAAATGTAAATATATTCTGCAAGTTTTACATAGTCCGATGGGAGAAATAAGAGCAAACGCATGTAAACTCCGAACTACAGTATCCAACGTCATTGATATGCAACAGGAGTACTTTGAGGACACTAACAGCTGTTGTCAGTGAATTGTGCGAACGCACTAGGGACCAAACGGTGTAAAGTTGCAAATTCGCAATCTTGAGGCGATTGGCGATGTCCGGAACTAAACCAAATGAAGGAACAACTTGGAACTTGAAAGTAGGATAACTTGTTCCGGAATGCCAGAGTCGTGGGATGAGCTAAGTTAAATAGGAGGGTATTGAGAGCGCGGAGTCAACGCATTTCGGAGCTAGTAATCAGGGCATTTGCTGAGAACAAAGCAGTTTTATTTTTTCACCCCAAAAGATTTGCAAAATTTATCGACGACGCTGATGAGTTCGAACTTCGTAACACGGTTTACATATTGATGTAAAATTTTCTGTGATTGGAAAGTTTGATGAATATTTCAGTATCTGCCTCTTCTAATGCCTCCATAAATCAAAAGTTCTAGAGATTTTGTTTCTTGAATACCTAAGTGAAACAATACTAGTTAATGTGGTTACTAAACTAAGCAATATATTTGCAAGTTTCTTAATTATGCCAACTTTTTAACTCGTTGTCGCTGCTCGCTATTTTAATTCAGCATTGTGCTGGGAAGTGCTGATGTTGCTTCTTTACTCCGTTATTAATTCTTTAAATTGTTCACCAGCGCTTATTTATTTATCCTATATTATTAGCCCATCATATGATGCGACTATAATCTTTGCTTCCATTTCCAAGTTTGAACATTACATCTTTTTCCAAAATAGCACACACTCTCTCAGAATTTCAAATCTCCATGAATGGCAGTATTCTGTATTGAATGGCGAGTTGACGTAGTGTATGGAAGCAGTAATATCAGTACAGACAAATTAAGTTGCGAGCGACAAGATCGCAGATGCTCGCAGGAGACGACGTATAAATTGGGTCACAGTCTAGCTGAACTAAACGGTGCATAATTAATAGCACCATCCATTCGCAATCTCTTAAACCTCTCGGATATCGCTTACAATCTCTCACCAGCATAAGTGTCAACGCTGGAACTGGGCCTGGAGATATTTCTTGTGTTCAAGTTACGAGAGATTTACGAATTTATATATAGAATTGACAAAAATATATAAGAACGCTGATTTATAACAGCTTAAATTGCAGGAAAGGAGGCGTTTGCCCTGCAGTGGGGCACAACAGACTCATAATATATCTACCCAACTCAATATACCGACCCCAACATAGTAGGGAAAGACTAAGTAGCACGATGATGATCTACAAAAGCCGGCTTAATTAGCCTTACTTTATTAACCACTTTTATTACTAGCCCCATTTGGCCAAAGTTAATTTTATTCAAAAGTTTATCAACAATCACTTGGAACTCTAAAACCGCTCAACTGAAAGCCTTACAAATTAGGTCAGCATGGTATATGAGAAAATGAATGAACAATTCTTGAATTTTCCTGATAACGTTAATAAAACTAATTGCCATGGCTTTTTTTTGGTTTTCACCTTATATTATGCATGATAAAACACGCATATTTCTCATTGTGAAAGTAAAGGGAGGTATGTATGTTATGAGGTACAAACATACTTGGAAGCAGGTACAATAAGGTAGTCAACGAAGAAAATTCCAAGATCCTTTCCAGCATAGATATCTATATTCGAATTATTTGACGTTATTTCGAATAAATTATATTCGAATAACGTCAAATATTTTTCGAAATATATGCCGTGCGTTATGGATTCAGAAACTTTTCGAATAATTTCAATACACATGACATTTTTATGATATTCGGAATTTGTTTCTATAGGAATACAACCTACATGAATTTGTATTGGTATACGAGTTATCGTCTCATTGACCTATTCATTCAAGCGTATCTCTGGATCTTCGAAATTCAAACTAAAAGGCTGAATAATAAAAAAGTGTTATTCATTAGATTCAAATAAAGATCTTTACTTATAGTTGAAAACTCGTAACTCCACATTTCGTTCCCCCAGGTCGAGTAAAGTTTAATTGGGTTTTTCTACTATTCGTATATATGTGCAGTCCGAGGATTGAACTTTGGCTCTGGTTGTTGCAAAGATCCCCTATCTATCGACTTCGCTTTGTCTTTGTACACTATCTAAATAAGTTATAAACAAAGTATGAGTGCCCGACGAGCTAGCATTTACGTTCAAAAATAAATAATTTTATGGTCCCCGGTCACACTATGTAAACTAGAGTAGTAGCAGAGATTCGGTCGGCGACATCACTCTCTGAGCGGCTCATTAGCTGCGTATCGACCGAAACAGTCCCAAGTCGGGAGCCATTTAACGGACAAAGCTTAAAGGCGCCGTTCCACAACAGCTCATGGCTAAACTACGCACAACTAAGCTTCGCTTTGTATGAAAATGTACGCGTTATTGTCCAGTGCCATCCACGGTCACACTATGCATGCATTCGACCGAAGCGATCCAAGTCGGGAGCCATTTACCGACCGAAGCTTAAAGGCGCCGTTCCACAGCAGCCCACGGCTAAGCTACACACTACATAGCTTTACTTTGAATAAAAGGCGAGATCGTCCTCTACTACCTACGCCACACTACGCCTGAATGCATGGCTAAGATACATAATATGACATGTGATGCTGCCGCGCTGGGCTAATGTACCAAACCTCCGTGTACATCCTACGCAGTAGAGGATGGTGACGCATTGTGACATCTTTTTATTTTTATTTATTGATAGGCTCGCGTTTGACCACTATATCGCCTGATGGTAAGCGATGATGTGGTCAACGGTGAAGCACGTCTCGGCAAGCGTAGTAAACTATTCACTCTTGACTTAAAGACCCCAATGTAGTAGCTATCAGGAAACAAGACTCCGGCTCCGGCTTATATCCCTGGACTGGCACTTGTCGGCGAGATATGTGACGGTAACGCAGTGTTTATGGCTGCGTCGGCGAATGGTGTTGCAGCAACTAAATATTGGGCCAAACATAACATTTAAAAATTGTATTTGCCATTGACACGCTAAGAAGTGGACGGCCGACTTTAACCATCATACAACACTACTCTAGAAACATGAGATGACGGTATTACATAAGATCGCGATTACACTGTCAAGCCAAAGATTGCAGGGTTAACGGTTATTCATATGCCTCCAATTAAAGTCTACATCTCAATTATATAGAAGTGTCGGTTGAAATATGTGTGTTCAGCAATTGTCAGCTAGGAACTAGGTCACAGACGTCCCAGTGTGCCGCATACTTAATTTCATTTCACGGTTCAGTTTTTTTTTTTACGAATTTGGGACTTAAACTCCAGATTCCTAGTTTTGTTTGCATGTTATATATAATTTCCCAATGTTTTTGTTTATTTTAGGGGTCTTTGCTGCCCATGTAATTAATTTGAACTTGCTTTGTTTGTTTTTGAAATTGTTTAATTTGTTATTCATAACTTCGAACGTGTTGTTAGAGGTGTTTTGTTTTGGTTAGAAATAATACAGTCGGTAAAATAATTAGTTATATTTCCAGAAACCGCTTCAAATAAATGTAGTTAAGTGGCCATATAATTAAAATGAGAGAAGTGGCTCAAGAAGAAAAAACTGGTAAGGATTTGGGGCAGGCTTTTGTCCAGCGGTCGAAAATAGTAGACTAATAAATGCTCCCAGGCGCTCAATTTGTTGAACGCCCTAATTGCTCAGGAACCTGAAGTCGACATACTTGTGTACACTGATAATTCTATGTTAAATGTTCGTATAATATATTTTTTCATAAGTGATAAATTGTTGGCTTGCTATATGCTTTGGTGCAAGCTGTTAGTACGGCAAGCAAATTTTAATATAAAAATAAACATACATAATTATAATTTTATAGATAAATATGGATCTTCTAAGTTTTTAAGCTATTGCATAGCTTCTATCGCAGGCCTTGAGCGTGGAGACCGAATCCAGAAATTCCGTAACGAAAATAACCTAACACCCCCCACTCCGACCGGCACAGCGGTGATACTTTGACTTGGGTGTCGCGACAGGCTCGACGGGAACACGGACTCCTCTTACCGCTAGATGGCGTTGTAAAATATGTTTGATAAAAGAACGACATACATAGAATTGTAAAACCTACATAATTTTATTTGTTCATTATAAGTTATAAAATAATATATAGAATAATAAATAGATTTTTTTTTTTACATTTTGATATATTTTAATATGCAAGTATAGCAATTTTTGTCAAATTTGAGTATTATTTCGAAAGAGAAATTACTTACGGTATAAATTTTCAAAACTAAATCTAAATAAAAGCAAATTTTTGGTCAGCTGGCTTTAATTTTACTTATTTCAGATTCGGACGCCAACGGCTGGATATAAATAGAAAATGATTTATTTTATTATTAATAAATTTTTAGGAGTATGATAAAATTAAAATATTGTGGTTTTGCAACTCTATACAATTCGCAATAAAAAATGCTATGCAATAGCTTTACCGCGGCAGTCCCCGAGTGCCACACGTCTTTTTCATATATATTAGCTTCTTTCGAAAAAAATAATAATTTGCTAGCGTTCCTTTGTTAGCCTCTTGGCAATGTGTAGACCTCAGCAAAAGATAATCCGCCGTCTTTCATTTCGAGTATCATAAAACACGCCTAAGGAATTATGCCAAGGGGATTGGCAGCCTCCGTCAGAATACTGATCATACTGCTATCTCTAATCTGCCTGCCAAACGTGGTGATTAAGAAATGATCCTCCTAAGATTGCTCAAGCCAAAGACGTTATCGGCCGTAAGGACTAAATTACCCATTACAATAAAACTACACGATTTTTGCCAGTAAAATTAGTATTTCAAAACACTGTTTGGCAACCTTTGATCCTGTAAGGGCAGGAGCCTTTACACTTAATGTTAAATGTTTAATAAAAAAAACTTTTAACAAAAAATCAAACCGACTTCCAGAACAAAAAACTACAAACCAAAAAATAACTTTCTTTTCCGAAGTCGGTGTCTTTTGTACCCATTTTTTTTTCAGTTTTTTGACACCGACTTCGGAAAAGAAAGTTATTTTTTGGTTTGTAGTTTTTTGTTCTGGAAGTCGGTTTGATATTTTGTTAAAAAGTTTTTTATTTTTCTCTTTTTAGTTTTGGTAGGTATCTCCAATTAACATGATAATCATTTATGGCCAAAGTACATCTCATGACGATTCCAATAAGCCCAAGCACGACTGGGATACATTGTTTTATTTCAGAGTTCCAGTGCCTACCTTCCGGCTTCATCATCAGAACAGTTCAATGGTACCATTTTCATCAGTACCATTCATTTATAAGTATTTGCTTAATCATAGTCGGTTAACTATTCGAGATATTTTATACCCGTGACATACTTAGCATTAAGGAGTTTCAGTTTCCATCTGTGGTCTTCTTCATCAGTTCCACTTCACCAAATGATACTTTCTGAGTGCAAATGATTGCATTGTTGATGAAAATACCAAAATCGCTATATATTTGCCTATAACATTTGAGGAGTTCCCTCGATTTATCTAGGATTCCATCATCAGATCCTGACCTGATGATTATGGGACCAACTAGGAAGTATACCCTTTCAAACAAAAGAAGAATTTTTGAAATCGGTCCAGGCGTCTTAGAGTAATCGGGGAACATACATAAAAAA
This sequence comes from Orthosia cruda, assembly GCA_964057195.1. Taxonomy (NCBI): domain Eukaryota; kingdom Metazoa; phylum Arthropoda; class Insecta; order Lepidoptera; family Noctuidae; genus Orthosia; species Orthosia cruda. The sequence continues at coordinate 17,009,160 of OZ059828.1, forward strand.
AAAAGATTCCGACGAATTGGGAACCTCCTCCTTTTTTTGAAGTCGGTTAATAAATGTTAATGTTTAAAAAAGGTAGTTAATACTAAATTGCACTAAAATAATGTAATAATAGAAAAATGTTATAAAAAATGTTGAATGTTGCGCGAGCTCGATACAAACCGAAGACTGACGTTCTTGTGTAAGTGCCGATACTACATTTTATAAATTAACTAAATCTGCAGTAGTCTAACTAGGCCAAAGTACAATGTGCGGTTGCTAACCGTACATCTTGGCGGGGCAAAAGGTAATAATTAAGATAACTTATTGCAGAATATTTTTCCAATGTAAATAAAAAATATTAAATTAAAACAATGTGAATAATAAATTATTATAAGTTAAATGTTAAAAGAATGAGGTCTCGCGTAGGTAAGTTCTATGTTTTCAGTGGATGCTTCAGCTCTTGGTGGCTTCCGTGGCGGTAATCTGGCGGACGCGCCGGTGTCGCTGACGGCGACCTTGCCGCAGCGTTTGCAGTACACGTAGGCTCCTCCCGCGACGACTATTGACAAGATCAGAAGTCCCATCGTAGAGTATGATACGATGTATTGATGCACATCGTGATGCGACATTTCAGTCTGTTTTGTTTGATCTTCCAATTCTTTCAGCGAATTATGAAGTTTTTCATAATCGTTTCTTACAAATTGGGTGTTCTGTTGTCCAGTTGATAATTCAAGTGGCTGGACAGATGTTAAATTGTTGATGTCTTCCAGATCAATTAGTGGAATTGCCGGGTTGACATAGATTTTATTTGCGTAGTTAACTTGTGTGTAATATGTTTCTTCGTTGTTTCTAATTATACATCCTTCCTTGGCTTCTAAAATTCCCGTTAAATGTCTTGCCTTAGTGGTCATACGACCTTCACAGATTATTTGCTGTTGGCAATCCGTACAGCAGACATAGAGCCAGGTGTTAGGATTTCGTAATGGTGTCCATTTGTTGTTGCAGGGTTCAGATGTGTAGATACATTTTGATAATGTAATGTTTGTTATTGCGCCGATTTCGCATGGAATTTGATGATTTCTCATATTACGTGTTGGTTTGTTTAGTGAACATACATATGTACTTGGTTCAATTTTAATACAATGTTCCAGGTCACTGTCTGTAAGCTGCATATATGTCTCCTTTCTTATATTCACTGCATCATATTCTGTTTTTGTTTTCATCGTCACAACTCTGACTAGATTGTCTCTCCCCGGGTGAACTTCCTGTATTCGCCCAAGTGCTCATTTTGCAGGAGGAAGGTTGTCTTCTTTGATCAAGAAAATATCCCCTATTGATAAATTATTTGTTTTGTTCAGCCATTTACTACGAACTTGAAGTTGTTGCAGGTATTCTGACGACCACCTGGTCCAAAACCCTTGTTTCATTTTGTTTAGTAACTGCCACCTATGTCGAATGTTGATGTTTTGCTTTTCGAAATGTTCCGATGGTAAGAATGTTACTGGTCGGCCAATTAAAAAATGTGCTGGAGTAAGATAATCAACATCGTCCACATCCTCCGTTAAAGGGCAAAGTGGTCTAGAGTTCATACAGGCTTCGGTTTGAGTAAGCAGTGTTAAAAACTCTTCGTATGTCAACTTTTGCTTTCCTAGGACACGCTTTAGGTGATATTTCATAGATTTAACTGCAGCCTCCCAAAGTCCTCCCGCAGTCGGCCAGCTTGGGGCGTTGAAATGCCACTCTATCCCCATCTCGGTGTTCCTTTTCAATGAAGTGTCGTTGTTAAATGTTTGTGAGATGTGTAGTTGTTTGGCTAACTCCCTTTCGGCTCCAACAAAGTTTGTTCCGTTGTCGGAGTAAATATGTTTCGGACAGCCTCGTCGTCCAATCATGCGGTTGAGAGCCAGTATAAATGTTTGTGACGTTAGATCTGATGCAAGTTCCAAATGCACCGCCTTTGTTGCCATGCATACGAATACAACGACATAACCTTTACTCGTTCTGACGCCTCGACCCTTCTTTAGTTTTACACTAACAAATCCTGTGAAATCCACCCCTGTGTGATAGAATGGTGGTGATTGCGTTATCCTCTCACTGGGTAGGTCGGCCATTAATTGGTATTGTTTCGATGGCTTAAAGCGACAACATTTTACACAGTCTTGCAGGTATTTTTTAACCGTGTTATTTCCTCCTGTTATCCAATATTTTTGTCTCAATGTAGCCATAGTTAGTCTCGCTCCACCATGTAGTGTTAACACATGCGCACGGGCAATCAGAAGATATGCCAGCTTGCTGTTTTTTGGGATAATAATAGGGTGTTTTGTTTCTTCAGGTAAGTTTGAATTCTGTAATCTCCCTCCAACGCGTAATATGTTATTTGCATCTAGGTAAGGGCAAAGTTTCTGAAGTCCTCTATTGTTGCTTACCCTTCCTTTTGTTTGCAAATCTTGGATTTCTTGTCCGTAATGTTCATTTTGTACATGTTTTATAATTATGTTAGTGGCGCATCGAATATCACCAAGTGTTAAATTACATTGTTTTGACGCGGGCGTGTCATTCATGTCTGCGTCTTCCCTGTGACGATTGTTTTGTGACGTGTTTGTTATGAAACGCGACACCCAAGCTACGATACGTATTATAGGCATAATACAGCTGTTCTTGTTAAGGAGTTCTCTTACAATGTTAACTTTTTCAGTAGTTTTTGACGTAACTGCATGCACCTTTTTAACTTCAATTTCTGGTGTCTTAATCGTGGCATATGTTTCAGGGATGTCTTCACTGTAAAGCCATTCGGGGCCATCAAACCACAGAGCAAACTTATGTAACTGAGAAGGTAGTAGTCCACGTGACGCGCAGTCGGCCGGGTTTTGCTCCGATCTTACGTGCTTCCAATTCCCTGCGGGCACTACTGATGTTATCTCCTGAACTCTGTGTCCGACATAGGCCTTCCATCGCGAGACATCGCCCTTCAGCCAGCCAAGCACGATCATTGAGTCCGTCCATGCTGTAACTTTAATGTTAGGTTTGTCGAGGCAATGTTTTATTTTCTTGACCAGTTGAGCTAATAGTTGAGCACCGCATAGCTCAAGTCTGGGCAGTGTTTGTTGTTTTTGGATTGGAGCGACCTTTGTTTTTGCCGCAACCAATGCAATTTGTTGCTGTTTTCCCTCTGTAACTTTGCTGTACACTACGCACGAGAACGCTTTTTCCGATGCGTCACAGAATGCGTGTAATTCCCAATCCTTGTTTGCTTCTAATCCTAGCCATCGGTTAATTTTGAAAGGTTGCATATTTGTTAACTCAGTTTTTAGTGTTCTCCATTCCTTTTCTATTCCATCCGGAACAGTGTCATCCCATTCGATTTTGTACTTCCAGATTTGTTGGAATAAAATTTTTGCCTTGATTGTTATTGGGGATAGCAACCCCAAGGGATCAAAAATTGTTGATATGTCGCTTAAGATTTGCCGTTTTGACGAGTTTTTGTTAATGCCAATGTTGTTTTTGTTTTTTAATGTTGGTGAAAATATAAATTCATCTTGTTTCGGATCCCATGCCAAGCCTAATGCTTTGGAAGCTGATGCCTCTGTGAAGCTTAAATTGACTGGGCTAATCATATGTTCTGGCAGATCTTCTAGCAGTTGATGTTCGTTACTCGACCACTTTCTGAGATTGAAGCCTCCTTCTTTCAATAGCTGTATAAGTTGGTCTCTTGTATCTCGGGCCTCGTCCATGGTATCCTTTCCAAATAACGCATCATCTACAAAAAATTGGTTGAGTAAGATGTTTTTAGCTTCCGGGTACTTGTCACCTTCGTCCATTGCTAGCTGTTGAAGTGTTCGGAGTGCTAAGAACGGAGCGGCCTTAGTACCATAGGTGACAGTACGTAGTTGATATTCTCTTAGCAGTTGCCGTGGACAATTCCTCCACACTATTTTCTGTAAGTGTTGATGTTCTGGATGTACCATTATAAATCGGTACATTTTCTCAATGTCTGATGTTAAGACGTATTTGTATTGTCTCCATTTCAGCAAGATGCTAAGGATATCTTTTTGTAGATTCGGTCCCGCCTCCATTAAGTCATTAAGACTGTGTTTTGAGCTGGTTTTTGCCGACGCGTTGAACACAACTCTAAGTTTCGTTGTGATAGCACCTGGCCGCACAACCCCGTGGTGCGGGAGAAAATATTCCATGTTTTTGTTCCTAGTGTTGCTTTCGACTTGCTCCATGTGACCCATTTCTTCATATTCTTCCATAAAAGCTTTATAATCTTTTGCAAACGCATGATTTTTTGCCATCTTTCGCTCAAGTTGTTGAAATTGAGCGACGGCCTGTGGTTTCGATGTTCCTAAGTGTTCAATAAAATTGTCCTTGAGAGGGAGACGAACTTGGTATCGCCCGTCAGAAAGTCGTGTTGTTGTTTCTTTGTACAGCTGTTCGCACTTGTTGTCAGGGTCCACAGCTTCTTTGTTTTCTTGTAAGGACTCCTGTTCCCAGAATTGGGCCAGATCCTGAATGTTGTTGACAATTACATGGCAATTGAATGTTTTGTAATTACCACATACCACCCAGCCTGATTGGGTTTGTTGTGCTATGATGGATGACGTGTTTGTTTTTACTAACCCCTCTAACAATATTTCGGAATATACATCGGCTAACAAACAAATTGCCAATTACTTGGCAATTTGTTTGTTATTGCCTTCATAATAAGTGCATTAATGTTAATGTTGAAGTCATTGTATATTGCTTGGCATTTAAGATGGAGCACTCCTTTACACTTGGTGGTGGCTGATGCACCAATACCTGACACCACCGCGCTCATCTTGTCTCGTTTTAATTGCAATCTTTGTGCAGCATTTTCTGTAATTAGGCTAACCTGAGAGCCCTGGTCTAATAAAGCGCGTAAAATGATCGTAGTGCCGTCATAGGCTATCGTTTTGACCTGGGCCGTGGCTAGCAGTACCTCATTTGAGTTGTCATGTGCTAAGTGCGTGTTCAATTGTTGACCTACATTAGCCCTGCCGGTTCTCGATTTTGCAATTCCAATCGCCTCATGCAAAATGCTGCTATGCGGCTCATCGCAGTGCTTGCACTTTTTTTCTGACGAACATTTTTCGCCGTTATGACTAAATAGGCAATTTAGGCATACATGTAGGTTGTTAGCGGTCTTTAACCTTTCTTCTGGTGACATACATAAAAATTCTCTGCAATTGTAGAGCCCGTGTTGTTTATTACATTTCGGACAAGTTATAAGGGAATTATGAAATGCTTGCTTATTATGGAATGTTCTTAGTTCCCCCTTGAATGGGCTGTTGCTGCACCTTAGGCTTGCTGTTTGTTGCATTGTGAACTGTTTTCGGTTGAAAGCTTAACTGTTGACTGTTAAAGTTTCGTGGGCGGTTCGGGTTTGTACCCGATTCCATTGACATGAACTTGGTTTCAATGAAATTCAGGAACTCGTTTAGTGGTGGCATTTCCCTTGGATTTTTCATGGATTCATTGAATGACTGGCGTGTGTCTGCGTCCAGCTTTTGCAATAATATGTAAACTACTAAGGGGTCCCAACTAGAAGTGTCGTACTGCAGATTTTTAATAGCCTGAAGGCACTCAATGGTCGTGTCATGCATTCTTTTCAGTAGAGATGCCGTTGGGGTTTGTATGTTGGGTAGACTCAGTAAAATGTTTGCTTGGTAGGTAAATAATAGCCTCTTATTATCATACCTCTGTTGAAGAATCTGCCAACTAGCTTCGTAGTTATCAGCACTGATGTTCATGTGCTGTATTAACCGCTCGGGCTCTCCCTTCAATTTCGCTTTCAGATGTTGCATTTTTTGAGCATTTTTAATGAAAGTGTTACGATGCACGATTTCCTCAAATAAGTCCTTGAATGTTGTCCACTGAGCATAACTACCACTGAAAATCGGAAGTTAAATTTTGGGAGTGGATTTTTCCTGATGTTTGTTATCCCAAATCCTCTTGTTTATTTGTTCCTTGCTGAATTCATACAGCCTTTCTAATCTATTGTAATCACTTTCAAATGCTTGCGTGTTGTCCAACATGTTATCAAGCTTCCAATAAGTACTATCAACTTTTTCCCAACGTTGAGTTATTGTCCTCAACTTATCTTCAAGTTGCCACTTTTCTTTTAAATGTTCAATGTCCATGTTCCGTACTGTTCTCTCAAACGCCTTGATGTTTGACCGCTGCTCATTCATCATATCTTTAGTCCGTTGGTCCACGGCTAACTCTTTGTATGACGTGTTCTTAGCATCTTCCGCGATCTCATCGCTCTCCTGTTGTTCTGGAACATTCTCTTGGGCACATGACCTTTCTTCTTGTTTTTGTAACTTGCTAAAAGAAGCAAATTGGTCGTCATCGATTTTCGCCAATAAGTTTTGTTTCGACTTCATTATAATACACTTCGTTTCTTCGTATATTTGTTCCAGACGCTCGTAAATGCGATTCTCGTAATAAGGTCCAGACTTTTTGCCTTCAAACAAAGCTAATTGTATGTCGTTCTTTTTAAACTCACTCCAATACCCCTCCAGCTTTTGAAGTCTGTCATCATGATATTCAAGAGTGGTTTTACGTGTAGAACTATCTTTCTTAAAGTTTTCGTTTATTCTTTTGATAGCATCAAGATTTGTAGATTGCAAGCTAAGTAAAGCATCGTAAGAAGCCATTGTTGTTAACGGTGGTTTGTGCTCACAATAAATCCAAAATTTCAGAAAAATAAGTAATATGGAACGTGCTCACCGGATTCGCTGCTTACGCTTGCTGCTTATACTTCACCCCGATCTGTGTAGTTCTCACTCACTATCACTGTTCTCACTGTTTTGTTGAATGTTCTGTTTAATGTTCAAATGTTTCCGCGAGTGAAACGTACCACGGCACTGATTCTACTCTTAACGGCTCGAAGGACCAAAATGTAAGGGCAGGAGCCTTTATACTTAATGTTAAATGTTTAATAAAATAAATGTTAATGTTTAAAAAAGGTATTTAATACTAAATTGCACTAAAATAATGTAATAATAGAAAAATGTTATAAAAAATGTTGAATGTTGCGCGGTCTCGATACAAACCGAAGACTGACGTTCTTGCGTAAGTGCCGATACTACATTTTATAAATTAACTAAATCTGCAGTAGTCTAACTAGGCCAAAGTACAATATGCGGTTGCTAACCGTACAGATCCCTTATTGACATTAGGGGGCCTCTTTTGTGCGTTTTACTCTTAATTCGATCTAAAAGATTATAGGGGACGACAAACAACTGCCCAAATTCGCATTACTTAGGATTACGTAACATTCTCATAAAGTTTTAAGACAATCCTACTGGCGTACATAATAGTCAATCCTCGGAAATAAAAGGTATCGAAGTCTCAAAGGACCCAAGAAATCGGATTAAAAGAACAAATGCTTTGTCGGTATCGGGCAGAATGGTCACAGTGGCTGCGGTGGTCCTTATTCTTCCTTTAATATTATTCGCTATAATACTGTATAAATATTAATGCAGTTCAGTACCGATTCGTCGATAAAGTTAATAATTGAAAATTTCCTTGACGGTGTTATTGAGAAAGTTTGAGTCGATCCACAATTTCTTGATAGTGAACTTGAGGCGACAGCCGAGACTGCGATAATTGGTTTTTGAAATTATGTTTTTATTGAGTTCCTTATACCTTCCAACTTTATACAGCGACTTCGTGTAACGTAATCTCTCCTAAGCTATTAAGGGCCTACATGCGCTTTAGTGCCGTAAAACGGTAACTTTCTAAAGCATACTCCTTAGTAACGGCTAGGTTAAAAGGTTTGAAAAAAATATATATTTATTATTGATTCATGTACATAATTTGGAACACAAGGTTTTTTCGTGTAACTAATAGTTTTGCTTTAAAAAAATAATTAACAACACGATATTTTTTCGCAACTTTTGGAAACTCCACCAAAACGACTTGGATGTTTAAAAATATTTTTAGATAGAGAGATTGGTGTTTAGAGGTTCTTTCGATGTAACTTTGCTTATTTAAATCAATCAATATTTTGCAAAGAAAGTCTTACAAAGAAAGGTTCAATGTATATATTCTGGCTCTCTACGGGGGCGAAGCCAGTCGCGCGTTAGCATTGGCACGGGGAGGCTGTGTCGCTCGCTGCTCCGCCGCGCTATCGTCTGACAAAGCGCATTCGCACGTGTTAGTGCAAATATTTACTTAGTTTCTGTATTAGTGTGCGTTCACAGACAAGCTCGCGCGCCGCAGAGGACCCTACGTAATCGTGCGCGTGGACGCTATATTTTTATTTATTTGTGGACTATTTTTTTATGGGAATTTGTAAATACTTTTTATTTATATTGTGCATTGTGTAAATAAATCATAATGCCAAGACCAACTAATACTAGAAAACTTAGAATTCTAAAGGCTAAAAAAATGCATCTATTTATGTAAGACATACCCTACTTATTATTACACCTTATGTATACTCTAATCGCTGGGAGAAAAATAAAAAGTAAACAAACCATAAAAAAGATTTTACAGTGTCTCCTTTCCTGTCACTAAAATCTAAAGTAAAATAGATATCATGCGGAGCTGTTTATTACATTGAACAACAACGTGCACACTTTTCAAACGTTTAAACTATTATTTTCTTATTTATAACTCTATTTGAAGATTTGCCAAGAAATATGAGAATAAGAGACCCGATATATATACAAGAAGCGATTATAGAAAAAGAAAAGAAAAAAATATTAAAAATCAAAAAACCCGACTGCTTAAAAAGCGAACTAAAAAGAAGTAAACAAGAAGAAAATCATGCTGTGCAGTCGGAGGATACATATTCGCGAGCTGGCTGACCAAAACCAGATGTATCCTCCGACTGCACAGCATGATTTTCTTCTTGTTTACTTCTTTTTAGTTCGCTTTTTAAGCAGTCGAGTTTTTTGTTTTTTTAATGAATTTTTTTATTCACAATTTTTTTGTTATTTTTTTTAAAATTAGGTTTATTTAAACATATAAGTGTTATATATTTTTGAAAGCACCTCTTAAAACCCTTTATTTTGATACCCCACACGATAGGTTTGGAAAAAAAATATTCCCCCCCTACAAAATGGCGCCTACAATCCAATTTTTATATAGCCTATGACACTTGCAGGGTTAAGACGAATCGATTGACGTAAGAATCATCAAAATCGGACAACGCGTTTGGTCTCTAGAACGCCACATAGGAACAAACATACATACATACATTAACTGATAAACACATTACCCTCCTTCGGCAGTCGGGTAAAAAAAACAAAATCGGATCAAGAAAATGAAGAGCAAAGTATTGACCCAATAAATAGTCAAGAAAAAACACAACACAAGATGAAGTAGAATCAAATGAAGGGAAACATAAAAACCGGCCAAGTGCGAGTCGGACTCGTGAACGAAGGGTTCCGTACCATTATCGCAAAAACGGCAAAAAAATCACGTTTGTTGTATGGGAGCCCCACTTAACTATTTATTTTACTATCTTTTTAGTATTTGTTGTTATAGCGGCAACAGAAATACATCATCTGTGAAAATTTCAACGGTCTAGCTATCACGGTTCATGAGATAAAGCCTGGTGACAGACAGACAGACAGACGGACCGCGGAGTCTTAGAAATAGGGTCCCGTTTTTATCCTTTGGGTACGGAACCCTAAAAAGCAGAAAATGGATAAAAAATACAAGTTTTAGCAAAACAAAACTGTACAAGAGTATTAAAAATTTCATATTTTTAGAATAACTGTGTTTTATTTGTAACCTTAAATAGATAGCATTGAGTAATAAACTGTTATCACTAACTTTGCTAAAACTGGGTAAAGTGCGACACAACTTATATAAAAACTTACGTGTGCTAAAAAGTCACTTATAAATTTAATATATATAAAGGAAACATTATAGGTAATCATTTTAATTATGGTATCCAAAAAAACATCACGTCATGATGAATCCAAGAAAAATGCACATAAGCATGTGGGGTATTTATCATTAGAACCATTATTTAAAATATGTTTATACAGAACCCACAGTGCGTGAGTCCGGCTCGCACTGTGCCGATTTTTATGTAAGTTAGTAATTACAGTATATGCAAATAATTAAAATGAAATCATTTCTAAAGTTTTGAGGATGGGGTGAGAATGTTTCTCTCAAAAGCTGAATCGATCTTGTTTAAATTTGAAAGAGGCTAGGGCCAAGTTTCTCACCGCTTGGATGAAATTTCAACAGCCAATCACAGCAGATAACGCGTGCTTGACAATGTCTCATTAATTCTGCGATAATTTAGAGTTGAAAAACTCGGCCTAAGTAACTGGATAATTATGACTTTATGCTGTATTATTATTTATAATTATATATCATGCCAGATTGGGTTTTTTTAACGTAATTATTTTAAATTACCTACTTAGTATTTTTAAACGAATATAATAACTTAAAACATCGGAGCCCGACCGGCTCAGAGCAAGTTTGTATTGACTATGCTAACTCAGCCGGCATAATTACAGACACAATAGAAAAAAAATAACACGGGCGCCATAAATAGTCGCTTGCCGGTCGAGGGACACTCAAAATAAACTGTAGAACCATGATAGTTTTGAAACGTCATGGTACGGGGGCTTTACGTAAGTAGAGTTTTAATGTAACCTATTTTGTTTTACTTGTCCGACCTATATTATATAAAAATAATGTCTAGTAAAAACATAATATTTATTTACGGCATCGTAGGCAAGAATGCAACCTGTTAGTCGCATCTCTGCGTCCATGCATATTCTTTGATCGCAGTCCGCGCTCGCTATGTATGCGTGAGTCGTGCCGGTGTGTGAGTTTAGCTTCGCCGGGATGCTCAAGGCCATTGGGGCATACTTGCGCCTTAAGGGTACACAAGTCAATAATTCTTCCATACAAACGTAGTCTAGAGATTACTCCACTGTTTGACGATGTACTTTCAAAATAAAAAAAGATATCAATTTGTCTCATCATTATCTAGCCCTGTATGGAACCGAAAAAATAAAAATAAAAAATATTTGAAAGTTATGAGCGTCGAAAGTTCCATATTTCAACACTAATTTTAACGTATCTTTGGGCGCAAATAAATACCATAAGAAGAAGGAAAATTAAAAAAACGGCCTCCATACAGGGGTAGATTAGTAATTCAACAATCCAAATAATTTTATTTTGATCAGATACATTCAGTAGTTTTTTCATGAAATCTAGACTCCCAAAGGTCTGTTTATAAAATTTCGCGCGCTCGTTTTCGTCCTAAATCATCATCCATTTCGATAAAAGATTGCAAAAGTGCTAATTCGTACGCGAACTAGCTTCTTACTGCTCATCACAGCATCTATATATTTCGCACGTGTTGTGGGATGAGATAGCATGCATTTTAACCTCGCGCACAAAATAGTTCGTGCCGTCGACTAGTTTAACCTTAAGGCCAGGTTTCTCAGAGGATCTTGAAAGGGTTTTGTTTTCCCTTTCAAGGCGCCTTGGAGAGCTTGGCCTTAATTTATTCGTGGAATATATTACCAAGTAAGATAAGCGTTTTTATCACATACTTTTAACTAGACAGAGTATAGTAGAAACTAGAAACTCAATGGTTAAGTAAGAAAAGGACTTCTTGCGGATTCCATCTATAAGCCATTAGTTTATAATCCATTTCATGGGACATTAAAGAAGACATTAACATTGACTTTCTCCATTGTCTTTAAGAATAACAATATCGAAGTAAAGGAAACAACTTAATTAAAAGGCTAGTCTTAGGAGACTTACTTCGTTCGTAGTGAAACACAAATCGTTTACGTGCGCAAATGCAAATTCTTGTTAATGCCAAATTGAAATGAGCTTTTTGTAACGTTGCAGTACCTACAGTTATTCAACGTGATTTATTTTACGGGGTTGCCACGTCAACAGGGCTGTTACAGAGGGGTTCCTTATAAGCAAGCCCCCGGGAAAAAAATGCACCTTTACCTCATGTAGGTATGTATGTTTCTCCCAGTTCCGCGTGATAAAGAATTCCTTAAATATTGATGCAACATAAAGCGAGCACGGGGAAAATGGGAATGAACGGCGGAATGATAAATTGCTGGACAATGCTTTGTTTACGGAAAACGTTTTGTTTGTGTTCATGCATGTGGTCCTTGCAACGTTTTTCTCGTTATTATGAACCGAATTCGGTGTTGACGCTACGTAAATATGGCAGAAGCGAAATCACCTTTATTTTGATAACCCACACGATGGGTTTGGAAAAAAAAAAAACAAACAAAAAATCTCCAACATTAAGACGTCAAAATGCCGCAGTGTGCGTTCAAAAATCGTACAAATAACCATCGTAACACCAACATTTTTTTAAGAATATTTTTATTTCGGTAAGTTTATAAAATTAAGTGTTTTTCATAACGTAAAAACTGAATTAAATTGTAATTATGAATCAATTACCAAATATTATGATTGTTTGATCAACGTTTGCGTCGACAACGCGCCAACTATGTATGTTGAGCAGCGAAAAAAGGTTGTAAAAAATTTATTGCTTTTGTACACAGCTATGTGCATGCAAATTTAAGCATTGCATTTAAGCTTGGATTTGCTATAATGTATATTTATTTCTCCTAGAATTCTAAGTAAATACTATTTTTGGCGATAGATTAAAGTGAAGTTTTGGATGGGTTTGTTTATCTAGTGTATTTATTGAACGAATACGAAATCGTAAAAAGGGCAGGGTTATAATTGGCGTCAAAATGTTTTAATTAAATTAAAGTTAGGTACCCAAAATAACATATTGTGTAAAATAGAGATACCCAACCACACCTGGTTAGACTAGTAGTGACGGCAACATAGTGGGGATAAAAACTAAGAAAGTCGGGCACCCAATCTTTACCCGACGGTGTCGTAAAAGGAACAAAAGGAGCTACTCGTATCAAGGACATTACATCTAATTACAAACTGCGAAAACATAATTTCTCTGGGGACGGTAGTTAAAACAAGGAAGACCTTGCGAGAATAACTAAAGTTTGCAAAAGAGAGGACCCAAAGCGATGAGACACCACGGGAACCCCTTTAGATTTAACTTACTATTTCGAATAGCGTGGGTTTAGATTTCTAGCTTAAAAAACACAGTTAAGTTTTAAATAGAAAAAATTACTATTTAGTACAACCAAACAATCAAGGTATGAGGCTAATAAAATACTATGGAAGTAAGTAATAATTATTCATGTTAAGCAATCTCAAGATAATAACGAAACGAAGGGAAATAAAAACTTCAGATCCAAATATTTGCAAATGATCATTCCAATATTCATAAACTCAGGATATTAATCAAAAGAATTGAATTATGTCCGAACAATAATTCAATTAAAACCAATCCAACATCTGAGATTAAGCGAACAAGCGAACATTTGTATACAATTATTCAAAACGATAAAAAGTATTAACGACCGAATCGAACCACAAAGAAGTTTAAAGGAACGTATTAGGTACACGTGGCACATTAATATATCTTTGTTTACGTCATTAATAACAAAAAGAACAATAAAATTCTTCACCCTGTGAAAAATATCTACGAAAAGCAATAATGCTAAAATTGCTGGATCCGACGATGACGACGGTCGTGGCACGCGGGGTCCACAGATACATTTATTTTGTCAAAATTAAAAATCAATATTTTTATTTTACATAGGCCTACATGGGCACTTATAAAACGTCGACAAAAGGTGCACGGTTCGGGTTGGTCGTTTCCTATGGAGAAGAACCGGCTAGAAACTCCATGGTTACTCTTTAAAAAAATGGTTTGGTTTTACAATATTTCTATGTTACAGCACAAGTACTATGGGGGGACAATATAGGCCCGACAATAAGTCGTAAGAAACTAAAAAAAAACAAGTTTGTATAATATATAACAAAGTTAACAAATGTTAACCAACATCTAGAAGGCCTACAATGTTCATACATTCATAAAATAATCGGTAAAAGAATCTAAACAAAGTTAAAAAAAAAAATAACTAGACTAAATTTAACATGTGGCACAAATGTTGTTATCAGTGCTGTAACTATTCTTTGCAAAGGGCTATAAAGATGATTGCGAACTATTGTAAAAGTCCAACTTAAAGAAGAAAAAGAAAAAAAAAAAGGAAAATAAGATTGAGAATAGTTAGAGACATCCACATATTTGTGCCGTTTATGATTTACCAGGGAAGCCGCATGCGCAGAAGGAGCTAAGGCCAAATGTTTTTATGTTCAACGTAGTCCTTGATTTTTAACCGACTTCAAAAAAAGGAGGAGGTTCTCAATTCGATTGTTTTTTTTTTTTTTTTTTATGTGTTTTACCTCAGAACTTGTTACTGGGTGAACCGATTTTGATGATTCTTTTTTTATTTGAAAGCTGGTGTTTGTCATGTGGTCCAATTTAATTTTCATCAAGATCTGATAAAGAACTTCGGAGATACACATCAGAACTCTTCAATAAATGACGGCAAATCACTCGGGATAGCTGCAATTGCATTTATGTTTATTGTTTACACCATTTCATAACATAACATCACACTAGTACGCTCTAAAGGGCTACGCAGGTGTAAACAGTTCACCTTGGTGTACTCTTATACGACCGGTTTTGTTTAAGTTTCATGTTATAGAGTAAACTATTCTGGTTTCACTTTGGGCAATATTGGTACCTAGCCTATATAAATAATGTAGCACAACCAAAAAGTGAAAAATAAAAAAAAAACTTTTTACAAAAAATACAACCGACTTCCATAGAAAAACAAAAAAGTGTAAAATAACTTCAATTTCGGAATACGGTGTCAAAAAACGAAGAAAATAAAACAAGAACACCGACTTCCGAAATTGAAGTTATTTTACATTTTTCATATTTTATATTTTACATTTTTCATTTATCATTTTTTCTATGGAGGTCGGTTGTATTTTTTGTAAAAAGTTTTTTTTTTATAATATGCTTTGTTAATAAGGATACGTTTGATGTAGTTTTTGAACCTTACATCGGTCAGTTCTATAACTGAATTTGGCAACTTGTTATTAAAGCGTATACTGTTTATATGAAAAGACTTGCAAGTTTTAGTTAATCTGAATTAAGATATTACAATTTCGTGCTTACTGCGTGTATTTAAATTATGGAAGTCGCTTCTAGTTTTGAAAAGCCTTCGATTTTTGCGAACATACAAAATACATTCCAAAATATAAAGTGAATGTAGAGTCAGTATAACGATCTCTTTAAATTTATCTCTGAGGGACTCGCCAGGACCCATTTTATAGATCGCGCGGATTGCCCTCTTTTGTAATATGAAAACTGAGTCAACATCTGCTGATGATCCCCATAGCAGATTGCCATAAGACATAATACTGTGGAAATAAGCATAGTATACTAACCTAGCTGTGGCTACATCGGTTAACTGCCTTATTTTCCTTACTGCATATGCAGCTGAACTTAACCTTCCCGAAAGAGTCGTAATGTGCGCGCCCCACTGCAATTTTGAATAATCCCTAAGAATACAGTTCCCGTTACAATTTCAAGATTTTTGCCGTCAAGATTTAAGTTTAGGTCACGTTGTGGTACATTTGGTAAAGAGAACTTAAGACATTTTGTTTTTTTCGCATTCAGTAAGAGATTGTTAGCTGCTTACCATTTTGAGGGAATAATTAGACTTTTATTGACACGTAAGACATCCGTATCTTTCCTATATATTTTAAAAATTAGCGAAGTATCATCAGCAAATAGAATTATATCCGATAATTTGGCCATCATAAAGGGGAGATCATTAATGTAAACAAGAAAGAGGAAAGGACCGAGAATTGAACCTTGAGGCACGCCCATCTTGACTAGAGACCCGGAGGACGTCGCCCCATTAACATTTACTTTTTGCTGTCTGTTTGATAAATAGAAAAGCACGAGATCAGCAGCTTGTCCTCGAATTCCGTAGTGGTATAATTTGCAGATCAGTGTGTTGTGGTCGACGCAGTCGAACGCTTTTGAGAGATCACATAAAACGCCAATAGCATCCTGGGACTTCTCCCAAGATTCCAAGATGTTGCTGATGAGTTTAACTCCCGCGTCCGTTGTCGACCTACCTTTCGTGAAACCAAACTGCCGACTAAGCAGGATCCCATTAGAATTGAAGTGAGACAACATTTGTTCCAGCATGATTTTTTCATAGATTTTACTCAATGCTGGAAGCACGGATATAGATCTATAATTAGAGGGATCACTCTTACAGCCCGATTTGAAAATTGGTACTACTTTACTGTGCCTCATTAAGTCAGGAAACGTGCCGCTGTCCAAACATTGATTGAATATGCCTGTAAGGACAGGAGCAAACGAATCAATAATATCTACAAGAACCCTAACGGATATCCCCCATAAGTCTTCAGTATTTTTTATATTGAGACTTTTGAACGCGTTTTTAATTGTATCAAGACATATTGGTTTAAATTTAAAGGTTGGTATGTCTTTAGTAAAGTTTTCTTTAAGAAGAGTTTCAGCTAATTTCGATGAGGAGGGAAGAGACTTCGTAACCTCTAACGGAATGTTGGTAAATAAATTTTCTAATGTCTCAGCGACTTCTTGCTTATCAGAAATGGTTTGATTAGTTATTTTCAAAGATAACTCATTCTGATCGCGTTGTTGTGTCTTTCCAGTTTCTCTTTTAATTACTTGCCACACAGTTTTTATTTTATTGTTAGAAATACCAATCTTGTTAACGTTGTCGTGGCAACACCTCCCGAAAACAATATGTAGGCTATAAAGAATGGAGTACGAAGAAAGGGAGAAGACGAGGTTGCCTCGACGAATAATGAGAAATATTCTCCCCCACACATAAAACTTGCACCTACCGTTAATTTGAATAACATTCCGCAATAAGATGGAATTAATTCCGCTAAATAAATTGTTTTTGTACAAATTGTTTGATTAAAATTCCAGTATCTTGGAGTGCTCTGTTAAAAAAGTACCTCTCATCTTTATTATTTTTGAGAAAGCATTCGTCTACTTCAAGGGAACCGTCGTTTCAGAGGAAATCTTATAAATCATATTTACTTTCGCATCTGTAGCTTAACGATGTATGTCAGCATGAGACTAAACAAAAATAAAATCTTGATGCAACAGATTACTGTCAATATTTTGAAACATTTTCAGAGGAATTTCTATAAATTAAATGGCATCCCAGAGTTCGGTCAACGCTCCGCAGCCAGTTATTTATACCATGTGCGACATCTCTGCAGATCATATATCAAACCACTGGACACCCACGATCTCATCACAAACTATAAAGTAACGACCACTCCTAAGCTGTTTACACACTTTCCCTAATGACGAAATTCCAAAACACGCTAAGTAAATAAACTCACGACAGACTTCATAAGCAGCGACTTCACTGAATATCTGCATATTCTATGACCAAATTGTCCTAGACGAAATTCACGTTTGAATAGAACATAAACAAGGAAGTGCAAAATTGGCCAACGGTAACGGAGCCTAGACTAAATTTAGTTGAGGCGAAAGTAAAAATATCGAAGTTCCTAAATGAACCCGCGTCAGATTTCGTTCTTGAATTACAAAGTTTAGTTGGGTTACAAACTGGAGGAACTTTTGCGTTTAAATTGCACTCTGAATAGTCTGACACACAATCAGTATCAGTGAATAAACTCTGGTAATGGTGTATGTAGCCATTTCGCTTATCATTCGCGTCGTGTACAACACTTAATGTGCTAACATAAAATATTATGCAGGGTCCACGCTGCAAACCGCCGTGACTTGCATTTCACGCTTGACTGACAGCGTGACATCATATTAATAAATTGCATTAACATTTGCTGTTTTGTCAGCCTCTGCAGACAGCAGACATAAATTTATAGCTGCAGGTTTATTTTACCATTTAAACCACTCTTAAAGGATCCCTACGGAGAAAGCTACAGTCACTATCGTAGAGTATTCGCCATATTGGTCCCGTGCCGTAGCAACACATCTTGGGGAAAAACCAATTACATTTCACTCGAAATCGAACTGATGCACGAAGGACCAGAGGATTATGTCCCAAAAGATCGAGCTATTAAGCATAAAGCTTTGATTGTGACCCAAAGGTCTCTGGCGAATGCGTAAAGAATTCCTTGTCCGTAATATACTATTAGAAGCTATCCACAATTAACACGTAGATAATCATGAAAGCCTGAACAAACACTGTTAACATTCGCCATGTACCCTGAATATATTTGGACAAAGTTATATTAGTCTCAAACTGAACATAGTGCAGTGTATGCAAACAAAACTTAGACCTAGATATCTGTGCCCAGAGTTTCATGCTGATTTCTGTTAGCCGTTCTATTAGGACTACGTTCAATGGTTATCATTGTTTTAATTGGCTTTTATTGACCACATTGTAAAAGAATTGGATATACTTTTGACACAGTATTTCCTTATTGGGCACCAATATATTGAGAACTTCCCATTGCCAATCGCTGGAAGACGAATTTTTTGAAACTCTTTGAGCTTTTTTTGCTTGTACATCAATAGACATCTTTTTATATATTTCTTATATATAAAAATGTTATGTTGGTTTGTGTACGCTTCAAAAACTCAAAAAGTTCTGCACCGATCGAGCTGAAATTTTAGCATGATATATAATCCGCATCAAGGATTGTTTTTTTTTGTTTGCAGGGCAGGCAGGGCAGGTAGGTAGGTAGCCAATTGACGGGAGAGAAGCCCCGGGGGTCAGCTAGTTTACTATCTATTTAAAAATATGTTTTACTTCTATAGAAAATAAAAAGTTGGTAAGTTGATGACACATACAAATTTTGGTCCACCGCTCTTTTTTGATGTCATTTGAATTATTTTTGCCTAAGATACATTAATTCATTTGAATAGCACATGCTTAGATATAGGTTCAGTACATTATACACAGTGTCTAGACACAATGTTAGTGTCAAGATTAAATAATGGCAATAGGTTTGGTAGTGTTCATATATGAAACAAACTGCCATTCAAATGACAAATAATTAAATATACAACGAAGTTCGACTATGTCTAAGAAATCTAAAATAAATGAAAAGCCCAAAAACCAATAAAAATAAGTAGATACATTAAGTTTATTAGACTTTTTTCTTACATATGTTTGTTTAGTTTCTAACTGGTGCCTACGAGTTTCTTGAAATGGATCGCAAATAATTCCCAATAGGTTCAAAGAAATATTTTTTTCTTTCAAACAAGTCTGGCGTGTAATTGCAAAATGTTTCGAGGCTTTAGGGAATTAAAGAAAAACGTTAGCAATGGTATGCGACGATCAAGAGACGAAGGCGTTAGCGTGTCCTTATTTCACCGTACTACTCGCATGTTTCATGACCGCAACTGCTATGAGTCTTGGTAGAGTTAGGGTCTGTTTCATGAATATGTCCGAATGTCAATTCTTTTTTTTCAACATTTGTTATCCTACTGCTCTACAAAACCAATACCAACCCACTCTTTCCTTTACCAACAAAATACAAAATTAAACACAATTTACCACACTACCTGATGGTAAGTGATGATGTGGTCGACGGTGATAACTATTCACTCTTGACTTAAAGACCCCTAGATTGTAGCTATCGTGAAACACATTCTCCAGTTAAAACCAACATGGTGTTTGTAACAGGAAAGTAATTCATCTTGGTTTGTTTGCTGTTAAATTGTTTCCATATCACGTATAATGTGGTTAGACATGCAACGCATTATCGGCTCGGGGATTAGGTTTAGAGTTGTTATCGCTTAGACCCTGTTTTATGTAATAGTAGCTCAGCTTTGTTTGTGTGACAAGCTAAACTAAATAAAACCAAATTTTTGGTCAGCCGGCTTTTATTTTACTTATTTCAGATTCGGACGCCAACGGCTGGATATACATAGAAAATGATTTATTTTATTATTAATAAATTCTTAGGAGTATCATAAAATTAGAATATTTTGGTTTTGCAACTCTATACAATTCGACATTCAGACGCATTTACCAGGAGCGGATCTAGAATAAATGCTATGCAATAGCTTTACCGCGGCAGTCCCCGAGTGCCACACGTCTTTTTTTTTTCGTGTTTCTTAATCTAACGTAGGGTATTTTTTGATTGTCAGGGCTCCATTCATTTAAATGCGATTATTTAAACCCCCTGATAGTAATTATGGTAGATGTGGGTAATACTTAAAAGAAAAAGTCATCATCATATCAGCCAAAAGACGTCAACTGCTGACCGGTCCTGTGCATTACGCATCCAATGGATTCCCGCAAGCTACACCAGGTCATCGGTCCACCCAAAAGAAAAAGTGGAACGTTTTAAGAGAAAAAGCTCTTTGTGGCGTTTACTAGCCTTTGGTTCATCATCATCATCATCAGCCTTTTAATGTTCCCACTGCTAGGACTCAGGTTTCTTCTTTGTGAGAGAGGGAATGGGCCGTAATCCACCACGCGGGCCCAGTGCGCGGTTGATAGATGTAACATGTCTTCGAATTCTTGGTTCTAAGACAAGCCGGTTTGCTCACGATTTTCTCCTTCACCATTTTGAGAGCAGTGGTGATGAAATAATTTACACAAAGTAAAGTGCCTGCCTGGGTTCGAACCCACGACCTACAACTTGTAAGGCACGGCCGTTACCACTGGGCCACCACTGCTGTCTTGCACTGCAACCTTGGGTTAGTTTGTAATAAGACCACCAAATCGTCAGTAAGCAGAGCACACGCAACTCAAGAGTAGCGTCTTGCCGTCACCCTCCTCCTCGACCTCTTGGGTCGTGCGATACTATTCGTTTATAGTACTGTAGTATTCGTTTATACACATAAACGAATACTACACTCCATATAATCAGAAATAATTCTTGTTTTCCTTAAAATTTACAAAGTGAAAAATAACATTAGTAAGTTTTTATTGCGAAATTAAGTAGGTACCAGATTTATATCTAAATTCTTAGATAAGAAACCGGGTATTTTGGGAACAAAGAACAAACAACAAAAGCAGCGAAACATAACAATATAAAGATAATGTCATGGAAACATATTTTCCGAAGCGCTAACTAGTCTTATTTCAAACACGATTCTTTGTACAAAGTGGCTAATACACGGTAACACCCCTAGGGGGGTTATCAAACGGGGTGTAAGCGACGACACACCTGGGGGACATTCGTCTAATCACCGGTTTTAAAACGTGAACGGTTTTGCAGGTACAGTCACCTGTATGAAATTGTATGTGTACAGCTTATGAACATCGATTTTGTCCCAAAGAATTAATTATAATGAAGGGTTCTGGGGTGGCGAACGCGTATCGGAAGTCGCAGCGTTAGTAGGTGCCTCAAAATGTGGACTGTTAACTTGGTGAAGATAACGGGAATATGCTGGATGAAAGTAGCACAGGGCCGGTCGATATAGTAACACAAGACTTACTTGAATTCAGTCCAGCAGTAAGCGTATTTCATCTGAAATTCAAGCATTTGAAACTAGAGTATCCCGTCCACTATTTGACAGCCTCTCCCAAGTAAAGCCAGAAACCCCAGTTTTCCGCCTTTATTCTTAATTCTTAATTGTACACAAAAATTACACATACAACATGAGTGATTATAAAGTTGATGAACAAAGGCGAGCTTAACTCAAAGAAGAGTAACCTCAAATTTTAGAATAATATAAAATGAAACTGTTATATTCGGAAGGGGGGTAGCAGAATAATACAACCAGTATTTCACAAGCTCGTATATTCGACTGGCGCAGCAGTCATTTGCACACGTATATATATATAGATGCCTACCTACTTATTTCCTAGTTAACGATATGTAGGTACCCACATAACATTCCTCCACCTTTAATCAGAAGAACTTTCTATAATCTATAGCAGTTCTGGTTCATTTCGACCGGGTGTCTGACTCCGGGTCGATAGAAGAAACTGCCGAAATCACTTCCTCTTCAACGGAATCTGCGCCGTGATCAAGCACTGATGCAGGCGTTTCTGACTCCACAGCAGCTTCCTCTACAGGAGCACCTTCCACAGAGACTTCGGATAGCTGCTGCCCTGTACTCGTCAAGCTTGAGGGTATTATGAATGCGGGGACGATCTCCTCGCCTACCCCATCTTCCCTCCCTCTATATTTAAGCAACTGATTAATGTGCCTCTTTAATGTATCTTCTGATGCACTCAGTTTCACCATGTACACAGCTTTTCCATTTTTTTTAATAATTATGCCCCGTGACCAATATTGTTTGTGCTGACTATACATTTTTACCAAGACTTGGTCACCCACATTGAATAAAAGTTTACGGTTGCCCCGATAATTATCAACCTGCGAACATTGTTTTCCTTTTACCACTGTGTCGAGTGCAGCGTCGGATGGCGTTGTGGTGGTTGGTGTCAGGAGATCTAATCTACATCTCAAATTATGACCGAACAAAACTTCAGCCGGAGATCTGTTTGTGGTCGAATGTTTGGAATTCCTGTACCTCAGTAGGAATTCTGATATTTTAACATTCAAATCTCTTAAACTTGTACCTGATATTAAGTAAGATTTAATTGCCTTTTTAATGATTTTAACATAACTCTCCGCTTGTCCATTGCTAGCCGGATTATATGTTGGTGAAGTTATATGAGTGATGTTGTTTCGAGTACAGAATTGTTTAAATTCGTGCGAGACAAAAGAAGAGCCGTTATCCGAGCAAATCGTATGAAATAAACCAAATCGTGACATTACTTCGCATAGTTTTTCAATAACCACTCGCGATGTGAACCCCGATGAAACATCGAAACACTCTACCCATTTCGAATATGCATCTACGATTATTAAAAATGTTTTGCCGCTAATCGGTCCTAAAAAGTCTATGTGTACACGGTGCCACGGCTGGGCCGGGAACGGCCACGGAGTGAGAGGGGAGCGTGGGGGCGCGGCGCGCTGTGACGCACACACGGCGCAAGCACCGATGTGATGTTCGATAGCCACAGACATACCCGGCCACCAAAACCTATTGCGTGCCTCTTCTTTCACTTTTGTGATTCCCAAGTGCCCTGAGTGTAGCTCGTTTAACACTTTATGTCGCAGACTTTTAGGAATCACTAACCTGTGACCTCTCATCAGACAACAATATTCAACTGATAGTTCTAACCGATGGCTATAATAATGCTTCATTAATGGTTCTCTAATCTTACTCGGCCAACCATTTGACAAATAATCGATAACGGTTTTGATAACATTATCATTTTTTACCGCATCTTGGATATCTGTCAATGACAAAAATCTCTCACCTTCGTAAACAAAACGTACATAACTAGATTTATCTATTGGTGACTCATCACGCTCGCGCTCTGAGCGTGTGACGTTCGTTTTTAAATAGTCGGGTACTGATCGACTTAAGAAATCTGCACAATTATGAGTACTGCTTACATATTCTATTTTATAATTATATGCAGATAGAAAAATAGCATAACGCTGTAACCGATTAGCTGATATCTCAGGAATGCCCTTTTCTGGATTAAAAATTTAAACCAATGGTTTATGATCTGTTCTTAAAATGAAGGGTTTGGTTCTTCCATATAAATATTGGTGAAATTTTCTTATCCCGAAAATTATTGCAGTTGCTTCTTTTTGGATTTGGCTATAGCGTTTTTCTGCTGCATTTAGAGACCGAGAAATGTAGGAGATAGGTTTTTCTACACCACCTTCTACCTGTGATAACACGGCGCCTAACCCGCTCGGTGACGCATCAACCGTAACTATTAGCAAAGCTTCTGGATTGAAATGTGCTAAAGTGGTATCAGAAACTAATGCACGTTTTATATTTGAGACTGATTCGTCATGTCTCTCAGTCCATGACCAAGGCTCATTTTTTTTTAGTAATTCATGCAGTGGACTTAAAATCGATGATGCGTTCTTAATACAATTTCGGTAATAGTTTACCATGCCTAGAAATGATTTTAATTCTGTTGTATTGGTAGGTACCCGACTTTGCAAAATAGCTTTAATTTTTTCCGGTGATTTATGTAATCCATTACGGTCGATAATAAAACCCAAATAGGTTACGGATTCCTGAAAGAAGGTATATTTATCTATATTTAAAACTAAGCCAGCTTCCTGTAACCTACGGAAGACTTCATTCAACCTAGTCATCATCTGATCTTTGTCCTCTCCACATACTAAAATATCGTCGAGAAATAAAAGAGTACCATTTAACCCTGATAGCAGCGCTTCCATGTTTCGCTGAAAAATGGCCGGTGCACTAGCTAGACCAAAGACTAATCGAGTATACTTATACAAGCCTTTATGCGTGTTTATACAAGTGAGCATCTGTGATTTTTCATTTAGACACAATTGATTGTACGCATGCGAAAGGTCTAATTTACTAAAGTACTTGCCGCCATGTAGTTTTGAAAACAGCTCGTCATACCTAGGTAGTGGGTATTTATCGACCAGTAACTGTTTATTGATAGTCACGGAGTAGTCGGCACAGAGACGTATAGATCCGTCTCGTTTTGGAACTGGTACTACTGGACTGGCATACTCCGCGTACTTTACGGGTACTAATACACCTAAACCTACAAGACGATTAAGTTCCTTCTCCACATTTTCCCGTAGTGCAAAAGGTAAAGGTCTCGCTTTGAAAAAGATCGGTTTAGCGTCTGGTTTTAAAGCTAAATCTACCTTCACGCCTTTAAAACAACCTAATTTATTTCCAAATAATAGTGGGTATTTGGCAGAACTACCCGATAAATAGTCGTTACAGTTATTAACGGAACATATTTGCAAGTTAAATCGTGAAAAAAAATCCCTGCCTAACAAGGGAGGCCCTCCATTCCGTACGACGTAGACACTTATTGTGAACGAGTTATTATTATACGTAAACAATAGTTTTATTTTACCCACAATATGCAATTTATCGCCGTTGTAACTATGCAAAATAACATCACTGGCTTCTAACGTTATGGTTTTAAAGTATTTAAGATACGTTTGCTCAGAAATAACGGTCACTGATGAACCCGTATCTATTTCAAAAGTTAATTCAATTCCATTGACACAAACAGATTCCCGCATTGGTTCACCGCGAATGGATCGAATATTACAGCAAACGTGTTTACCATCATCGCTAGAATCCTCACAGCACTCGACATAGTGTTGCTTATTCACATTTTGTTTACACATTCGTTTAAGATGGCCTTGAACGCCGCATTTTTTATGGTTAACTGAACTTACCTGTAAGTGAACTTCAACCAAAATTATACGAAATGCTGCATCCGAAGAGATTTAATACACATTGTAGTACGGTCCCCAGAGTACTGCATTGCCACACAGTTCAAAGACTAAAAAAAAATTAGAAATGTTCGTTTGTTAGTCTATGGCTGAGCCTATGTCATCTGTCAATGGTCGCGTCATTCGTTTTAGAGCTCATCCCATTCCACAATATTTCAGGGTAAAAGTATAGCATAGGTATATAATACATGGGTAGGGAGGGTGTTAAATCTCTTCGGATGCAGCATTTCGTATAATTTTGGTTGAAGTTCACTTACAGGTAAGTTCAGTTAACCATAAATTATACTTCAATGCTGCATCCTCGAGATTTAATACACATTGTAGATGTTTAGAGTATATTAATTGTGGAATGGAAAATCCGGCGTGTTCAGGTTCACATGTAAATAATTTGGTATTTGTTTTAAAAATAAAACAAGATCTGTCTAGCCAGTTACCAAGAAGAAGGTATTATAGCTAGATACGTACTTAGATACATTAAGTAACAATAACCTACTGAAGAATCAACAAAAAGACCCTTTTTAAACTAACTTATTCAATAAGTTATATATTATGTCATCAGCAAATGTCCTGTCTTGTAAAATGGACATGTAAATTTTATGCAATAAATATATTTTGATTTACAGTCTAGCCAGCAATATTTTTGATTCTTTCAATTGAGTCGCCGAAGCTCTTAGAGCAAGCTTACTTCGAGTGTGCGTAAGCGACAGATTTATATGACTTGTATACATCTGTCCCTTTTTCCCAGTCGCACCATGATAGTTTCGGCACGTCATAGTACGGGTCAGATCTATTCGCCACTGGCGTGGATGCATGTCTAGTGCTGGAGGCAGTGAATGTATTCACATCCGCAACACTATCACTAAAGGTTTGTTTGATCCAGCATCTGATGGACTGAACTGGTAGGTACAGGTTGTGTGTGGAATATTAAAGAAACTCTTTTATCTGAGAAAAATAATTCAAATAACTTATCGGAGTTAAGTGTTTCTAAATAGGCAAAATGTTCTATTTAAGAAATCAGGCTTTTTGCTGAAAATATTGATTGTAAATGTTTGTCATTCCAAAAAGGTAAAAACAAGCAAAGATTTTTACTGATCGTTGCAGAAGTTTTAATTATATCATATATCTTCTAGAAAACGAAGAAATATAACCATATTTTCAATCATTGTAATATTAATCCTGTTTCTGTTACTTGAACATAATCAATATTGACCAATGACAACGTTTGTATCCTTTGTCTCGTGGACAACGCGAGCAAAGCTTAGAGCTTTTTTAGAAACAGAAATTAGATAGGTCCTTCTTCTTGAAGAAGATGAAGGTAATCTATAACTAGATTAAGGTTCCAAGTAGTATATATACTTAGGGAAAGTAATTTTAAAAACACCCATAAATAATCTACAAATGAAATCATTTTCCATCTGAATTTTTGGTAAGATTAATTTTAATAAAGAGTGAAAAGAATTTAATGTCCCACAACTTGCACCTTTGTTAAATTCCTCTGATAGACATTTTAGATAAATGACATTGAGATACATATTTAAGTGATCAACACTATGAATAAAACAAAACCACCTTAAGGATGGCATTATACATACGTATAAATGTCATTACTAGACAAAAATAATCACCATTGTCTGTTGCTTCGGTACGAAAGACAAAAAATGAAAAAAAAAAAAAACTTTTCCGATCCAATTTTTATTATTTGTAAATTTTAATTTAAACGTTCAAAAGTGCCGCTTAATGGCCTACTTGAAATAAACACATTTGAATTTGACTTCGAATAAAAAAAATTAAATAAACATAAAGATACATTTTTGCCTTTTGTACCATTTCTTGACAATATAGACCAAGCCGGGGTAAGTTTTTCCCATGTAAGTTGTGGTTCTCTGGAAGGAGATACTAAATTAATGTCACTAGGTTTGAGAAACATTATCTCAGAAGCAAAGAGTTTTAACTAGGGAAATTATGATTGAGTAGGCCAATAATGGATCGATAATTATGCCAGTTGCTTTGTCGTAGATTATCGTCTTTAGGCATCTTACGATAAGAGCAAAAGGTGGAAAACCATTCAAAAGAAACAGTTAGGCCACGGTATTGTAAAGGCGTGTATATCATAGGCATCTGGGTCATCTCTCCAGGATAAATATTCTGCATATTTTTTTGCTCGGTGTAAGCAAATTTATTACAGTTTATCCAAATGTTGTGTTAATAAATCTAAATCATCGAGAATCTGATGTAGTGTCGTGGTGGCCCAGTGGCTAAGACCTCGCCTGTCGTGCTTGAGGTCGTAGGTTCGAATTCGGGCAAGTACCAATGTGATTTTTTCAAATTCATATGTACTTTCTAAGTTTATCTTGGACATCACAGGCAACGGTGAAGGAAAACATCGTGAGGAAACCTGGACTTATATAGTTATAATGTCAGTCTGAAATAGCCAAGTCAGAGGCCTGTGGGGATTCCCAGAGGCGGCTTAATTAACTCTGACACCAGAGGTGGCCACACCTCACTCGAAAAGAAAGAGAAGATCGAGAATCTAACTGTCGTTCAATATTAACTTTAGTATACCAGCTTAGTCTGCATCGGTGTTCTCTCTAGATTTTATAAATGTGTTTGTGTGATGTATATACCTCTCTAGATTTTATAAATGTGTTTGTGTGATGTATATACCTTTTTATTCGATTGCCATAGGTAGGTGTATCATTAAAATGGGGGTATAGAGTGCCACACATTTTGTTGATATGTGTAATGGCAGTCTTGTTGTCTTTTCTAAGAAGGACGGTGTAAATTTTATTTATTTTTTAAAACTCTTAGGCACTAGAATGCTGCCATTAACTCACTTTACACGCAGGCTGCTCTCCAGCCTGTATGCGAAGAGTCAATAAATATTTCCAGTTCGAAGGAGCTATCACGAATTTTATTTCTGAAAGATATTTGATTCCACCTAAGGACTTATGGATATGTTTGCCTTATGGTTGGTTGTCATTAGACTTCAAAAGTGTCAAATATTTCTCCCGTTCTAATCATTTAGTATATGCCCCATCCATACGCTATGGCTGGACATGCAGCTGTTAATGTAACGATTAGTTTTGAAAAGTCTCGGTTAGGGACGTTATATTTGCGGCTATATTTACAGATAAGTTTCTTTATTCTCTTAACTTTATAGTCAAGTAATTGCAGAAACATACATAGTGAGTTGATAAGAAATCCTAAGAATTTGCGGATACGGTTTGGTATAAATGAACTTTTTTCTAAATTGATTACTAAACTTAATCTATCAAATGTTTGTATTATGGAATATGATTTTGTTTGCTCCATGTAAAATGCTGGTATTCAGCTGAACCCGGTTAGACTGGAAGCCAACCCCAACATACGAATAGTTGGGCAAAGGCCAGACAGATTGCTTTGTACTGAATTTATGTCTTAAGGCAGGAAACATAAGTATCTCCTATACAAATGGCACATTATAATACTACTTTATGACCATGACGTCTGAAATGAGACAGAACTGGTTTGAGTAAATTAGTAAACACTAGGACTGGACCTAGTCTGGCACCCGCCAGACTAAGTACATATTAGCCATTATGAATTGTTGAGTTGGTAAGAACTTATTAAGGATAATATAATTTTAGGATAAATAACCTGTAATTTTATGTGTTGAAAAAGTCGGTGAGATAAACTGTTGATGTAGATCAGAACATTTACAAATTTCTCTAAATCGATAAGTTTTGAAATAGCCAATCTCATTTCTCCATAAGGAGATGGTGGGTAATTGGGTTCAGGTTTTTAAACCATTTGCCCAATAAACGGTATTTTATAACCATTAACGTAAGATTATATGACAGGATCATCTGTTGACAACTGCCAATATTTAACCAAATGTTTAATTCTACCTGCGGGGTTTACTTTCAACGGCAGTTCCTCTCGTCGTACCTTACTTCTTGCTGAGTCCCGTTTATCGGCTGCGCTGAGTAATGGGTATCTTATTGGTTTGGTTCACCTCGCCGTTGATGTCGGTGGCTGTTGGTATCGATTCGTAGCAGATTATCCAGTTAGTTTGTTAAATTTTCTAGGCCACGGATCCCCATGCCAAGCTGTTTTTGTTGATTCTGCGTGTTTGGCCGATTCCGACAGTATTGACATGACTTCAGGATAAAGTTTTGTAGCACGAACTAACGTGAAGTTCTCCGGCACAAGGTTTTCAGTTTTCTGAAAATCTTTGTCAATTAATTGTCCAAACCATCGAGTACATTTTTCCTCCCAAGGTTCAGAGACTTCTTGTGGTATATTTTTTCCGAGTCTAGGATCCATATTCTTTGCTTCACCAAGGATTTTGAGAATCTCTGAAGTAATGTCAGTTGTGGAAGTTTCAATAACCTCCCAGACTTCACTTGGAGTCTGATTGATTTTACAACAATGGCGGTATTTCTCGCGCATATTGTTCGGTATTGACGACAGATATTTCATCAATCAACGATGCACTGGTCGCCTCAAAGCTCCAGAGCCTCGAACATCGACGCCGAGTTGCCAGCCTGTCGGTTTTTTATCGGTTACATTTCGGGGAGTGCGCGACGGAACTGCACAATTTGATTCCGCCAAGCCCTTTCCATCATCGGACTACAAGACGTACGGCAATGTGCCATCGGTACATGGTGGATATACCACCCATACGCACAAAGCGTTTTGAAAATACATTCATTGTGCGTACAGCTAAGGAGTGGAACTCCCTGCCGGCGTCCTTGTTTCCTGATAGCTACAACCTAGGGGTCTTCAAGTCAAGAGTGAATAGGTTACTTCTAGGCAAGCGTGCTCCACCTTCGACCATATCATCGCTTAACATCAGGCGAGATAGTGGTCAAACGCGAGCCTATAACGAATAAAAAAAAAAAAAAAAAAAAAAAAAAAAATAATATTTTCGAACTATGGTTTTCATCGTATTATTATGCATCACGTGAACTCAAGGTTGCAAGGTGGACTTTTTGGTGGTGAGAAAACAAAATGGCGGTTACTTTCAGGATAGTATCACGTACTATCTCGTTAAGAAAGTAGGTATTTATATATTGTATTTCTGGATAACATCACGTGTTACCTCGTTAAGAAATACTATTTTTGTTATCAGAATAACATCGAGTGTTATTTCATTAAGATAACAACATATAGGAAGTAAGTAATCAGTAAACACTATGATAGTAAAAGCACGTGGATACGGCGGGTACTTACGTTTTTCTTGAAATTATTTTCGTATCGTTGGTTCTTACGCCTCAGATAATCTTCATCATCGTGTTTTCTTTTTCCCATGATCTTTTTCGCCGTATTTAAAGTATAGAATTTGAGAGAAAAAAAAAAATTGGTTGTAGCAATGCAACACACGAAGAACGAATGACGCGACCATTGACAGATGACATAGGCTCAGCCATAGACTAACAAACGAACATTTCTAATTTTTTTTTAGTCTTTGAACTGTGTGGCAATGCAGTACTCTGGGGACCGTACTACAATGTGTATTAAATCTCGAGGATGCAGCATTGAAGTATAATTTGCACTTATACCGCACGAACCGACATGACGATGCCTGATGGCCTGTGTAGCCGCAGGCGGTACACCCATGCCTGCGCCACGGCGCGGTGCTCCCGCGCGCTGCGCCTGGCTGTGCTGCCGTCTCCATCTTCATCACCTGAAGTGGTGTACCCGCCTCTGCTTGCCGTGACGTTTTTCGTGCCCCCATGCGAGCACTACGTATGCCTTCAGCTGCTTCCAAGGCCTATCTCAGAGTCAACTCCGACACCGCCTTGGTGAATAGTTTTTCTCTTTCCGGTCCTGGTGCCATGCCCAGCACGAATCGATCGCGAAGCTGTTCATCTAGGTTTTTCGCCACGAATCTGCAGTGCATTGCCAAACCACGTACTCGTGCTGCCCACTCTGGTAGCCCTTCGCCGATTTGTTGCATGGCACTGTGGAATTTGTACCTTTCCGCGAATGTGCATTTCTTTAGTGTGAAGTGTCCATCCAACAACTCCACCACTTCGTCATAGTTTAATGTACCAGCTTGCCGCGGTAAAGCTAAGTCGCGTATCAACTTGTAGCTTGACTCCGAGCAGTTACTTAGTAGAATAGCTCGTCGTTTGCAACCGGCTTTATCTGCATCTACCCCAATTCCGTTTGCCAGAAACCACTGCTCGAGTCTTTCCTTGTATAGCTGCCACTCTTGATTTTCGTGGTTGAACACTGTCAAGGTGCCGACTGAAGTGAATACTCTTGCCATTTTCAAAATAAGGTACGCGTGTCTCGTACTTTTTCCTCGTCGCCAACTGTTATATTCGGAAGGGGGGTAGCAGAATAATACAACCAGTATTTCACAAGCTCGTATATTCGACTGGCGCAGCAGTCATTTGCACACGTATATATATATAGATGCCTACCTACTTATTTACTAGTTAACGATATGTAGGTACCCACATAACAGAAACACAAATATATATACATTAGTAGAAAATTGGTATATAAATACCTATATACATATACCAATATTATGTCATTCCGAAAGTAAATGATCCTTGATCCGCCTTCTATAACTTTAGATATTGTACCTTCTTCATATACCTAAGCCTCCATATAAACGTACTAATAACAATTAACTGTACCGTAATTGCAATATTCGATGATTTCGCACTGGTAGTTAGTGGCATATTACCTCTCACAGAGAGGAGACCTGTTTCCTACTAATAGAAAACTTTTAGGTTGATTGTGTAATAATCACAAAAGTAGGACAGTAGGAGAAAACGCCATCGAAATTTTTGCATGTAACTCTACCTGAGGTTTTAAAAACACACATTGTAAGAATAAAATGTAATTAGTTTCAACAGGGACTTGTGTGATCATAAATTATTGTCAAGAATTAAAAATTTAGGGTGACATATGAAACGTGGTTGCAAATGACCGTTTATGCCACTTCTGAAATGAGTAAGATTAGTTGGTTCTGTGCACGTTTTTATGAAAATAATCGTGGCATTTTATAAAGGCGTAAGCAATATCAACGTGAGGTTTATTTTTATCGACCCCATTTTAAAAGACACCCCTGTGCAAATATTACGTAAATATTTTTATTTAATACAACAATAGAATGACTTTTTAACCGACTTCAAATCTCAATTCGTCGGAATCTTTTTTTCTTTTTTTAACCGACTTCAAAAAAAGGAGGAGGTTCTCAATTTGTTGGAATTCGATTACTCAAAGACAGATGACAGGATCTGATGATGGGATCCTAGAGCAATCGAGGGAACTCCTCAAATATTATAGGCATACATATAGTGATTTTGGTATTTTCATCAACAATGCTATCACTTGCACTCAGAAAGTATAATTTGGTGAAGTGGAACTGATGAAGAAGACCACAGATGGCCACTGGTACTCCTTTTCCACCCAAAAAAAAGTTCTGCTATACACTCAATTCTTCGATTCTACGTAAACAATGGAAGGTACAGATACAAAGATTTATTTTTAAGATTTATAAATTGAGCAGGAAGCTGAAAAATATTGAGATTGAACTAAAAACATTGAAAGTTTTATTTTACGGAAAGACGTTTCGTTTTTCAAAAATCTATCAAATGAATAGACACTTTGTTTTTAAAATGAAAGAGGCAACGTGTTTAGTGGTGGCGAGGCGAGTGTGCATTAGAATGATGAAACGGAAAACGGGATAGAATAAAATTCGTCGATAAAACGGGTTTCCGGGGGAACGCTAGACTCAAGGTTAAAATGGGGTCCTCATTTAATATCACTTGCAGGGCGGTTAGGTTCGGCAACTTATACTGTTAGAAAAATCGCCACTTTACTGATGTAGATACCGCGAGGCTGGTCTATTTTAGTTACTTTCATAGTATAATGTCTTACGGTATATTACTATGGGGAAAGGCTGCAGACATTCAGTCAATTCTTATTCTGCAAAAACGAGCCATCAGAGAGATATACTTGGTTGACTGGTAGAGAATGCCTGAGGCATTAAGTCCGCCTATGTACTTTTATGTTGCATGAAGTTTTAATAAATAAAAAAATAAATATACAATCTTCGCCGGCGCGATTCTCTAAGGAAACTGTTTAAGAACATTAACATCATGACGGTACCTTTTACCAATATATTTACGAAAACATCATGTACGTTAGAAAGAATTTACATATTTTTAGTAAAAACAGCGATAGATATATGTTACTAGAAATAGGGACCAATTAATTCAACCAGGTTCCGGGCTGGCTAAAGTAGCGTCATTTTTATCATATTTTATTTTACAATAAAATACCTCCCCACATTCTAGAACTGAATGAGGCAAAGTTCAATACTTGTATAAAACTCACACATATTATAGGTTAAGGGGATACATCGCTAATAAAAATGCTTGGCTCAAAGCTAGTCGTACTCCACAGCCACTGGGGCACAAAAACAAGTGATAAGCAGAAAGTTCAGAAGTATTGTTGGACCTGCTGAAGTCTGTATGGATATATTTGTGTTGTATAAACTCAATTTATTTTAGTATTATATAACTGCACACTACATATGTGAGTATTATGTACCAACTGTAAATCTACCATTTACTGTACCTATGTGTCGTTCGTTGACTTCAGTGTGCCCTGGCAGATGAGTTTGTCATGCTCTCTCTAATGTCTCTCTGATTGTGGCACGTGTATTGAATCATTCGGTTCCCTTCATGATGGTTGAGCTGAGTAGTGCCAATCCATGTGTTATGTTCGAGAAAGGGCGCCATCAGTTGGGATTGGTCATAACTTAGCTGCTTCGGCCTGTTTTTAACTACCTATTTATTTTATTTGTAATTGTGTTTTTTACTCTAGACGCTTTTACGTGCACGCCCACGGGTTTTTTATTTAAAGAGTAAGTGCGACGTTTCTTGTCCGTTCTTCTCCATAACAAGCTACATTTCCGAATGGACGGTAGAGTTAATTATTATTACTTTTTTTTTTTTTGGCGTTCAAAAGTGCCGCTTAATGGCTTAATTGAATAAAGAAATTTTAATTTTATTTTCTGGAACGTTTATTAACTTTTTTTCGCGAAATTAACGGCATTTACTTTCTAGGTTTTCTTAATTTATTTTTAAATGGTTAAATCAGTAATATCCAGAGTGAGGGGAAGCAGCAACAGCATTCTGAGGGTGTTTGCAGAGAGACTAGATGGGCCTACGATGGGGAGGTTTATCAGGCTACATGTTGGTAACAAAGCCTGTTAAACCTTCCTGTGATTGTGGTTTTCTGTATTATTTTTAAATGTTCCTGCATGTTACTAACATAGTTTTTAAGTAAGATGTACCCTATGGGTCTTGATGCCTGGCAATAAAATATTTTTATTTTATTTTCTATTTATTTAAATAAAATATAACACTGTAACACTTTTCTTCATCACTGCCCGCAAATGTGATTTCTTGCATAGCGGAACTTTTTAGTAGGTATTTCGAGTCCAGCATAGCGAGACTAGAGCATAGCGGAACTAACCGAACATGTCTGTCTACTAGCTAAACAAATTGCCAAGAGGACCATGATGCAACAGCAAACTTAAAAGATTAGTCTTGATTAGTCTGCAATCTCACATGATCACTAATAACTGCACTTGTGTGTAGCTAATTAATATAACCTAACCTAACTTTATCCATGCCGTGAAACTCAGTTATTGGCTTAAGAGATAATTGTCATCATCTCGTTGTCACTGTGTAGTGTGTGCGTGTTTACTAATTATTTAGATGCTAGTAACGTTGATACAACTGCACTGAGCTGTTCATTGACAGTGAGGTGAATATCTATTCATGTAAATTAGTAATAAGCTGTTGAGTTTCCAAATAAATAATAAATTACCTACCGTATTGGATATGTGACCAAATTTTATAAAGATGATAGAGTTGACAGCTTAAATAATTTAGAGGATCTCCTGACCGACACCGCTTTGTGTTGGTATCATACTATGGGCTGCTTGCGCCATCCTGGGTTATCTTACTGACTCCGAGTTAGTAGCAAACCCTATGCTATTTATAAGTTAAGTTTTAACGCAAGCGGGCCTAAGAGTGGTAAACTTTATAATATAGTGTGTTGATATTAACACATTATATTGTTAAAATATCTATCAATTTCTCTCTATCTATCTATCTCTATTTTTCGAAATTCCTCGCAACGTATCCACCATACCTACATGTTTTAAAGATGCGGGAATTACGAGTATTGCCGAATTTCGCGTCACTTGAAATCCGAATCTCTGCTCGAACCAGGAAGTATGGGCAGTGACGACCATAGCATAAGTAGGTCAATCGATATACCTCGGGAGGCTGATTGATTATAATAACAATCGCGTAAACACAACTTTTCGCTCCCATCACTAGTTTAGATAAACAGGATGATATCGACGTCTTAATGAATTATGCTTTTGTTTGTTTCAATTTCTTGTAGGGAAATAAGTAGTTTGTTTGGTAGGGGTGCTTTTATCCTATATAGACCTGGGGGATGACCAAAAGCTCTTAGAGCAAGATTATTTTGAGTGTGCGTAAGGGACAGGTGTATACAAGTCACATTAATCTGTCCCTTACACATATTTAAAGTAACCTTACTCTAAGAGCTTATTCATTTCATTTATATCATCGAAAGCGTGGCGATAGCTATTGTCAAAAAGCAAAATTGTATAGGATGGACCAGCGATATCGAAAAATCAGGTGATCAATCCCTTATATTTTGACATTTCGACTATTGCCTTCGCTGACATTGAATGCCACTTGTCTAGAGCCTTAGGTACCCTATAGGTAACCTATAGTAAATCTTTGAGCTTAAGCTATTCTTATTACAAGCTGTATAGGTATTAACTTGCAATCGTATGTGTGTCCAGAAATAAGTAATCCATTTTTCAAGCACTTCATTCGATTAAGCTGAAACTTGGCGTACTTATGCAACTTTGGCAACATTGAAATAATAAATTAATTCTCCAGCAGCCTAATTGCGTAAGTGAATTCGGCAAGGTAAAGCTTTTAGACGCCATTAATCGACCAATCCCATGCGAGATGAAAGACGTGATGTGAATTTTCGTCTTTGTGATTGGTCTATTGACGGCGGTCAAACCCTTTGTCTTGTTGATTGCACTTACGCTATCAGGCTGCCGGAGAATTAATTTAACTGTCTTGGATCCCGCAAAGAAATTAATCAGAAAAGAATAACGGAGGAGTAGGAATACAAAAACATAAATTCCATATCAATCAGGAGATAGAACGAACAAAGCCAATGGGCAGCACAAAGGGTCGTTTACAACTGGGATAAGCCCAGTTACCTAACAGCACGTACAACAATGGTTTATTTACTTTTGAATTTTAATGTAGCCAGTGACACTCGCAAGGTTAAGACGAAAGAATCATCAAAATCGGCCAACGCGTTAATCTCTAGAATGCCACATAGGAATAAACATATATACATAGACTGATAAACACATTACCCTCGTTCAGCTGTCGGGTAAAAATAGGCAGAAGTGCACCTATAGATACACCCACACTTTATCACAGGCATCGGCCCCGCATCTCTTTGAGGCGCGTGTGGAACACTACGCGCCGTCGACTGGGGCCTCGGACGGCGAGCTACCCATTACTTGCCTTCCGCAA
Organism: Orthosia cruda; assembly: GCA_964057195.1. Classification (NCBI taxonomy): domain Eukaryota; kingdom Metazoa; phylum Arthropoda; class Insecta; order Lepidoptera; family Noctuidae; genus Orthosia; species Orthosia cruda. The sequence goes on from OZ059828.1 coordinate 17,045,996, forward strand.
GCCCGCGCCTACGGTGACCGGGAATCGACTCCCGACGCCCGGGGCGTCTCCTGCAGTGGCTAGGGGCGTGAGGGCGTCTCCTTTGCGTCTGACTCACGCGTGGGTACCGTAACACTACTGTGCTTGCGACCACTACAGCAACAAGCCAGGCTGACAACTTCTAATGATTTCTGCATATCGTATCATATAAAATGCCACTCTCTTCCTGTGATTGTTTTAAAAAAATACATGATAGTGAGGTACAGAGTATTATTATTATCTGTACTTTTCATTCGTTTATACCATGGTCATGGTAGGTAGGTAGATATGTATAGGTAGATCTATTCAAACCAAATTATATGAGGCAACGATGATGTCCTGAGGGATTACTAAAACATTAGGCAGGCAGGTAATTTGATGGCATTAATTGCATATTCATCAATTGATTAGGTTTTGAATCAGGCAAGCAAATATCACTTGACTCGAATCGACTAGGTAGGTATGTTATTTTGTAGCTCTACGGATATACCGGAAATTAAAAATAAAAATAAAATGGGACAAGGGCAGGAACATGTTGATTTTAAATCTGTTAACGCTATATATTCATAAATTCTGCCAAACTGTAAAAAATGTTTGACGGCAACGACTCTAGATAAGTGGCATTCTATATCACAGAAGGCGATAGTCGAAAAGTCAAAATGTAAGGGATTGATCACTTGATTTTACGATATCGCTTGTCAATCCCATACAATTTTGACTTTTTGACAATCGCTATCGCTACGCTTTCGATGATAGAATCCCATTTTGTCTAAGGCCTCTGTTCTCGTATAACAACAGATTACAAATTCTGTTGAAATGTTCTTATAATGAACTTAGAACTTAGTTAACTGTAAAAATTAACTAAGTTCTCGTTGGTCTCGCACAGATTCCTCACCACGCAACGTAGCGCATGTCCTGTGGAAACACAACCCAAAACTATTCGAAGCAAAAGCTTATGAAGCTTATTTAAAAATCAATTTGAAAACCTTCTATCTATATCTAAGTAATAAAGACAAATAGGTAGGTATCTCCCCACTATTCTTCCCATTAATGATTCGTTCAAAGAGTTCTTTAGCCTTAGCAACCCTGAATAAGTTATCAACGAATAGGAGAACGCCTTAAGAGTAAATTAGGCTGGGATTACAGATCCGATCTGTAGGAAATCCGAGGACGGTTTGAAGGGGCGTTTTTCTTACGGCATGTCCTGATGTTTTCCTTTACTGTGAGTGCAGTGAACAGTGAAGAATCATGGGGCTGGGTTTGATACCACGATCTAAGATACGTACTTTTGAGCCTATACCATTGGGCCACTATGGCTGGCTACAGTTGTGCAAACACAGACAAAACGAGTGCTCAGGAAAGCTTGATAATCTTGCGGATTGTAGCTATGTCTGTAGCCGCCTTAACTGGCAGTCTGGCACATCTATCTATTCGTCCTGTTCTGTGGCCGACGTAGCTGCGAGGTAATCTACCGGACGGCTTTTATTTTTGTCAGTCGAACGTAAAAGCTTCGCTTTAAGAATTTCGTTTCAAATCCTGTCAAGAACAATACTGGTTTCGATTGTTCTCTGTAGAACCGGCTCGGCTGTTATTTTGAATATACATAATCATAATAATTCATAATCGGGGAACATACATTAAAAAAAAAAGATACCGAAGAATTGAGAACCTCCTCCTTTTTTTGAAGTCGGTTAGAAAGTCATTCTATTGTTGTATTAAATGAAAACATTTACGTAATATTTGAACAGGGGGTGTCTTTTAAAATGGAGTTGATAAAAATAAACGCACGTTGATATTGCTTACGCTTACCATTATAAAATGCCACGACTATTTTCATAAAAACTTGCACAGAACCAACTAATTTTAAACATTTCAGAGGTGGCATAAACGGTCATTTGCAACCACGTTTCATATGTCACCCGAAATTTAATTCTTGACAATAATTTATGATCACACAAGTCCCTGCTGAAACTAATTACATTTTATTCTTACGAGGTACAGTTAATTGTTATTAGTACGTTTGTGTGGAGGTTTAGGTACATGAAGATAGGCAAAATATCTAAAGTTATAGAAGGCGGATTAAGGATCATTCTCTTTTGGAATGACATATTATTAGTTTATGAATATAGGTACTTATGTATGTATATATATATTCACACATATGTGTATATTATTCTATATTTATTTTATATTATTCCTAAAATTGTACAATGGACTCCTTCACTTTTTCCTTTTGTAAACTCTTTCTATCACTCTAAGGTTTGCTGGTAGAAAACCCTTCTTTGAGTTAAGCTCGCCTTTGTACATCAACTTTATAATCACCCATGTTGTGTCATATATTTTTGTGTACAATAAATAATTAAAAATGAAGGCGGAAAACTGGAGTTTCTGGCTTTACTTGGGTTTCAAATACTTGAATTTCAGCCGAAAGAGTGCTGGACTGAAGTCAAGTAAGTCATGAGTTACTATATCGACCGGCCCTGTGCTACTTTCATCCAGCAGATTCCCGTTATCTTCACCAAGTTAACAGTCCATATTTTCGGGCATCTACTAACGCCGCGACTTCCGATACGCGGTCGCCAAACCAGAACCCTTCATTATAATTAATTCTTTGGGACAAAATCGATATTCATAAGCTGTACACATACAATTTCATACACGTGACTGTACCTGTAAAACCATACACGTTTTTAAACCGGTGATTACTCGAATGTCCCCCAGGTGTGTCGTCGCTTACACCCCATGAAAACCCCCCCAGGGGTGTTATCGTGCAATTTTAGCCACTTTGTACAAAGAATCGTGCTTGAAATAAGACTAGATAGCGCTTCGGAAAATATGTTGGTATGACATTATCTTTATATTGTTTTGTTTCGCTGCTTTTGTTGTTTGTTAACGGAATTTCCAGTAAGTTAGTATTTGTTTGTTCTTTGTTCCTAAAGTACCCGGTTTCGTATCTAAGATTGTAGATTAAATCTGGTACCTAATTAATTTCTAAATACAACTTACTAACGGTATTTTTCAGATTATACATTTTAAGGAAAACAAGAATTACTTCTGATTATTAAGAGTGTAGTATTCGTTAATCATCGTATCGCACGACTCATGAGGTATCGCCTGGAGTAGTCCCGTTCAGTCCCGGGTGACGACGGCTAGACGCTTCTCTTGAGATGTGTGTGCTCTGTTTACTGACGATTTGGTGGTCTTATTACAAAATAACCCAAGGTTACTAGTGAACACCACAAAGCGCATTTTTTTATACGTTCTTTCTCAGATTATAGAAAAGAAACGTTCCACTTTTTCTTTTAAGAATTATCCATCTCGACCATCATTACCATTAGGAGGTTTAAATAATCGCATTTATATCAATGGAGTTCTGACAATCAAAAATACCCTACTTAACTATAGTAATATCATTACGATGAAACCACCTCCATATTTTTGAAGTTGGTTAAAAATAAACCAACTTCAGTCAAGCATGGCGTTCATTTTAATATTTCAAGTTTATTTTCAGTTGTTAGACATATCAAAATACATATCTACCTACCTACATACGTATAAAATGTAGGTCTGTCCATAATTGCTCGTTCGTTGCGTAACAGGATTTTTACGTTATTCAGTTTAAATTCTTTTATCAACGACAAAAGCTAACGTTAACGCATTTAAAGCCGCATTTGCAGTACATGAACGGAATTGTATACAGAATTTATTTTGTTGCCGAAATGCCATGATATAGAAACCTCACTGTTTTGTTCTGTTTCCACGAAGTTTTGAGATTTCGTGGTAAATTATATTACCAACCATAATAATCTAAAAACACAGAATTCAATCAAATAAAAGTGTTTTCGTCGCTATCATAATTTCTAATAAACCTGATGAGTTGTCTGTTGACTTTTTTAACAATTATTACAAATTTTGTAACTTTTTGTGGATTAATTGGTTCTGAAATAATAACCGATTTGATTTTATTGGAACATTGTAGAAAACAACTTCTGAAAATTTGCCAATAATATCTGAAGTTGTTCTGTAAAAAAATGGTTTCATTTAGCAATTATTGAAGCTCTCTACTTTATTAAAGTTACTTTTCAGTTATGCTGTCTACCAACAATTACTTGTCTGTTGCTTCTTCTTGTAAGAAGTTTTAACGCGATATCGTAAGAAGATAAACAAATTGTCCAATATTGTTCCTAGTTAGAAAGTACTTTCGAACTATTTGAATCACAAACGCTTACCGCACCGATTCACTGTTTACCAACACCAAACTTCAGTCTTCTAAGAACTGTGTTAAGATTGTTTAATAATCTGCGGTCATAGGTTGAATACGTTAATTACTATACCTCCCATAGTTTAGTCTAAACTTTACGTGGTTAACTTGGATGTTTCGTCGTCGTTCCCCCACCTTAGTCTATTGTATCGTTTAATTACTTGTCTATTCACATGAGCTGCTGAACATAACTATGTCGAAGCATAGAATAATAATGTGTAGAAGAGAAAATCAAGCTCCAGAGGCGTTCTAAATTCCCCGAATTTCGAGGCGATATCTGGGTATATGATACCTCGGTATTTGTACCGTCATCGCAACGCTTGCGGCGTATGTCTCACCCTGCGCTTGATCGTCAGTTGTCGCAAATTTTCAAACTCCTCAGCAACTCAGCGGTCCACCTTCAGGAATGATTTCTATCGCTGTGACTTCGAATACGTGGTTGGTACACCAGAACTTTTTAGCCTTATCAGTTGCCTGATATGCTAGCAAAAGCCCTGCTACTGCTGCTTAAGTTTAGGAATTCTTCGGACTATGTCGGTTACCTATGGTTCTTCTGCGGATCTCTTCATGTCTGATCCGATCACGCAAGGAGATTTTAATTATAGATTGCCCTCTATTTATCGTGCATATAGAGGAAATTACATGACTTTCCCTTCTGTTAGGTTTAGTTATTCTATGGTCGAAGTTATTCCTACAATATATCGAAGTCACAACGCCATTGTCATGTACAGGCGGTCGTTTAAAGGATGTTTCTAACTGTCTATTGCAATGACTTAGCGGACAATAGTTGGCAAATAAGTATTTTGCGTGTGAGTATACATGCAGGGCAATTATAAGAAATCAGTTCGGTGGTAGATGTGTTCCAAGAATCGAATTATAATCAAATCTGGAAAATAAAGACGCCCGAAATCTTGAAGTCTTAGTCGTTTTCACAAATAGACCAAATTACTACTTGAAATATGTACTTACATAATATAACACCAACCTTGTTTTCTTTGAAGGGTAAAACAGAGGGTTAGGTGCCTACCCTTAGTACACCTTATGCGCAAGTCCCATGTTATTAGGGGCGAGTCTATTATCTACCATAAACCGGCAACAAACCTTGAATCTAGGCTGATACTAAGAAACACCTAATATAATAACAATTAGTCCGACTCGGGCATCAGAACATTATGTTCAAAGTAGGTCAAATCTATACTAATATTATAAAGCTGAAGAGTTTGTTTGTTTGAACGCGCTAATCTCAGAAACTACTGGTTGGAATTGAAAAATATTTTTGTGTTGGATAGTCCATTTATTGAGGAAGGCTATAGGCTATATAACATCACGCTACGACCAGTAAGAGCTGAGCATAAAGTAAAAATGTTGCAAAAACGGGCCTAACTAACCGACCCTAACTCTACCAAGACTCATAGCAGTTGCGGTCATGAAACATGTGAGTAGTACAGTGAAATAAGGACACGCATTTCGTGTTGTCTCACTCCCTTGTCTCTTGATCGTCGCATGCCATTGCTAACGTTTTTCTTTAATTCCCTAAAGCCTCGAAACATTTTGCAATTACACGCCAGACTTGTTTGAAAGAAAAAATGTATTTCTTTGAACCTATTGGGAATTATTTGCGATCCATTTCAAGAAACTCGTAGGCACCAGTTAGACACTAAATAAACATCTGTAAGAAAAAAGTCTAATAAACTTAATGTATCTACTTATTTTTATTGGTTTTTGGGCGTTTCATTTATTTTAGATTTCTTAGACATAGTCGAACTTCGTTGTAGTATATTTATTTATTTGTCATTTGAATGGCAGTTTGTTTTATGTATGAACATTACTAAACCTATTGCTATTATTTAATCTTGACACTAACTTTGTGTTTAGACACCGTGTATAATGTACTGAACCTATATCTAAGCATGTACATTTAAATGAATTAATGTATCAGTCCCTGTCGCAAAAATAATTCAAATGACATCAAGAAAGAGGGATTCTCTAAGGGAACTGTTTAAGGGCATTAACATCATGACGGTTCCTTGTCAATATATTTATGAAACCATCATGTCCGTGAGAAAGAATTTACATCTTTTTAGTAAAAACGGCGATAGACATAATTACATTTCTAGAAATAGGGACCAATTAGTTCAACCAGGTTTCAGACTGGCTAAAGTAGTCTCATCTTTCATGGGGTACTGAACAAAATGTTACAATAAATTCCTCCCCACATTCTAGAACTGAATGAGACGAAATTCAAAACTTGTATAAAACGCACACTATGCAGGCAGGCATATTATAAGTTGGGGGATTACATCACTGATAAAAATGCTTGACTCAATGCTAGTCTTGCTCCACAAACACTAGGGCGCAAAAACAAGTGACATGCAGAACATTATTGTTTTGAAGTATTGTTGGACCTGCTGAAGACTGTATGAATATATTTGTATTATATAAACTCAATTTATTTTAGTATTGTATAACTGCGCAGCACGTGTGTGAGTACTATGTACCCAACTGTAGATCTACCATTTGCTGTACCTTTGTGTCGTTCTTTGACTTATGTGTGCCCTGGCAGTTGAGTGTGTCATGCTCTCTCAAATGTTTCTCTGATGGTGGCGCGTGTGTTGGATCATTCGGTTCCCTTCATGATGGTTGAGCTGGATGGTGCCGATTCATGTAACTGCACGGTACATGTGTGAGTACTTTCAATACTTTTTACCTGTACGTAGTATAGTATGTAGTGATTCTGGGTGCATTGTCCTCACAAATATGAATTTATTAATGTATGTACTTATGTACATAAATATTGTTAAAAAAATTAAGGAGAAATTATTAGAGTAAGTATGACGTTTCTTGTGCGTTCTTCTCCATAACAAGCTACTTTCCGAATGCACGGTAGAATAAATTTTTATTCCTTTTAAATTTAAATGTATTAACGTTCAAAAGTGCCGCTTGGTGGCCAAGTTGAAATAAAATATCTTTGTCTCTGTCTTAGCAACCCTGAATAAGTAATCAACGAATAGGAGAACGCCTAAAGAGTAAATTAGGCTGGGACCGATCTGTAGGAAATCCGAGGACGGTTGGAAGGCGCAAAGGGAAGGGAGCTTTCGTGGGTGAAGCTGGCTACACACATCGCTACAAGCTGATCTTGCTTAAACTAGTAGCGCTGTGCAAGCATGGATAAAACTGTTGAGTGTTCACCTGCACACTGCATTTGCAATACCAAGATACAATAATGCATGTGTATGAAATATAGTACAAGTGACCAAGTTTGCAACTTACTGTGTGAGTCTATCTGGCAGGCCCCATCGAGATTTATCAACAGGTGTTAGCTCTTCATAAATACATTATTTTGTACCTTATAAGATAAATAAGATATATTTTGTACCTCGACAGTTTTTCATTGAATGACGTTTTTATGAAGTGACTATCTAGCGGGCCTCAACCTATCGTGTGTAGTCTACTGTGACACTTGTACAACAAGCATTGGCATAACCAGCTGTCTATCAATACCTTTTTTTTTATTTTGGAGAAATCCCCATGGATACCTTCCCTCGTTCTCCCTGCTGGGGAATATGTCTTCCTTTTGTGAAAGGGATTTAGGCAATCCACCATGCGGGCCCAGTGTGGATTGGTAGATGTCTTTGTTTTTCTTTTTGTTCTAGGACATGCCGTTTTCCTTATGATGATGTTTTTCTTAACTGTGAGTGCAGTGAACAGTGGAGAATTATAGTGTTTGTTGAGTTTGATCCCACGATCTAAGATACGTACGTTTAGGCCTATAGCATTGGGCGACTATGGCTGGCTACAGTTGTGCAAACACAGACAAAACGAGTGCTTATGCAAGTTTGATAATCTTGCAGTTTGTAGCTATGTCTGTTGCCGTCTTTACTGGCAGTCTGGCACATCTATCTATTTGTCCTGTTCTGTGGCCGCCTGTAGCTGCGAGCTAATCTACCGGACGGCTTTTACTTTTTTGTTGGTCGAAGTAAAAGAGTCGCTTTGAGAGTTTCGTTTCAAATCCTGTCAAGAACAATACTGGTTTTGATGGTTCGCTGTAGAACCGGCTCGGCTGCCATTTTTGAAACAGAAAAAAACGTTTGGTAGATTACTGTTCGTTTTTTATAAGAAAACATTTACCTATCAATATTGAGTCCAAGCCCTCCTAAAATTTAGATATCATACCTAGGGCATGAATATCGTAATCTCGGAATCTTAGAATCTTGTAATATCGGAATCTTGGAGTGGACTTCTTTCGGCTGAAATGATGATGATGATGAACGCTTAAATATTTATTTATATTTTTGAAAAGGCTGTTTCGGAACAAATATCAAGCCTTGATAAACTTTCTCTCAAATTTCTACTGTGTTACTTGCTTCAAAACTTCAATAAATTAAAGCTTTAATATCTTTTAGTCTTCTGCTTGTATTTAACAACAAATTATTCTATCCGATCACTAATCTGTTGGATTAATTTACTACTTGACTACATAAACAATTATTTTAATAATATTCCATTAATTTTGGATATAATGAAGATGGGATAATTATATTTTACCATTGCTTTATTTTATTAAGTTTATTGTAGTTGTATTACGAAATGAGTTTATCTCGACAATCCATGATTCATTTAACTTAAACAAAAATGCTCAAGTTGTAGTGACAAAAATCAATACGGTAATCGTCGATCACTACGATAGGTACCTATTCCAATCAATGTAAAATAATAATTCTCCTGATTAGAAAGCATCAAATGTAGAAGATTATACTCAGAATTATACTAGTCTATTAAAAAAACAATAAACTTATTAGGAACAAGCAGAAATAATATTTCAATATTTTGTTAGACATCTGCTTTATCCCTTAGATTTGGTTAGTGATACTTATACTGAATTTATAAATCATTATTACTATCTAATCGGGACTACTTTAAGATTGTTTGACTAGCATTTATTTTCTGTTTGTTTTAGCTTTGTTTGTTTTGTTTCTGTTTGTTTTTCAGAAAGGTATGACGTTAGAAGTTATTCTTTCTTGGAAGTATGTCAAGTTTATTTAAATAAGCGCCCTATTATCCAGCCATTGCTGATTAGAGAGAGATACAATTGAACATCTTATTATGTCTCGGCATAAACGTGTCCATTTATTGTACTTAATCCAATCTCATACCGAATTTGAACAATTAACAAAAAATATGTGCGATATCTGACGAATGAGCGCAATTCTGATATTAATATGGGCATTTCGATATTGAGATCTAACATCGGAAATCAATATCGAAATTGAAAACCTTTTGATATTACATGCCCTAATCATACCAGCACCACGAAGTACAGCACCCTTTAAAATTTCGATGCTGATGATGAACAACTGGTTAGCAGATTCTAAATTCCAATTTTCTATGAAGTACCTATATGAATTTAGGACCTTCAATTAATTTAAAACTTGCTATTATGTAAACATTTATTAGGTACCGTCCCATCCATATATAGACAGTGTGAATTTTCTCGTTTTTCAGCCCATCTTGTACATTAATTTTCCCCTGCTCTATCTCGCTTATTGTAGGTATAAAAGAAGAAAAATATATAGATCCTTATTTATATAGATCCTTCGAATGGGACGTGATGAACACAAAAAGAAAATCTTTCTTAGGGTGTGATATTTTTTTGTCATGACTTGACTGGGAAGGTTGATAGTTGAACGTATAGTTCGCATAAGTCTTCTAAAATTAAGTGCACCTCTAATAAACACATAACCCTCCTTCGGCAGTCAGGTAAAAAGGTACCTACCTGCCTTTTAAAAATATAGCTTCCTAATTCTATGCTTAATTCTGTCAGTCAAAAAACTTCTTTTATATTTGCAAATCAAAGCTCGAAGAGCAGCGAGAAAATTCTCAGGCACGTGTCAATATTTATGTTGAAGAAGTTCCTCTTCAAACGAGATCTGATTGGAGTGGCTAAAAATCAGAAGTGTTTGGATCAGGGGTAGTTGCAGTTCGTGTACTTCTTCAGGAATTATTGATGCAAAGTTTCTGAGAGGTTTGCCCGTCTCATCTGAATGAAACGAAGGTCGTCGAATCAGGATCCGTTAGAGCAATAGTAGGTACTTACTTTTAAGGATTAAGTCTAAAGAATTTTAAGAACTTGGGTAAACTAAAGCAGCCTAGTCTACCTAAGTGGTCTAGGGTCGCCTGATACTTACTTATTCTTACTAAATTTTGTTTTTATATAATTTCTTCTTTTAATACTTAGGTAAGTAGTTTACCTAAGTATTAACAGAAGAAATTATAATGATTCTCAACGTTGGTAACATAAATATAGTTAATCCTTTGTGAGGTCAGACCTTTTACGTGCTGGCACTCTGACAGTGATCACCGGAGTGCTTTTAGTGAAGTAAAAATCTCACACTCCTTGGTCTTTTCCTCAAAAGTCTAGAAAGAGAAGGTACCTACTATACGCCTTTTTTGCTAGGTTGAAAGGCAGAAACTACATATAGACTTTGGTAACATAAAGATTTTTTTAATTGATGGCAAGTACAGGAAGTCCATATAGATAGGTTTTTTGAAGTCAAAACAAAACTAAAGTTTAAACAAAATTATTTCTAACGGTTACAAAGATACAAACGAGTATTTTGTTATGCAAGAAATAAAACAATTTCTTTTAAAATTATGTTGTTATTAACAGCAAAGCAAACTCCCCTTTGGAATATTCAAAATCTTTCGAGAGTCGTACATACGTGTTACTTGCAAACGAAAGTTTGTTAATTTAATCAAACAAACGCAGACTTAGGTAAATTATATACCTACTCATACCTACATGCATACACATCCGTGCATAGAGGTAGGTATGCGGAACAGGGTGTAAAGTAACGCAACCGCCATTGAAAAAGGAGGATCATCCGACTGGACTATGTGTTGTGTCTGGTGTACTTTTTATTGTTCTCATCATTTCGTATCATAGTGTGTCACAGACATTACAAGTTTTCAACAATTACTAGTCTCAGTGGGAAATCCTAAGATTTACCGTGTTACTGGTAAAAGCCCGAAATTGGCGATCATCATCATTCGGACTTTTATCAGTATCTTACTGTTAAAAGTTGGTAAATCTTAGGTTTTGCCGGTAAACTCTAGGTTTTACCTTAGTTTGGGCTTTAATAGTAACATATACATCAGAATAATGCATATGCTATAATTTATACAGGTATTGCGGGAAAAACTAATTCCACGCGGGCGGTGTCGCGGACGCATTGATATAGTACCTTTATATATTTATATAGTCCTGTCTATTGTATAAATATGTAACTCGCTCACACACCGGGGTTTAATTCGGCAATTGGTAACCAAATTTTAAACTAACACGTGCCTACATAATTTTAAAAGAAATTTAGGTGAAAAAAATCGCTTTTAATTCATTCATAATGTAGTAAAATAAAACTCCAGTTCTCTATTTAAAACTATACAAACAGAATTTATATGCTTGAGTAAGTACCTAACAAAATACTAATTGTCTCTTTTTAAACAAGCACCAAAGTTTATCAAACTCTCCCAAGTTTATTAACATTTTTTGTTTCGCCCTCTCATTTCTCGTTTACGACGATACTTAATTATGAAAATAATGTATGCTCTAGATAGGTAATTTACACCTCCGTAGCTATATTATATATCTGAATTAATTAGTTTATTTTGAGACACAAACGTTAATGACTGAAGAATATCTACTGCTTTTTTATTTATTTTTTTAGGATTCCGTGTTATGGAGATGAAGCAACCAGTATGAATAGTGTGAAAATACAAATAACTTCTTTTAGATGTTTACTATTAGTCTCTTCATTACTGGTAAATCAGCACATGGGTAATCTGCACCCTAATTATTTAACTTCGCCACACGCGCACGCACTTTGCTTGCATTAATTGCTTCATAATGTATAAAAATCCGTCTACTCTACAGCGTAAAACACGTAATGAATAGGTACTGTTCCATTATCAAAATAAAAGCAAGCGCACGCGTTTTTAAGTTATCAAAACAGTTATGTAATTGGTTGCTGTGCTACCCTGCGTGCTATAAAACGCCTAAATAAGTACCTATGTACGAGTATATCAAAATTCTGCAGTTAGTTTTGTTGACAATCCTTTCCATTATCTATAACATTCTTAGATTAATTAAAATACGGTAGAAGTTTACTGTCAACATTTAATATTTCCTTACATTTGAAGTTGGTCAGATTTTCCAGTGATTTCAGAAGCGAAGCTTCCGCACTTAATGAAGTACAGCGTCAAAAGACCAAATAAGTTGAAGGATATTGGACGGAAAAGCGCTCTTTGACGTTTTAAAACATCGTTCTAGGATTAAAATAATCACAAAGGAAGATATAACTTTACCTGTAAAACGGGAACAGCGCCTTAATTTATCCGTATTTGGGCGTTGTTATAATACTTTTGAAACGGCATAAGATAATGTTAGATGAACAGATTTTTTTTTTAAGAATATCACGTATTCGGAAAATGTTGACTTTGCACCGTGCCAGTTTACTCAGTTGTTTAAGTTTAAAATAAGTATTCCGTTTATAATACAAGTTTTAATTTCTAATTTCACTTGCTCCCGCTTCGCAGGGGTTCTGCGAAGGGGTAAACTCTATGAAAATTAAATTTTAAATAATAAACGCTAGGAATGAAGTTGCGAAGTCTTCAAGTTCATATTTTAAGTTTAAATTCATATTTAAATACAGAGTTACGATCGTAATGTGCCGTGTAGTTAAATGTCCTGCCGTTTTCCCTTTGGGCTTCCTTGTTAATTAAAAATGATCCCATGGACACAAAAAGGGGGTTCCTTTTTTTCTGAAATTGTGTGTTTATGTATGTGAGATTGGTGTTTATAAGGCCGTGTATAATGCCTTGTGCTTGTAGTTCTCCTTGTTGTGTACGTGTTGCCAGGGTCAGGTGGCATGTTTCTAATAGGGAAAATTACGCTAAGCTGAACCAGCAGGTGGCGCTACGTAAATAAAGGTTAAACAAAACAAGTAAAAAAAATGCGACAAATTTTCGGAAGTTCTTTTAATAGTATCGTGTTAACGTTATAACATAAACAAACACCTGAACATCGTAAGGGGGAAATGTCGTTTTTTCGCCTTGATGCAGTATGTTACATTGCGGTAGAAATTGGTAGAAAGGCTATAAAAAATGATCCCATAGACACAAAAGAACGTGTTCTTTTTTCTTGAATCTAAATGTTTGTCTATACGAGGTTGATGTTTATAAGGCCGTGTATAATTCATCGTGCCCGGGTTCTCCTTTATGTGTTGCCGAGGTCGGTTGATCATGCCGGCCATCTAATTTGTTGAACATTTCGGAAAAGTATGTCAAACGAAAAAAACTCGAATTGTACTAAGTCTAAATAAGTGTAAGTAGGTACGTACAGCACCTTAAATTATTTGTTTTGTAGGGATGGCACCCTATTCATAAATTAGGGAAGCAGTGTCAAAATATCAGGCGCCTCAGAAACAATAAAGGTGCTTTGAGTGCCATTAACTATCAGTTAGACATGCTTTAGCGCGTTTGTCCTTCAATTCAAGATGTTTTATTTTCATCATTTCAGGCGAAAGATGTCAAAAATTTTCCATCTGCTAATCAGGAAAATGAGTGACTTTACAAACTCCTTTAGCTGCACTTATACGTGTCACGTGTGGAGTCGTACGAAGAGTTACGAAAACGCACGAACATACTAAATCCCCCAAACAATATACAGCTCGCACGCGGTACGAATTGGTCGTGCGTTCACAAACGTGTATCTTTTCCCGATGTCGAAGTTCAAAATCAATCGCAAATTGTTGGGATATACGTATACAATATTCTTAATCGTTCGTGGAAAATAAAAAACAAACATGTCAAATCATCATGAAAAATCTTGTTGGGAGACTAATATTATGTTTGCATTGGTTTTACCCAATGCAAACATAATATTATTCTTATACGCAGTATCTACTTACCCACATCGGCAATACCGTGTAAATTCTATAAAACTGGGAAGTAATTCGAAGAAAGCCGATGTCGATCGTAAAATGTGATTCTGGGAATGACAAGAGGATTGACAGCGGCAGCAACGAAAAATAAAATAACCGTAAATACTAAAAAGAAAAATATTATTAAAGCTTTTTTCAGAGGGTTTACCTGCGCGAAAATTGACCCAACGTGTTACCGGGATAAAAGTACCTATACGGAATCTTAATTCAAGCCAAGGACTACATGCGTCACAATTTCATTAAAATCTGTTCAGCTGTTGTTGCATGATTGTCAAACATACAAATTCATAAAAACATCAACATCAACAGCCTTTTTTAATGTTCCCACTGCTGGGACTCAGGCCTCCTCTTATAGAGGGAGTGGACTATAATCCACCACGCGGGCCCAATGTGGATTGTAGATGTCACATGTCTTCGAATTTTTGGTTCAAGAACATGCCGGTTTCCTCAAGAAGTTTTCCTTCACCGTTTTGAGAGCAGTGGTAATGAAATAAATACACAAAGTAAGGCGCCTGCTCGGGTGCGAACCCATGACCTACAACTCGTAAGTCGGGGCCGCAACCACTGCGCCACCACTGCTCTCCGGTTCCGTCTGTTTAAAATGTGTTTAAATTTTTGAGAAATGTGTTTTAATGCCCGGATAAAAAGTATTCTATGTCCTAATCCCGGTCATGGCCGTTTAGCCGTTAGTGTCCTTAATCAACAAACATCTAGACTTTCACATTATAATATTAGTAGGTTTATTATACCTGTTAGTAGGATAGGAGTTCAGAATTTTATGCATTTTGGGCTATTATATTAGAGACACTAGTTTCTGCCTGTGACTTCAACCGCGTATTAGTCACAGCTATATGACTCGGCTGTAGTAAAGCTCTTTAATTTTTTTCGGTATTGCGTAAATAATTTAGAAAGGGTACGTCCACCGCCCCATAAGTTAAATTCACATATCCTTTCCATGAACTATCTCCTTTCTAGTGTATTACGCAATACGAAAATCGTTATTTTAAAGGTGTCGTCACCCTTACCAATACCCGTGCTCTTTGCCAAATTCATTTACGAAATTTGGCTGTTGTATTTCCAAAGATTACATACTACAAACAAATAAACAAAACAACAATTACACCCAAAAACAATTACAAACAACAACAACTACAATTTTACTTGTTATTTGAGGAATAGTTAGATAAGGTTTCAGTTAGACGGATATATGACACATTTTATTTCTCACTGTGATGGTAAAGTATCTGTAGCGGCATAAAAGAAAAAAACAACCAATTTTCATCACACTTGCACGTAAACAGTGTCTAAACATACAGGTTAACTTGTCCGTAATGCCCCATATAAAACACTCGGGCTTTCTTTTTGTCATGAAACCCTAGGTAGTTAAGGGCGCGGCGAACAAAGCTCGCAAATGCAATTCGAGGCGAGCGAAAAATTCGTTTGGAGTATTGCTATCTCTGTTTGCACGCACACGCGGCGCGCCGCGCGTAGCCGTGTGTGTGTGTGAGCAGATAGATATCGCTACCTAATCATCCTTTCGACTCGAAAGCCGGCCGACGCGAATGGCGCCCGCGTTCTTTTGTCTTTTTACCCGGCTGCAAGGAAAGGGTTATGTTTTTCGCGCGTATCTTGTATGTATGTTTGTATGTATGTAATATTCTTTATTACCTCATATCTTCCAAACCGCTAGATGGATTTTTATAATTAATACATCGTTAGATAGGGCTTGGCCGCCCAAGTGTTCTTAGATAAGTGACGTTAAAAATAAACAAAAATGGCGGCTTTTGTGCGCCATATTGGGAGCGACTCAATATTTTTTTCTTCGAAACCCATCGAGCGGGGTATCAAAATGAAGGATTTTTAAAGGTGATTACAAAATTATATACCACTTATATGTTTAATGCGATTCGAAAAATAAATAGGTAACTAAAAAGTTTTAATAAAAAAAGTTAATTTAAAAATCAAAAACCCGACTGCGAACTAAAAAGACGTAAACAAGTAGAAAATCATGCTCTGCAGTCGGAGGATACATATTCGCGAGCTGGCTGACCACCTGATCCTCTGCACAGCATGATTTTCTACTTGTTTACATCTTTTTAGTTCGCAGTCGGGTTTTTGATTTTTAAATTAACTTTTTTTTATTTATGTAGGTATTCCTTCTACTTATCAAATATGTTTTGTTATAATAAATAATGAATGCAAGTAATATATTATAAGTAAAAGACAAATATTCCAATAATATGTGCCTATTTACGCATATAAGTAGGTACAGATAAATAACAGCGCTCTGAGCTAAGAATATTAAAAATAAAAACAAGGAATTTGAATAAAAAATATTATTTTGTTATGTTCTTACTTTATAGATCATCATTCATCTGTTTAAAAAATATAAATCGAAACTTGATAAAGTCGTGTAGGGTGACCATAATTATATTATATTATCGACTGAACGAAAAACAAAATACAATAATGGTAATCAGAAAACATAGTGTCAAAGATCCACACTAAACACGCCTATTTTCTTTCTTTCTAAAGTTTCTTTCTGAAAACTGATGGCCAAAGGCGTTTTTTCCTTGATCGTCGTGGCTCTGAAAATATTTTTGCAGTTTATTATGAAGTCGATTAGGGTCGGTAAGGGTCACCGAAGTCGAGAATAATTAAATAAAGTAGAACGAATTTGGATTTTTAGTTTTTTGTAATAGGAATTTTACAAAAAAGTCCAGCAAAAACTGTAAGGAGGGCATAAAACCGCACTTGTGCATGCAAGTCCAATCGCATGGTCACCCTACCCTGGGTGAGCCGTAACGTCACAGTAAGTATAGAGGAGCAATGTAGGTAAGTCTTAGCGGTGTCCTTGAGATAATTACCTACGCCCGCTTTGTCTCATGACATGAATAAACAAACAAAAAAAAATAAAGCTTCGTAAGTTGATGGATAGGTAGGTAGGTAAATACTAATTTATACAAAACTAGCTGTCCCCCGCGGCTTCGCTCCCGTCAACTGGCTACCTAACCTAATCCACATATCTACCTACCTACCCTACCCTACCCTATCTACATACCTAATCTATACTACATACATGATCGTACGCAACGCACGCAACAAAAGCTCTCAAAAAGGAATATTTTGCCCGTTTTTGCAACATTTTTCATTTATGCTCCGCTCCTACTGGTTGTAAGGTGAAGTTATAATCTATATCCTTCCTCAATAAATGCACTATCGCACGCAAAAATATGTTTTCAATTCCAACCAGTAGTTCCTGAGATTAGTGCGTTCAAACAAACTCTTCAGCTTGATAATATTAGTATAGATATACTAAGGTACATAATAATTTAACTTATTGTATTATGTCATTGGGAAATAGGTACTTCCTGTGAGAAACTTCCCAACGTTCGGAGACCATGTCGGCAACCGAACCATATAGTAAATAATAACAAAGTCCGTAAACAACGCAAAGTTCGTAAAAAAGTACCAAAGTTCAAGGCAAATCTAAATCCAAGTTCAAAGCATTATTCAATATTGTCAGAAATATTAAAATAAGTACAATTTATAAAATAAATAAACGCGCACATAAAGCATAGTAAAGTAATCATCTAATAATGACAACAAACAATCCACAGAACAGTAGAACAAAAAACAGTGAAACACACCCGAAGCACACCCGAAGTGCCCCGAACAAACCCCACGCCGTACGAACTATACACAACCGTGAGCAGTGCGGCCACGCACACATTGACATTTGCTTGACGCGACAGCAATACTAGCTATTGGAAATGTGTGATTAATTTGATGTGTTCCGTAATACCAAAAATTATGAATGAAAACTGAATGTTTTTAAAATTTTTTGTTCGATGATTTGTAATTTGATAATATGAGCTATGTTCCTGCTACGAGATTAATAAAGATATTGTTTTTTATAATACAGAAATATCAAAAAGAAAACATGTCATTTACGCTGTAAAAATATACAAAATGGAATTCGCTAAAACTTCATTTTAGGTAAGTATTTAGAAAAAAAGAAGACGTAGGGACCTAGATAAATACTGTCTTAATCCGAATATCATCATAATATGGTGGAAATATGCTAAAATCACAAATGTTTTTGGTATTATGTTTGTATGGACAATTGATGCTTCGCCGCGCTCTTAAGTAATATTTTTTTAATTTATAGCACGGTACACAGCTCATGCAAGTTTAAGCAAGGAGTTTACACGCAATTAAAAAATTGTCTTAAAATGTTATCTAAACAGGAATTCCTTTGCAATCTCGCTACATGTTACTTATATACTCAACAAATGTTCTTAATAATCAATTTTAATAGTTATTTGTATCAAAACGTCGAAATTATTTCATTCTTTTTACACTCCGTCATGGCTGTATACCTACGTAAGTATTTGCCCTTAACGTTTTTGAACGAAACACTTGTATAATCTGTGGTGTGGGCAAAAATTTGCCAACCGCTTAAAAAATATTTCACGTATTTCGTAATAACAGCTGTGCTGACTTGTGTATTAAAGCTATAATTCATAATTATTACTCGCAAATGTGATGAAAAACATTGTATGTTTCACGGGCAGTACGGGAATTACGAACCTCGGCTCAGACAGCCCTCAGTCTTAGACTTCGGGCTTCTACTAGAGCCTCGATCGTAATTCCTTACTTACCGCCCTTAATACACAATGTACTATTGTATTTTGCCCATTCCTTCTGCAGACATGTAAAGTGCACTCCATACCCTATATTATTAATACTCAAAGGTGTATTATCACAATATACGGGTTCGTTTTGAAGTCGGATAAGTCAACAAGTCCTTCCGGGAACAAGAGTTTGTCGCTGAAATTCTACGAAGGTGATATTTATTATGGCGATAAATTGTTTTGATTCAAACCTAACGGCGGCTAGGAACACTCCGCTGGACGCTGAGCAGCAGCAAATGCATGTGACAGCGTCGGTAGGGATGGGACGCAGTGAGAAGCGTCATTAAATTTGAATCGACCTGTACGAGAAAGTTTGTGCAGATATTAAAACGAGGGTGTCTCATTACTACCTTTTTATTCTGCTTTTAAAGCTCTTCATGACGTCTCCCTTTCATGTAATAACGCCACAAGTAATGTGTAAATTATTTTTTATCTTTTTGATGCAAGTAATACACTTTCTTTGTATGTCCTTGGCAATTAGAGTAAATTTAATACAAAAATATAACACTTAAAATATTGAATTCTTATTGTTTGACCGCGAGTTTTACCCTACGCTCGATAGATGGCGTTGTGCCATTTTTGTATTATTTCTGAATCGCGCAGTTAAGAATCTCCGCGAATAGTATGTATGGTTTAGAACAAAATAAATTTTTTATACTCGCTTTGGAAAGAAGTTGTTTCATTTACACTGAAGTCCTCGGGCAGTTGTCGAGTGCCTAACATTTGGTCCTATCGAGTCGGATCGCGAAAAGTGAAATCGCGTCGACAAGTGAAGTGACAGTTTTGTGACGTTTGGTGAGGCATAGAAACCAGTGGTGGATCGCCCTGAAGTGCCTGTAAATCCCCGGAGTGTGCTGCTCAGCGGTGTTCAGCAGCGCAGCGAAGAGGTTTGCGGCCGGCTCCGCCAGGGGGCGCCACCAATATTGAGGCTCACTTCACGCGGCAACGGCGACAACAGCAGAGCGACGAGACATCAGCAACGTCATCAAGAGTGACGTCACGGAAAGTGACGACACTAGCAGCGGGTACCAGCAGTGACATCATCAAGAGTGACGACGACACCAGCAGCGACGTGTTTGGAGAGGTTTGGCAAACAAAACTGTGAGTTACAATGTGTTTTATTATTTGGTAGACTCGTAAATTTATCAGTGAATTTTGAAGATCAACTTAGTGCAAATTACAAGTGTTTGAGACTTTAAGATTTAGTAGTTTAGACTTAGAATAATTACAAATAAGGTGTTGTGACGGGAAATCTATGCCCGATTTTTTATTATTTTTCTATACGTGTTCTAAACACTTGTAAAAATTTACTGGTTTTGTTTATTGACTTGCAATTTTTCGTAAAAAAAAATACCGGTTTTATTTATTGTCTTGTTATTTTCCGTCGGTTGCATTGAATTGATTTTATTATTAGTTAAAATTCTGTACCCTTAGTTCATAATGGAATCCTTAAGTAAATTGCAATTAAACAACAAATCAATAATAGAAAAAGCTAGAGTTAACTTTAAAAAATCACCTAAGGATCGTCTCACACAAATTTATATTGAAACGAGAGTAGAATCATTAGAAGTACAGTGGAAACAATTTGTTGAAACGCATGGGCGCATCATAGAAAAAGCAACCGACGAAGAATTGAAAAATAATGTTTATTTTACGGCAGAAACATATGATGTTACTGAAGAGTTGTACATAACCTATAAGTCTGAATTAAAAGAGCACTTACTTCAAACTAGTCCGCGCAAAAGTTCTTATCTCAGTAATGATAAACATTCTTCTAATCAAAAGAGTTCAAATGTGAAATTGCCACAAATCAGTTTGCCTACGTTTGCGGGGCTCTATTCTGAATGGGTTACGTTCCGCGATTTATTTACGTCACTAATTCATAAAAATGATACACTGGATGACGTCCAAAAACTCCACTATTTAAAGAGTCATCTCTCAGGTGAAGCAGAACAGTTGCTTCGACATATTCCTGTGACTGCGTCTAATTATAATGAGTGTTGGTCAATTCTAAACAAACGATTTGATAATAAAAGGTTTTTAGCTAACTGTATGCTCAAACGGCTTGTCCATCAATCGTCGATTACCAAGGAATCGTCATCGAACGTTAAAACTCTGTTAGACACGACGGTTGATTGTTTGCATGGTTTACGCAGTCTAGGGATTGATGTCAGCTCATGGGATGCAATTGTTGTATACTTAGGCTCCGAAAAATTAGATACCGAGTCCCGTAAATTATGGGAATTAAGAATTAGCTCAAGTCCTAATGATGACTTACCTACGTTTGACGAGTTCAAAACTTTTATGGAGTCTAGGTTTAGAGCCTTAGAATATTTAGATCCTAAAGCAAATAAGCAGAATAGTGCTCGTGACAATAATGCCAAATCTTTTCATGTCGCTTCTCAAAGTTGTATATTATGTTCTGGAGATCATAAATTGTGTCATTGTAAAACATTTGCCACGAAAAATTGTGACGAACGTCGGGAGTTTGCGCGAGTCAGTAAGCTTTGTTACAACTGTCTAGGAACAAACCATTCCGTCTATTCTTGTCGTCAGCATACTAAATGTCACGTTTGTAAAAAGAAACACCACACACTACTTCACCCAATATCAACTGCCAATACTGCTGAAATTGTTGATGGTTCAGCAGAAACGAAGATGGTGGCGGCTAACGCAGTCACCTCTTCCAGTCAAAGCGATACCATACCCATTTGTTGTTTTGCGGATGTGCACAACCACGGTCTGTTAGCCACAGCCCTGGTCAATGTTGAGTCAAGAACTGGTACTGCTGTTGTTTTAAGAGCTCTGATGGATCAGGGCTCTCAAGTCTCTTTCATCACAGAGGCCGCAGTACAGTTGCTCGGACTAAGGAAACTACCTGCTCGCACAGACATATTTCGACTAGGCGATGACGAGGGAAACTCAATGCCCTCTAAGTGGATAGTGCGATTCAAATTGCAATCACGTCTAGAGCCCACCTTTATTTTGTATGTCGATGCTTATGTGCTGAACAAACTCACGTCCCATCTTCCCGAGAAGAAAATCATGCAGGTATCGGCTTCGTTCTCGTCCTTAAAATTAGCTGATCCGACCTTTGATACGCCAGGGAAAATTGATTTACTGTTGAGTACGCGTGTGGTAGGAGAAATTTTATTGGATGGTTTAGTCAAGGGTCCGCCGGGATCGCCGATCGCCCAGAAGACTCAATTGGGGTGGATCTTGTCTGGTGAGATCCCATCGTCGGCCATCTCTAGGCCAGTGTGTTATCATACTGTAGTACAGTCAGCGGATGTTAATGACCTTCTGCGTAAATTTTGGGAGTTGGAGTCTGAGCCCTCAGTTCGTAGTGTTATTTTGACTGAAGAAGAACAAAAATGCGAGGATTTCTACTCCAAAACCACCAAGCGCGACGCAACCGGGAGGTATGTTGTAAAACTACCATTCAAAACCGATTCGCCCAGTTGCACGTTTGGGGGATCAGAGGTCATTGCCCGTAGGCGCTTTATCAGCCTAGAGAAAAGATTATTGAAGGAACCGGAACTTAGGACACAGTATAGTGCAGTCATAAATGAATACATTGAAATGGGACATGCTGAAGTTGTCCCTCAAACAGAATTAGGTAAGGATGCGTTCTACCTACCACATCACGCGGTGGTGCGCGAGGATAAAAGCACCACTAAGGTTAGGGTCGTCTTTGACGCTTCATGCTCAGGCCATAACGGTGTAGCATTAAATACAGATTTAATGGTTGGCCCAACCATACAACCTGATCTGCGTCAAACCATTATGCGTTGGCGCTGTCACCCCATAAGTTTGGTTGCAGACATCGAGAAAATGTACCGTCAGGTCAAGGTTGCAAACGAGGACGCTGATTATCAGCGCATTTTGTGGCGTGATAATCCAAACGATGAACTGAAGCATATTCGGTTATTGCGTGTTACTTTTGGAACGTCCTCTGCGCCTTATCTAGCGGTCCGGTCTCTACAGCAGCTAGCTCGTGACGAAGGAAGTGATTTTCCTCTAGTGGCAAACAGAGTCCTTACATCGTTCTATGTCGACGATCTGTTGACAGGTTGTCAGTCTGTCACTGAAGGGGAACTTATTTATCAACAGCTGAATCAATTGTTAGCTCGTGGAGGCTTCAAGCTTCAAAAGTGGTCCAGCAGCAGTGACGAATTGTTAACCAAAATGGACGAGGATACTGCTAGGCAGGATAATCTGCATCTTAAGATGGATACACTCACAAAAATTTTAGGATTAACTTATCAGAGAAAGTTAGATGAGTTTAGATACACTGTACAACTTCCCCCACCCGAAACTCCCATAACCAAGCGAAAGGTGATATCTGACATAGCTCGCTTATTTGACCCTCTGGGCTGGCTTGCGCCGGTGATAGTAACAGCCAAGGTGTTTATTCAACGCCTGTGGTTGGCAGGATCTGAATGGGACGATGTACTTCCAGATCACCTGTTGAAGGAATGGCTTAGTTACAGAAACAACCTAAACCATCTTAGGGACTTCCGTCTGCCACGGTGGATTCACACGAGTCAACATGACGTCTTACTAGAATTGCACGGGTTTTCTGACGCATCTAATGTCGCTTACGCGGCCGCTGTCTATGTTCGGTGTATTGATGCTAATGGTCGAGTTCATGTTAGTCTAGTTGCAGCTAAGACCAAGATGGCCCCTGTCAAACAGGTATCCATACCTCGTTTAGAGTTATGTGGCGCCTTGCTGCTTTCAAACCTTCTTCTTGAAGTTTCCGTCACCTTGGGTATTAGTAAAGAACACATACATGCCTGGACTGACTCGACAGTGGTGCTCGCCTGGTTGAGCAGCCACCCCAGCCGCTGGAAGACATTCGTAGGCAACAGAGTGTCTGAAATACTTACCATTATGGATAGCAGTCAGTGGTCACACGTCCAGTCTAGTGATAATCCCGCAGACGAAGCATCGCGTGGCGTGAATCCTTTCGAGTGCGCTGACCTAGAGTTATGGACACAGGGACCTAGTTGGCTCAAAAATAAAGAAATTAATTATAGTAGAAGAGAAATTAAAGAAACTAACCTAGAGGAGAAAAAATCAGTAGTAGCATGCAACACAGTAGTGAAAGAAACGAGTGAGGATTTTATAATTTCAAAATATTCTTCTCTTAGAAAACTTACCAGAATAGTAGCTTATTGTAAAAGGTTCTTAAGGTTTAAAAATAAAAATTTTACTACTAAATTCAATAATTTTCTAACACATTCTGAAATTCAAGGGGCTTTACTTACTTGCATTAAATTATGTCAAGAGGAACATTTTGGATCTGAAATAGATAGATTAAAAATAAAGGGAGAAATAAATAAAAGGGGAGTACTTACCTCACTCAATCCTTACCTGGATCAGGAACAGATTTTGAGAGTTGGTGGTAGGTTACACAGGGCCAACCTTCACGAAGACTCGAAGCATCCTATAATTCTTACTCGTAAATCACATTTAACCCACCTCCTGATAGCTGACGCTCATGAACGCACGTTGCACGGTGGGCCTCAGTTAGTTCTTAATTATTTACGATCTAAATATTGGATAATAAATGCAAAGGATATCGTTAGACTATACGTTCGCAAATGTGTTGTTTGCATCCGTCATTCCGCTCGATCTGTACATCCTTTAATGGGGTCATTGCCCTCTGCCAGGGTCAATGCTAGCCGACCTTTCTTTAGAAGTGGCGTGGACTATGCAGGTCCTATTAGCATACGTCCTACCAAGGGTCGGGGTAATCACTCCACCAAAGGTTACATATGTTTGTTCGTGTGTATGGTCACTCGGGCCATACATTTAGAAGTTGTCAGTGACATGACTTCCCAAGCCTTTTTAGCAGCCTTTAAGCGCTTTACAGCGAGAAGAGGCCATTGTGGTGAGATGTGGAGTGATAACGGCACTACCTTTGTTGGAGCTAACAAAGAATTGAAGGCGTTGTTCAACCACGAAAAGTCCGACATAGCAACTGATATTGCCGATTGCTTGGCATCCAACGGAACAACCTGGAGCTTCATTCCACCTCACTCTCCGAATTTCGGTGAACTTTGGGAGGCTGGAGTGAAGTCAACCAAACACCATCTTAAAAGAGTGGTTGGTACAAGCACACTCACTTTTGAGGAACTGACAACAGTGCTTGCCCAAATAGAAGCCTGTTTAAACTCCAGGCCTATTTCCACTATAAGCACTAACCCAGAAGATCCATGCCCATTAACACCAGGTCATTTTCTAGTAGGCGAGCCGTTGCTTCTCGTTCCCGAAATTAATTTTGAGAATTCTAATATTGGTACCTTGAGAAGATGGCAGTTGACTCAACGCATGGTCCAGGACTTCTGGCGTAGGTGGTCGCGTGAATATCTGGTTCAATTTCACCAAAGGAACAAATGGGCACATCAAACCGTAGAACCTAACTTGGGTGACGTAGTATTGGTCATGGAAAATGATCTTCCACCGGCAAGATGGCTCTACGGTCTCATTACCGAAAAGCATACTGGCTCGGACAACATAACAAGAGTGGTTACATTGCGCTGTAAAGGTTCTATGATTAAAAGACCTGTGTCGAAGTTAATGGTGCTTCCTATCACCACATAAATATTAAGTATAATTTTGTTCACTTTGAATTAATGCTAAGGATTCATTAATTGTTGTTATGTTACCATTTAAGTTTAATATTTAGATTTTTTTTGGTTTAGTTTTTATTTTGTCGTTGTTTACATACAGTCCACTATTGTTTTCACTTCCCGCCAAATCTTGTGTTTTATTTCATGGTGGGCGGTCAAATTCGTTTTTTGTTAGATTTAAACTAAGTTCTGGACATTCTGGCCATGGTGGGCGGGATGTTTGACCGCGAGTTTTACCCTACGCTCGATAGATGGCGTTGTGCCATTTTTGTATTATTTCTGAATCGCGCAGTTAAGAATCTCCGCGAATAGTATGTATGGTTTAGAACAAAATAAATTTTTTATACTCGCTTTGGAAAGAAGTTGTTTCATTTACACTGAAGTCCTCGGGCAGTTGTCGAGTGCCTAACACTTATTAAAAATATCCAATTCAAAGAACGTACCAACTGGTTCTTTAAAAATCTTGTTGAAAATTGAAACAGCATAAACACTTGACATTTCAATTACAAGCTAATAATTTGCACCTTAAATGAGAAATTCAGCTTTCCTTAGTTTTATTTTGCAAGTTTAAAAGAAAGTTTAATTGATTTTAATGGGAATATGAAATGCCGAAATGCTGAAGTATTTTGTGATCCTTTCTGCTTTTTAATTAATTTTTGAATGTCTTTAGATTATTCTGTGTTAAAACGTCATATCGATGGGGGATTGAAGATTGATTCATTAATACAAAGAGTTAATTGTTTATTATTTTTATGCTTAGAAATTAGTATTCACTAATTATTAGTAAGCGGATAGAAAATGTAACTACCTATATATTACAATAAAATATATTCAATTAGTTAGCCAGAAAATTCATAAAACCGGAATAAAAATTGTAAAATTAAAAAAATCCTTTCCTTTTTGCAGAGGTTGTACTTTGTAATTTTAAGATACTTAGAATATTAATGAATTATTGCGTAGGTAAAGTTTTTTTTAATCTCCGACGGAAAAGGAGGGTTGATATAAGTTTGACGTGTGTACCTGTGTGTTTATGTATTTGAGTATATGTGTATTTGTTTTTTTTTTTGTGTTCGCCACAGACAGATACACGAATGAGTATTTGTGTATCTGTCTGTGGCATCATAGCTCCTAGACAGTTGAACCGATTTTTTTTTTAATGACTTTATCGAGAGCGTTCTTAGCTATGTTTGATGGAAATTGGTTCAGCTGTACAAAAGTTATTTGCATTTTACTGTTTGAATCGGGTTGTTTCCGCAAGATATCTTGCCATTATTACGTGTTCAATATAGATTGTCAATCGAAGCGTGTCTACTACTAGATAAAGTATAAAATAAAATATGTCGAAGGTTTTTTAATTGTTTAAATTTTACTTGTTTAAATCATGTGAACTATTCTCAATCAAAACCAGCAGTATTTCTTAATGCATAAAAAAGCAGATAGATATTTCGTAAATCGAGAATAGATAAATGTAGAGCAATATTTAGGAAATCCTTTGATCACTATTGTCTCTTTCCTTGGGTTATGGTTTTGACCCTGAAATCCCTTTTCTAAAGTACGATACCACTGGAAATTCCACATGAATGAATATAAGGGTCACTATAACTACATTAATGCCTACGAATTTAGAAAGCCATTGAGAGAATATTTATTTGAACCTAAATCAATGAAATGCTTCAATGAATTGTCTGCCGCACAATACGCTTTTAGTAGCAAAATCATTCTGTAATAAAATATACGAAGGTCTCGTTAAAAATATATTCTGGTAAGTATTAAAATCCTTCTATCCGGACCATAAAGGTAAAATAATAATCGGCCTAATATTTTCGTTTCGTAAACGTTAAAAAAAACTGGTTTTATGTTAAGTTTTAAAGAGTTCCACTGAATATTTACAAAAAGTAGTAAAAGTATTATTTTTTTTGCATTTTAGTTTTTAATTTGCGCAGCACCTTGCCTCACGAAATTGTTGTAGGTAAGTAAAAATGAAACGAATTTTTCTCTGCCCCGAAAGCGAATTTTGGAAGAAATTTTAATTTGATTAGGAATCTGTCGCGATCCAAATTGTTAGGTAAGCGAAGCGTCACGAAATTCTCGTCTAACAAGATGCGAATTACATTTGTTTATCAATCTCGGGTCAGTTTTACGCTCGGAAAATGCGTTGAATTTTACTGAAAATAAATAAGTTAAAAACCACCTTTTGGTTTAGAAGCTTAGCGATACTTTTTATTTTGAAGAGTGAAACATTTATGTGACTGGTTGTGATGAATGAAGGATTTGGAATTTAAATTGTTGTTTAATTCAAGTAGGTACTTTATACATATTGATTGATAATTTTGTGAACATCACGACTGTACGTCACGTAGATTTAGCCAGAGATTTACATACATTTTGAGTTTGAATCATCGTAATGAAGGATTAGTCAGCTAGACCCTGCTTTACTGGGTGCTAGCTGTCCAGGGTGCGCCGGGCGTTTAGGATCGCAACAGGTTATGTTTAATGCCCTCTTAGTCTTCTTCCCTTTATCTTTCCAATCATCCTTTCATGCCTAGCCGCTTGCTCCTTTCAAGATCTGAACGTGGCAAATGACAGAGCTGCTCCTTACTGGTCTAACGAAATTTGAGAATAATTTGAGAAAAGTTGAGACACAATTTGTGTTCATCGATACGAAAAGAAGAAGAAAATACACACAAAAAGCACACACGCATACACACACAAATACTTCTACTTCCCTAAAGTAGATACACTCATATTTCGCCTGATAAATTTAGGTAAATCCCACGGGTAATGGAGAATTTCCCAAGTAGGCGAGCCTATAGCCACCACGGCGGACTGAGAATTTCCTGATGGAAAAACCTTATAAAATTTTGACCCACCCGGGAATCAAACCCTGAACTTCATGCTCAGTACTACAATGCTTGCGATCAATATTGTTTAGATCAGCAAAATATCTGTCAGTATCATCAAGGCAGTTTACTTCCGTAATGCTACTCTTGACATAACATTTGAGCTGATCATACAATAATAAACAACCTTAGTCAAAGATCCCTAAACAAATGTAATGATTCTAAATGATGAACCAGCTTAAACACACCTTAAACATACAATCATGTTTGTATTCCTCGAAGGTGTATAACTGTATAGTAAGTGGAAAAGTACACTTACTTACTCCATTCCACATTATTAACTTACTTCATGTTGTATAGGAAGCCTACGAAGGTGTTAACTCAAAGACGGAATGATTCGCACTGGTTTATTCGTCGCTAATGCTTATCGTGTAGCGCAGCCACACCTACCTATAACTACATACATAACACTTTTCCCCCTTCTTAAAGGAAGAAGGAGCAAGGAAGCTAAATATTAAACAAATTATTACCAAACAAAAAGGTATATCCTAAAAGAACTTCTTATAATCTACTTTTGGTCTAATCCTACGAACTCGGTCTGGCAAAGGCAATTGGGAGTTATCATCGTAAGCTGATGAAGGCTGTGGAGTACTGAACTCAAGGCTTCTATCCGCCGCGGAGAAACTTGACGGCGTATCAGGCGTTACAGGAGTTTTGGGCGCTTCAGAAATGCCTGGCGATGTTGTTGAGATCTCTGTTGTGTTGTCGCTACTTGTAACATCCTGACTTAAGGTGACACTGGCACGAGTGTCTGTGGACGGTATGGGCGATTTTTCCATTGCTGATGACATACTATTTGTATCAATTAAGCTGCTCTCTGGATTCTCCTCTTCTTGCGGTAAAGTTACATCCCACACATCAGTGATCCCGTTTGCCTTATATGAACGGAGTTGATTTTTATGCCTCATTATGTATTTATTATCACTAATCACTTTAATTTTGTACATGACTCTTCCAAATCTATTAACAATTGTTCCTTTTGACCATCTGAATTTATTTTTATTTAAAAACTGTTTGTACCACACATTTTCACCAATCGTATAATTTTTCTGTGGTTTGCCACCGTAATTCTTAACCTGTGAGCACTGTTTGCGCTTAATTAAGGCTGGTAAATCCGATGACAAGGAAGGATTAAATCCCGATTTTGAAATTAAATCCAAACGTGAGCGTAACTTGCGGCCAAAAACTAACTGTGCTGGAGAGGTCTCAGTAGTGCAGTTAACCGAATTACGGTAGTCGAACAGGTACCGTGATAAACGATTTTGAAAGTCATCATTACCACTAGACACTAAAATGGACTTTATACCCTTTTTAATTATTTTTACAAATGATTCTGCTTGTCCATTGCTCATTGCATGGTAAACAGGTGAAAATAAATGTGTTATATCATTCAACTTACAAAACTTAGCAAATTCCTGAGACGCGAATGAAGTTCCGTTATCAGTCACTATAACACTTGGTATTCCGAACCTTGATATGAAATCACTAAGCTTTGTTATGACTGCCTTAGTCGTTATATTATTGTTCATTGCGTAGCACTCAACCCACTTGGAATACGCATCCACTAATATTAAAAACATTTTATTGCACATGGGGCATGTGAATCCTGTGAAATGCATGCGGTGGGTGAGGCCAAGGTGCAAGCGGCGCGCGTGGTGGAGAAGGCCGTAACTGAACACAAGTTTCACAAGTATGCGCCAATCTTTCTAAAGCTCCATCAATGCCCGGAAACCAAAAACGAGCCCTAGCTTCAGCTTTCATTTTAACTATTCCAAAATGTGAACTATGAAGCTCGTTCAATATTTTACTTCGCAAAATTAGTGGAATAATGACTTTATGACCTCGCAATAAAATTCCATTTTCAAAAGATATTTGCATACGACATAAAAAGTATGGTTTGAGTGAATTATCTGTCACTTTTCGAGGCCAACCATTTTGAACGAAGTTGATAACTAATTGTAATACGGAATCCTTTTCAGTCTCCCGAAATACTGCTCACCGAAAGGACGGTTTTCCGATAACACTCTACTCCGACGGTTAGTTGAACGAAAAAATACTTGGCCGATGAAACGTTTCGCCGAAAATATTATTTATCGACGGTTGGTAGTCCGAATGAATCCTTCGCCGATGTAACGGTTCAACGAAAACACTCTTCAACGACGATTGGTTAAACGAACGAATCTTTCGCCGATAGCATTCAGTTTACGCTAGCTATTATATTTTATAATTATGTGCAATGCAGCTAAACAATACTCGAGTCCCATGTTTAATTTTATCAGCATAGATGAATAAATAAATACCGGGAGCTTCCGTATTAAAGATAAGTCCCTAAATGACGCATCATGCACTCATTAACAATGGTACTGAGATTAAACGAGTATTTAATAAACTTGCAATAGTTACATGTAACAAAACAACAAATATCTATGGTAGTATTTATTTATTTTTTGTGGGTAGTTGCGAAATTTGTGACGACCGACCTCGTTACATGAAATGTTTCTCAATCGTGTTTTGTCTAATTAAAAAATGAATACGTGCAATTTAGTTAAATCTAAACCCGGAGGACATGTGCTAGTAGTGAATGGATATTCTTATCACTTAAATAAAAAATATGATAACAATTATTATTGGCGGTGTACAAGAAAACAAACAAGTGGTTGTGGTGTAAGTGTAATAACTTTATTTGATTGTTATGAACATACATTTCTCTGTCAAAATTGTGATCATGCACATTTACCAGAGCCTGAAAAAATTATTGATATGAATTTTAAAAACAAATTGAGAACTAGTGCGAAGGAATCTATGGACAGTCCGTCACAAATTGTAAATCGTTGTTTAAAAGACATAGCTACCACAAGTGCGCCTCAATTGCCCAATAAATCAGTTTGCGGAATGATTGTGCAGCGTGTTAGAAATAAAGGACTTCCTAAGATACCGCAAACAATCAACGAATTTCATGTACCACAATATCTCGCTAAAAGTAATGGAAAGCAATTTTTGCTTGGTCAATATACATGTAACAATGAAAGTGTTGTCATTTTTGGTACTAAAGCTAATGTTAAGCGTATGAATAATGCACAATGCTGGATCATGGACGGGACATTTTCGAGTTGTCCATCTCCGTTCTGTAAATTTTTTTCTATTCATGATTTAGTGGGAACTGCAGGAGGCACAAATAAATTTCTACCTATGGTATACGCACTACTGTCACATAAGACTGAAAGCTGTTATTTCATATTTTTGGAGATTTTGAAAAGATATGCGATCAATACATTAAATACCCTATTAATATATTAGCTGGTGACAAATTCACCAGCTAATATATTAACTGATTTTGAAGTAGCAGTGATCAATGCAGTCAAACGACAGTTTCCAGACTGCGCCCACAGGCTATGCTTATTTCATTTGACCAAAGTATTTGGAGTCATGTCCAGTCAGAGGGTCTCGCAAGGTGATATGCTGAAGATTTCACATTTGCGCACAAAATCAGACAGTTAGTTGCCCTCGCTTTTCTTGAGCCCGCTGAGATATCCGAAGCCTTCGAAATCATCCAAAATAAAATATTGCCGACAAAAGCAGCTGAAATTGCCCACTGGTTTAAGAAATATTATGTTGGATCACATCACACGCAGCAAAGAACTAACACGGGTTTGATAATAAAAAGAAATCAGGCATTATTTCCACCAGCTATGTGGTCAGTTTACGATCGCACACTGTCTGTTCCAAGGACACAAAATGCATTAGAATTGTGGCATGAACGATGGAACACGCTTCTCCACAAAACAAAATGGAACATTTATAAAACAATTATTGAATTTGCTAAAGAGCAGAAGCATACAGAATGTGTCATTGAACGAATCAACTCCTCGGAACCCCTGCCAAAGCGTAGACGTAATGCACAGGTTGAATATGATGCTAGGATGCAAACACACTTATCACAAAAGAGTGAAATGAATATTGAATCTTTCTTAGGTGGATTGGCCCACATTCTATACCTGAAAAACAAGAAATAAATATTTTTTTATATCAATAAAGAATTAAAATAATTATAAGTACAAATAATAATAATAACTCACTATTTACTATAACTTCAAAAATTTATCACGTTGTGTTACTATTATTTGTTTTTTGCTTTGTTCGCACAGTTTATTTAATTTTTTTCTATTGTCACAGTTCCAATAGAGAAATCATAATAATCATAATCATATTCTTTATTGTAATAAACAATATAAGTATGCCTTTTTGATTAATTTTCTTATTGTTAAATAAAAACTTTGTTTTTTTTTCTATTGCCACACTTCCATGTATTATTTTATTATTACCTGCATTTTTAACATGACTTCTACAAGACCTAAGGGTGTTGTCAAGCTGAAAGAAAAACTATCCATTTGGCAAAAGAAATCCCCTACAACGAGTGCTATCGGCGAAAGATTCGTTCGTTTAACCAATCGTCGTTGAAGAGTGTTTTCGGTGAACCGTTACATCGGCGAAGGATTCATTCGGACTACCAACCGTCGATAAATAATATTTTCGGCGAAACGTTTCATCGGCCAAGTATTTTTTCGTTCAACTAACCGTCGGAGTAGAGTGTTATCGGAAAACCGTCCTTTCGCTGAGCGGTATTTCGGAATACCATACGTAGCTCTCTGAAAATACTCTCGGGTATGCTTTAACCAGATCTTGCAATAAATTATCGGCATCGGTTATATTATTACAATTGCCGATTGTGGATATAAGACGTAATTCAAATGCACGTATAAAATCACGACCTAGGAGTGGTGGGCCGCCATCCCGAATGACATAAACAGGCAATCTGACCGTACGACCGAGGTATGAAATGTTTAATATCATACACCCTGTGACTACCATTTTAGTGCTAGTGTATGTCAACAAGGTCTTAATAGGTTTTGATAACGGAATTTCAGAGAAAGTACTGTTATATAATTTTTCTGAAATGACACAAACTGGTGAGCCGCTATCTATTTCACATTTAATACTTTGACCCTCCAGACTTACAGTTTCAGTCATTGGTACTTCATTCGAACAGTTAATGTTTAAAAGTAACTCACCATCATCTCCCTCGTCCTCGGAATTACCTTGCCCAATACGATTCACTTTACTTTTTGTGCACATTTTACGCAAATGTCCTTTTCGATTGCACGATTTACACGTGTAGTTAACGAACCGACACTCCGACGATTTGTGATTCTTGTAACCACAAACAGAACATTGTTCACTATGTTGATCCTTACGCGATCCGTTCGATACTTTGGTACCTTGATTAATCTTGAACACAGCGTCATGATTTGAATCAGTGTTTCCCGTTGGTGCCATCGCGGCGCCTGCGCGTGCACAGCGGGTACTTTCTGCTAAATCTACCGCCTTATTCAGCGTTAAGTCTTCGATATTTTTAGCAAAGAGCTTATCTCGTTCATGACCCGGTAACATGCCCATGACGAACTTGTCTAAAAGATAATCTTCTAAATTCTTGAACGCGCAGTAAGTAGCTAGGCCTCGTAATCTTGCAGCCCACTGCGAGTGCGTCTCACCCGGTTGCTGCACCGCTGTATAAACTTTATGCCTCTCCGCAAACCCGCAGCGCTTCGGCACAAAGTGGTCGTCCAAGATTTTCAGAATATCCTCAAAGTTCTTCGTATCCAAATCTTCAGGCAAGGCGAGGTTACACGCCAGTTGATACGTGTTCTCCGTGAGTGCGCTTAACAGTACCGCTTTTCTCCTTACTCCAGCTTTATCGTTTTCCTCGCCAATGCTGTTGGCAATGAACCATTGCTGAAGCCGCCCCTTGTAAAGCTTCCAGTCTTGATTGTGGTGATCAAAATTGGATATAGCTCCCAATATAGAATTTACACCGAACATCTTTATATTTTATAAATGTGGGTACTCGTCGCCAATGTTGTATAGGAAGCCTACGAAGGTGTTAACTCAAAGACGGAATGATTCGCACTGGTTTATTCGTCGCTAATGCTTATCGTGTAGCGCAGCCACACCTACCCATAACTACATACATAACACTTCATAAATTGACGCTAAAGTTCTTCTGTCTTCCAAAAATCCTATTGCCATGCAACCCAGCAGCAATCTATTCTACCACCAAGTACTCGTATCATTCATTAAAACAAAGTTTTACCAAGAAAACAGTACCTGTAGATTTTAGCGGTGGGATCTTGGGATATAAGTACAATTTTTCATAGGGCAGTGTTAGTTATTGATATTCGATACACTAACATTGTTATAGGTTAAGCTCGCCTTTGTACATAAGTTTTCCTATTGTATTTGTATATGTTTGTTAGGTGTACAATATATAATATGAATATATTATTTTATTTATACGATCCTGAGATTAGGGATTGGCACTTTTTATTGGAGCAGGTATGTGGTAAATACCAAATTAGGTAGATATGTTCAGTATTATGGCCCTAGTGATATGGCCCTATTGCAGCTTGTATATGATCTAAAAAACTCCTACAAAATTCATAAAACAAGGATAAAATACTTATTACAAATGATATATGCTGTTACCTTCTAATACCATGCCGGAATATTGTGAAAATAACAGCCGTTTAAAAATTAAGGGTCTATTTGAACTGGCAAAAACGTTGCCTTAGTATCAAATTAGCCGAAGGAACAACATGCCCGAAATTCCCTGTAAGTCTCGCCGTTACACCTTAGTGGCTATATTTTACTAGAACCCGCCGGGGTTCCTCGTAAAGGGAATTAATGAAATCCTGCCCGTTCAATAACGTAGGGGACTAATAATATAGCTTACATTAATCACTTTCATAAAAGTAATCAATTTAACGGTAATGCCGTAAAGTTTTCATTAATATTTAGCGGTAGAACAAATCCCGACTTATTATACCTTTTAGAATTTGTAGGCGTAATTTTGATGGTTTCTTTCATACTTTGTTTGAATAACAAAGCAAAATCAAAGCAAAACCGGTACCAGGGGAACATGTAAAACCTGTCAGTGTTTTTCTATTTAGAGGCACATAAAAAAATATAGCGCTCACTATTCATGCAAGCCGGTTCCACACGCCGTCATATTTTCCAGAATGCGTAGGTACTAAAATCGATTGGCTAGCTCCACCATTGAACGAAGTAAACAAATAAACAACCTTTTAAAAGTGCTAAATAACAGCTATTCATTTTATTTACACCGTTTAGGATCATTTTGTAGGTTTTATAGCAACTAACACGCAATCTACTGCACTCGCCTTTTTACCCGACTGCCGAAGGAGGGTAATGTGTTTATCAGTCTATGTATGTATGTATGTTTGTTCCTATGTGGCGTTCTAGAGACCAAACGCGTTGGCCGATTTTGATGATTCTTAAGTCAATTGATTAGTCTTAAACTTGCGAGTGTCACTGGCTACATTAAAATTGGAAAATAGAAAAATGTGCAGTCGGACTTTATATGCGTTGTAATCATTGTAAAAAGTTTGGATTTAAAGCTAAAATTAGGTACTTATGATCTCTAAAGTAAAAATTAATTGCTGAGTAATTGTGCGGAACTGGTACCTTATAAGAAAGAAAGAAGAAATATTTATTTGTGACCCGCACAGGAGACACGAGAAATATGCATAAATTTAAACAGTAATAAAAAAATTAAATAAAAACCCCGTGCGAGACTAAAAAGGCTCCTATCTCAGCATGTGCAGCGATATCCAAAAAAGAAAATAACGCCGCGCTGATATTCTGATAGGGCCCACTGTTGATGCCACAGACACACTTACGGAAACGGAAAATACTTAAATAATATATAAATAACAAACAAAATAGAATAAACACAGAAGGTGGGTCAAAGTATGTATATTATAATTATGTGTAAGTTACAAATCTATAAATAAAAAATCATATTGAATGTAGGTAGAACTATGTACAAAGTCCGCGATGCTCAATGATCATTTGTCAAAACCATAGACAAATGACAGAGCGCGCGGACCAAAGGGTAATGTATTAAATTTCTTAGAAAGGACCTTAAATCATGGAAAAAATAAATCTATGGTCGGCTGTCAAAAGAAATATGTTTATGTTATGAAATAGGGGGATTCTCGCCACGGGTTTCTTGGGGCGTACGTTGTTCTAGTTTCTTGTGGTTATAATTCAGTTTTTAGTACTTTTGTGACTTGTGTGTAATTTTAACTGTGTTTTTCCGTGTGTGTAAACAGGTTTGTATTGTGTACGTCTTCCTTTTTGTTTCAGTTCCTATCATAATGGACAGAAATAAACCACCCGATCCTGACCCGCCTGACATACCAAACTCCTTAACTCCCCTCCCTTCATCACCGAATCCCCTATCGCAGTTTGCAGATGTAGACTGCAGCGTGTCTGCCATGGAAGTCTCACAAACTTCTCGCAAACGCCCCAGTAATGCAGAGCTACCTACTCCGACATCTCCCAACAAGCAGCCTAAGAGTCAAATCGGCCGGGTGAGATACTCAGCTGTGGATAAAGGTCCATATATCATTCATGTTTCTCGCGTCGAAGCACAGGCTAATGCTGGCACCACTCTTCACCCCGTAAACTTTGGGAAGTTTTTAATTTTAAATAGAATCGCAAACATTATCCGAGACGGAGTGAACAAGGTAGGTAGAAACAAGGTTTCTGTTGAGTTCACATCCCCTCAAGACGCAAACGCTTTTTTGGTAAATGCCTTGTTGGCAAAACATGGATACACCGCTGCAATCCCGACGTTCAATATTACTAGGATGGGAGTTGTTACAGGGGTTCCCTCAGACATAGAGGAAGAGGAGGCATTAACCTATTTGTCTGTGCCCTCAGGTTGTGGGCAAATACTCAAAGTGAGAAGAATTAACCGTAAGGTTCAGGTTGAAGGGAGAGTGGAGTGGAAGCCTACAGAAACCTGTGTGCTTACATTTGACGGACAGGCCTTACCAAAGCGGGTATTTTGCTGTTACACGTCCCTTCCTGTTGAGCAATACATATATCCCACCATCCAATGCCGTAAGTGCTGTCGTTTTGGGCATGTTGCAAACGTTTGCAGGTCAAATCCACGCTGCAGTAAATGTGGCCACGATCACCCCGGTGATGGTTGCGGCATTTCTGAGGGCGAGGCCTTCTGTGTGCTTTGCTCGGGAAACCACTTTGCTAATAGCAAGTCTTGCCCCGAGCATGGTAGGCAGAAAGCTATTAAGACTGTCATGGCCGAGAAATCGATCTCATATGTTGAGGCTAGCAAAGCTATCCCGATAGTTTCTCGCAACTATGGCAATGCCACTAAATCACTGTCTTACCGGAAAACAGTCACGCTTAAGCCCAGGACCCATGTCCCACTTTCCCAATCATATGATAAAGCTGCTCATCAGCAAATTGTAAACTCCCCTCAATCTTCACAGTCCAATGGCTGTGCACTTAATAGTAATGTACAGAGCAATAATACTGTTTCAGTCATTGAACTTCTTTTAAAACTTTTACCTTCTCTTATATCATCAACTTCTAATAACAATCAATTACCGTCCAACGTTGCCGATCAACTTATCTCTCTCTTATTAAATATAAAAAATGGAGTCCCACCAAAATTTTCTTCAGTGGAATGTGAGGAGCGTGTGGCATAAAAAGCACGACCTCATATTCCTCTTGAATAAATACAAGCCTCTGGCTTGTTCCATAGCTGAGACTTGGCTCACCCCAAGTCTTAGCTTCCGTATGCCACATTTCAATATTCTTAGGTGTGATTGATCCGATGGGTATGGAGGGTCGGCTCTCTTCGTTAACAATCGGGTCCCACTTTCCCCCTTTCCTTTGCCCCCTCTCGATGGCAATTTGAGTATTGTAGCAGGAAGGGTTGAGGGCATCACAGTGTTTTCCATTTATATTGCACATACTCACCCTGATTTTCTACCTTTCTTAAGAAATATTTTTACCAATGTGCAGGGTCCATTGATGGTCATGGGTGACTTTAATTGTCACCATTATAGATGGGGATCTGAACGCTGTGATGCCTTTGGTGTAGCACTGGTTGAGATTTTGGACGATTTAGATCTGTGCATTCTTAATAATGGCTGTCCAACTCGACGTTCCTTTCCCGGTCAACAAAAGAGTTGTGTAGACCTAACATTTTGTTCAGCGGAATTGGCTGCATCAACTCACTGGGAATGTACGACCTTGTCGCATGGTAGTGACTACTACCCTATTGTCATTTCTTTAATTAATAAAACTTATTTAGAAAAACTTCTCCTCCACTTTTGAAGTATAATTTGTCCAAACCAGATTGGAATAAGTTTGTGTCATTATTGGAGGATAAAATTGATTCTCTTCCTAATTTAGATTCATGTTTACCAGATCCTTCTGGTCACTACCATGCCAAAAGTTGTTATGAGGGTTTTGTCACAGCTATATCCTCGTCTGCGGATTCCTCTTTTCCATTGAGATATAGTGCAAGAAATAAAATCCCCTCACCTCCATGGTGGGATCCCGAGTGCACTTCTGCAGTTAAAGAAAGGAATGAGGCTGAGAGGCGCTACAATGCAGATATGAGCACCAGTAATCTTTTGGCATACCTTCACATTAATGCTAGAGCCAAACGCCTTCTTCGCAAGAAGAAACGGGCTGGTTGGGTGAAATTCTGCACCTCCTTGTCTCCATCTACCCCAGTCTCAGCAGTCTGGAAAAACGTCAAAAGGTTTAGGCGTGGATGTTCTCCCTCTACCTCTTTGTCAATAACTAGGGAAACAGCTGAACTTTTCTTTGACAAAATAGCTTCACCATATGTCCCCCTCTTATCCGAATGTACGAATTTATCTTATGCCCCTAATTCAGAAGTGGATCCCTTCGATGCACCATTTACTGTGGAAGAACTGAATGTGGTACTTCAACATGTCCGGGACTCAGCTCCTGGTATTGATGGTGTGCCATATTCCTTTATTTCCCACGCTGGTGACAAGGCTAAAACCTACTTTCTCAATATAATTAACTTTTGCTATAGTCATGGTTGGGTACCAGACCAATGGAAGCTCCAGATTATAATTCCCTTACTGAAACCTGGCAAACACCCAGATGATCCGAATGGTCTTCGGCCTATTGCTTTGTCTTCAGTCCTAGCCAAACTATTGGAACATCTAATTAAAAATCGTTTAGAGTGGATAGTTGAGTCGAGAGACTTACTGCCGAGCTTCCAATTTGGTTTCAGAAAAGGGCTTAGTACAATGGACAGTATCGGTGTTCTAGTTACGGACGTTCGCTTGGCCTTTTCGAAAAATCAATCCGTTGTTGCCGCTTTCCTCGACATCTCTTCCGCATATGATAACGTTCTTCTTCCCGTACTCAGGCAAAAATTGCAACAGCTGAGTCTCCCGGTTAAAATGATACAATGCATATGTGGACTCCTTATGTCCCGGTCACTGGTTCTGAGAGTTCAGGGAGAGGAATTTGATGTGAGACAGACGTGGAAGGGTCTCCCTCAGGGCTCTGTCCTTAGTCCCCTTCTATATAAATTATACACGGCTGATATTGGGTCATGTCTAAACAATGATTGTCAAATTCTCCAATACGCTGATGACATTGTTTTGTACGTGACAGATCATTCGATTGCAGACGCCGCTTCATCCTTGTCCTTGTCTTTGGATTCTTTGAACCAGTGTCTTTTAAGCCATGGCCTTTCCCTCTCAGCACCTAAAAGCTCGGCTGTAATTTTCTCTCGTAAAAGACAGATCCCTCGGGTCTCGGTGTATATTTCTAGGCATAATAATCCCGTAGTTCAAAAGGCTAAATTCTTGGGTGTCTTTTTGGATCCAAAATTAACGGGTAAGGACCACGTGAATTTCCTCATCCAAAAATGTGAAAGGACTATTTCTATTTTAAAAGTGTTAGCTGGTGTTTGGTGGGGTGCTCACCCCTACACCATGAAGCTTGTTTACAACGCCTTAGTTCGCAGTGTTCTGGATTATGGAACTTTTCACCTGATCCCTTGCAACAAAGGCACCCTGGCAGGGCTAGATGGGATTCAGTCCAAATGCCTTCGGATCATCTCAGGTTGTATGAAGTCCTCTCCCACTAACTTGCCTTCCATTTAACTTTAGACATTGGCAGAATAGTCGACATCGGCTTTGCTTGCCATATAAAAATATAGAATAGAATAGTTATGAAATAGAGTAAATAAATAAGAGTAAATAAACCAGGCGAAAAGAATACATAGAATAGTGTTTTGCTAGTATTGGATAAAACAGAGTGATGTGTATGTTATGTGTGGTGTGGTGTTCGCAAGTTCAAAATAATGAAAATGGATTAACGGCAGTAATACTAACTGCGTGCAAACCCCGGGTAAGCTTATCTTCCGGATTCCTTTTGTTTGAGTAATAAGCACTGCTTGAATTTAGTACTAAATGTTGCAATCGTTTTTATAGCGCGAAATGGTGGAGGAAGATCATTCCAGATACGAGAGGCAGCGAATTTGAAACTGCCACGGAATGCAGCAGTTTTGTGTGACTTTAACAACAGGTACGCAGAAGCTCTCGTTTTAACTTTATTTACATCACGCGACCAGGTCAATTTACCAAACAGATAATCTGGTTTTTTCGTGAGAATTGTGCAAAAGAGCAGGGTAGCCAGATGCAGCTTTCTACGATCTGACATTCTCATCAAATATATTATATTATTTTATTATATAAAAAAAGCGTTTTTATTTTTTCAAAAGCTCTATACGAGTAATCAATGATAAACTTTTCTTGAAGGCAAACATAGACAAGAGAATGAATGGAAATCAGATTCTTTTGGATTTGGATACGTACAAATTTATAACATTATGGTGTCCTGGTATGTAATAACGTTGTAACATACATAATAAATACCCTGGCTCAAGTGTGTATATCTAACTACGTACGTTTTTCCAAGAGTACAAAAATAAAAATATGGTAAGGCGGTTATCGTATATGAGTTGATATTATTTTTGTTTTGTTTAATAAGAAAATACCATTTGTTTTTTGTGAAATAGAACATAAATATCTTGAAATAATTGGCAACACCAACTGAACTTTACCATTTACGGACGGGGATTTTCCTAATTACAAAGAAAAGATGGTTCTGATTGTAACAAATTAAGTATTTTCTAAGTTCTTAATAATAGGTACCCATTAATTTAAACATAATTTGACTTAATTCAAACAAAACAACCAAATTTAGTGTTTCACCATTTCTGAAAAAATAACCAAATGTAGAAAAAAAACGATGGAGCCGAGTTTTTTTTCAATATTGTGAAAAAAAACCTTTTGTTTTTTCAATTTACATCTAGAGTCGAACCAGTCCCTATTTTAACCACAGCCTAAAAATACACCCATTCTAAAACGCCACTATAACAATATCCACTAACCACAGCATACTTAAGTAAAGAGGGATCAAAGTTTCAGGTAATATGAACCCTCCGTACACAGAGCTCTGTGATTTACGTATAAATTAAAGTAGAAAATATGTAAATCCGAGGGGTGACCGTGGCCTACATCTGAGCCACACTTGGTTGACCGACCGGAGTCATTCGTTTAAAGGCTTGTTTAGACGGAGTTAAATTCTCGACTATCGAGAGGCGAAAATTAAAACATGTGAGGCACTGCAGTCGAATATCGCACTTATGGCTGTGTTTAGACTTGAAGGAGTAACTAAACTAGATTATGATTACCAAGAAAATTTCTGACTGAACTCTGATTTGACTTATCCTCGCTCTTGGGCAGTCAGGTAAAACGTTAAAATTACAATCGCACTCTCATCTGAGCGGCAATCAATGACAAAAATTCACCTTTTTCGAGCGTATACATACATACGCTCGAAATAGGTGAGTTTGATGTATGTATGTATATCCATTTCTATAACACGCTATACAGCTCAACTGACTGGACGGATTATGACATACGAGGTGTCGTTGGATTGGTCTCAATTCTAGCCTAAGCCACTCCGGCTTAGGCTATATAATTTTTAAATATGGCGCCCCCCAGGATTTTTTACACGTAAAGGTCTGTAGAATTAGAGATCGGAGTGGCATAACAATTAAATTATTTGGAAATGAATTTTAAACCTTTTACTTGGTCAGTTTTATTAAAAGGACTGTCAATTGTTTTCTTTTTTATTTCGAAGTATAAAGCTGACAGAAAAAAATCAAAAAGATCTATCCTGCGGTTAGCCAGAAGCCCTCGTGAGGTTTTACCGGGCATCAGTCCCTAATGAAAATGAAGAGGCGTGAATAATGGTCGCTTTACACGGGGAGAGTGTCTAGCTTTGATAAGGCGAGTATCGGGATAAGTTCACTCGTGTTAATAGTAACATGTTACTCGCATGTAGAAAGCCGAAATACACCACCTCTTTTCTAAACCAACCGCGATCTTGAAAACCAAAAACATTTTAACAAAAAAATACAACCGACTTCCAAATAAAAACACTACAAAGTGAAAAATAACTTCAATTTCGGCAGTCTGTGTCAAAAAACGAAGGAACGAAAACAGGAACACCAGGGCTTTCAAATAAAAATAGAATGATCAAAATCGGTTCATCTAGTAAATAGTTTGGAAGTACAACATAAAAAAAAAAAACTTTAAAGTTGAGAACCTCCTCCTATTTTTTGAATATAGATACATTTTGGTAGTCACGGTTTTTTGGTGGAAGTGAGTTAAACACACGTGAACAGACTATAATATATCTCTGTGCCAAATTTCATATAGATCCGTTCAGCCGTTCTGGCGTGATTGAGTAACAAACATACATCCTTCCATACTTTCGGATTTATAACATTATTATTATATAGTAAGAAGATAGTTAGATATGTATTCCCTACATAATTTAAAATATCCACAGATATCTAAGCATAACTCTGCAATGGTCTACTCAATCTACTCAAAAGCCAAATCGATCCGCTTTTGACTCGTGTGAGGTTTAAAGTAAACTTTGCAGAACATTACAACAGGTCCCAGGAAATTTTATATCATCGACATCTCTTCACATTTCGACTCATCCAAGCGTAACGTAATAAAAACAGATGACGGACATACTCGTATATGCCGCAACCTAAGAGTTAAGGTCAATAACCCTCGTTTTAAGTGTCCGTACAGGAGATTCGTTTCCCAAAATGGCGTCGAATTCACCATTAACGTCCCATTGAACACATTACACCGAACGAACATTGAACAAATCTGTCTATAGCACCATTTCGACTCAACTACACACATTCGAAGACACTTACGGAACCCATTGCAATTAATTTCGTCCGAATCAGGTATACAGGTACACAGTCGTAAGTTGCCACTTACGACTGTGTACATCGTAAATTCGAATAAATCCCAATTAATACCAATAATAATGAAGGTATATTGCCCTTAGTATTCGTTTTGCGTAACAATAGAAATTCAAGCTCTAATTTTGATTAGTTTGAAAATTATTCCGTGTAGTTTGTTGTAGAGCTTCAAGGACCTAATAAATGGCGGTACAGAGGTCAAATTGACTAGTACAGAAACTTAGATGTCGTTGACCTTAACATGAATCCCTTTCAGGATCTTTTACTGGGGCCGTAAGGTTCGGGAGAGGCGACCGCGTACTGGATGACGCAGCGTTGGAAGACCTCCCACTAGGTGGAGCGACCTGCACCTTAATTGCGTAACTTTAAAGAATGGCGCATGCATGCTTTACTTGTTATGTTCAAAAAGCCGTTTATTCGTGGTTTACGCTATACCAATGCCACACAATGAATAATGTTGATTTATCAAAATGCAAGGGAGCGTGCGTGCTTCAAGCTGTCAAAGCCGTGGAGCAATTAAGGTGCTGCAGTTAACTGCATGCTAGAAGCACAGGACCGATCATGAGGCGACGCTTGGGGGAGGCTTACACCGTCTTCTAAAGTCTTAAGTTGAATTCCTGAGTGGAGCAATAGGAGTTTTCCATTCAATTGAACTAACGGTTTGGAATGCTGTTGATTAAATTAAAGTTTGTTCGCTTGGCGTAAAA
The DNA here is from genome assembly GCA_964057195.1 of Orthosia cruda. Classification (NCBI taxonomy): domain Eukaryota; kingdom Metazoa; phylum Arthropoda; class Insecta; order Lepidoptera; family Noctuidae; genus Orthosia; species Orthosia cruda. The sequence goes on from OZ059828.1 coordinate 17,090,468, forward strand.
AATCAGTACTGTAATTGTGAGACCTATTAAGATAGCAGTGGTGGCCCAGTGGTAACGGCCTTCGTGGCCATGGCCTTTGGAGACTTACAAGTTGTGGGTCTACCACATTGTTGCGAAGTTCATTACCGCGATGTATGGTACTGCGAAAGTTTACTATCGCGACGTTCCTTGTTGCGAAAGTTCTTTACTGCGATGTACGTTACTGCGAAAGTTTACCATTGCAAAGTACTTTGTCGCGAAAGTTCTTAACTGCGATGTACCGTTACTACGAAAGTTTACCATTGCGACGTACGCTGCCGCGAAAGTTCTTTACTGTGACGATTGCAGTTTTGATAACACGCTATTGCGATTTAAGTCATCTGGGAGGGTTGCTGATACTGGTGATAGAGGAAATATTATATTGTTGGACATGACTAACAAATGAGCAAAAATTGTAAGCAAATTTAAATATAATTGAACCAAAAGATAATAATAATAAAATAAACAAAATTCATCTACCTATCTATCTAAGTCAACTTATTAATATTTATAGTCTTTTTTGTTCACTTAACAAACATAAACAAATACAGAAGGACAACTTATGTGCATGTACCATGTCTTAACCAATAATTGGGTTAACTGAAAGCAAATAAAATGTGCAATGAAGCTTATCAAGAAGTTCCTCAGTCGCATCAAGGATGCAGACATCAGCATAGTCAAGAAGGAATAAGAAGAGACTGAGCAAGAGTAACTTTAGTTGAGAAAGGCAAGAACTAACTACTTAAGATCCTAGGGCTGGGGCAGAGGGGCAGAGGGCTTCCACAGTAGTCCTGCATCGAGACCGGTCTTGAGCTTCGCGGTTCACCTCGCTCCACGTCATTTCAATACTCGTCGCTTCAGCCAATATGGTGCGTCGCCAGATTTGATGGGGACGGCCTCCTTTCCTTTTTCCTTGAGTATTCTAATCCAAGGCCTGTTTAGGAATTTGATCGGAATCCCTCCGGAGCGTGTAACTAATCCAACTCCACATACGCCGCTTGATCTGGCGGTCGATCGGGGTTTCGTGGCATCTCTCCAGCAGCTCTAGATTAGAGACGATCTCGGGCCAGGAAATTCCGAAGATGCGACGAAGACATCGGTTGACGAAGACTTAGCTTTGGCGTGAGATGTCCTTTGTTACCTTCTGAGTTATGCAACAATAGAGCAGCACGGATTTGACATTGGCCCGAAGATTTTGAGTTTAACCGTTGGGGTCAGTTTTCGCGATTGCCACACAGGTCTCAGCTGTGCGAAGGTAGCTCGGGCTTTGGCGATCCGCGAAGTGATATCCTCTTCAGTTCCTCCAGTGTTTGACACGACGCTCCGAATTCATATTAGTTTTTTTATAATAAGTAATATTGTAGTAATACTGCGGCAGGCAGGTCCTCAGCAGCGCGGCGGTATCCTCGCTGAGGCCGCACACGCCCTCCAGTAGTACGCGCAAGGTGCGCACGCGGAATACGAGGGGCCACATGCCACGGCATCCCAGCAGCCGTCCCATCACACCGTGCCACGTCTTATTGCCCGACCTGCTGCCTGATTAGCTGCCCACGTCGTGCGAAGCCGGCCCTTCTTTTTTTATACTCGATATCCATTTTACTAATTTTTGGTTTATAATTATCTATTTTTATTAACGTGGCTTACGTTGAGCTCCCTCTGAGCTAAACGTAACGCTGGAGTTATGTGAGTGAAGCAAAAGAAGTATGTAAGGATCGTAGCAGGTGGCGTTCTTTAGTTTCTGCCTACCCCCATGGAAAAAAGGCGTGTTTATGTATGTATGTATATAAGTAATATTATATACATTATTGAATTAGTTGCGCCTGTCACTAAAATGAGAACAATATTTTGCATTTATGTGTGTTTGCTATCAATTTTGTAGTGTAAGACGTAGGTACAGTAGCCGGCAGAGAGAAAACTACACGTTTTTATGTCTTATTTGTGTAGATATCTTTAAACGAGCAATTCTTGTATATATTTATATATATATAATCTGAATCTCGGAAACGGCGCCAACGGTTTTCATGAAATTTAGTATGCAGGGCCTCTCGGGAGCGATAAATCGATCTAGATAGGTTTCATTTTTAGAAAAATCGTTTTCTCTATTTTCACCCGAGTAGAGCTCGGTCGCCCAGGTATTGTAAATTAAGTATTTAGTGTGCTATATACTTAGACAGGCACCTACATGAATTTTGCTTTTGTTGATTTTTCTTTTGTTCCATTTACAAGTCTATTTAGATAGGTACATGAATTTTGTTTATGTTTATTTTATTGTTATTATCTTTTGTAAAATTATTGCTCAGCATTTGTTAGCCATGTCCAACAATATAATATTTCCTCTATCACCAGTATCAGCAACCCTTCTAAATGACCTAAATCGCAATCGCGTGTTATCTAAACTGCAATCGTCACAGTAAAGAACTTTCACGACAGCGTACGTCGCAATGATAAACTTTCGTAGTAACGTACATCGCAGTAAAGAACTTTCGTGACAACGTACTTCGCAATGGTAAACTTTCGCAGTAACGTACATCACAGTTAAGAACTTTCGCGACAAAGTACTTCGCAATGGTAAACTTTCGCAGTAACGTACATCGCAGTAAAGAACTTCGCAACAATAGGGTACACCCGTTGTAGGTCGTTGTTGGTGATAATAATTTACTTAGTGTAAATTATTTCATCACCAATGCTCTCAAAACGATGAAGGAAAACATAGTGAGGTCACCGGCATGTCCTAGAACCAAATTCTAAGACATGTGACATGCACTAACCGGCACTGGGCCCGCGTGCTGGATTACAGCCCATTCCCGCTCACAGAGAGGTTCCCAGTAGTGGGAACATTAGATAGCTAATGATGATGACTGCGATGGATGCCTACTTATAAACGTCGACTTGCTAACAATATTTATACAGGCCTTTTAAGGGCCTTCCATTGCTTTAGTGCAGTAAAACGGTTACTTTCCAAAGCCTACTCCTTAGTAAAGTCAAGGTTAAAAGGTTTGAAAAAAAATTGAGCCATGTACTTACCTACATTATTTGTAAAACATGGTTTTATCGTTTAAGTAATAGATCAACTTTAAAAAAAATAACAATACGATATTTTTTCGCTACTTCTGCTTTTTTAACCGACTTCGCAAAAAAGGAGGAGGTTCTCAATTCGACTGTATTTATTTTTTTATGTGTGTTACCTCAGAACTTGTTACTGGGTGAACCGATTTTGATGATTCTTTTTTTATTTGAAAGCTGGTGCTTGTCATGTGATCCCATTTATTTGGTCAAGATCTGATGAAGAACTTCAGAGATATACATCAGAACTCTTCAATAAATGACAGCAGATCACTCGGGATAGCTGCAATCGGATCTCTGTTTATTGTTTACATCATTTCATAACATAACATCACACTAGCACGCTTTAAGGGGGTACGTAGGTGTGAACAGTTCACCCTTGTATGCTCTAAATCCACCGTTTTTGTTTAAGTTTCATGTTTCTGGGTTAATCTATTCTAGCTTCACTTTGGAGAATTGGTCCGTTATGTACCCACAACTAAAAAGTGAAAAATAAAAAACTTTTTAACAAAAAATACAACCGACTTCCAAATAAAAACACTACAAAGTGAAAAATAACTTCAATTTCGGAAGACGGTGTCAAAAAACGAAGATCCCAAAACAGGAACACCGACTTCCGAAATTGAAGTTATTTTTAACTTTGTAGTGTTTTTATTTGGAAGTCGGTTGTATTTTTTGTTAAAAAGTTTTTTTTACCTCCAAATTGATTTGGATGTTAAACATATTTTTACACAGGAAAAATCATGGTAAGAATTTCTTCTTAACCTACATAGGTAAAGTAAAAAGAAAATATTTGGGCACACGGACAGTACTGCGTTAAGATTTGGGAATATATACGCCTTAAGTGCCATTCTTAATAGTCGCCCCTTTTCTAATACCTGACCCAAAATTAAAATGAAAATATATTTTTCACTCTCTTCCCTATAATAATATTCATTCCATTCAAGTACTATCACGAGTACAAATCTGTTTAAAGGGGAACCATCATCATGCAGGTCTAAATAATAAATAAATCCGTCAGTCAGCCTTTCACCATATAGTTTGTACTTACAGGCTCTTCCTACATACAGATACAACGCCATAGTGCGACACCTATGTGACGATACTTTTTTTGATGTTTAATTTTGCCTCTCTGTGGGAGACTGTTAAACTCACAAAGTCGCGTGGGCTCATACTTCTGTTTGTATACAAACGACCTCACATATCACCATTACGCATTGATATTGAACGTCAAAATTCCTCTGGCACGGTTTGCCTATTGTCCCAAACGCTCCAACCCACAAAATACGCAAAGCTTTCAGATCAAATAATAGCGAAGATGATATCTATTCATTCTATATCCTGCAAATGGGAATTAATATCTCAAACGTTGGTTATAAGAGATATTTAATACGTACGTTATGATAATTTAGGTATCAGCTGCCTATACAAAACATTAATTATATGAGCTCGAAGATGTCGCCTAATGCAACTTAATCACCAGAAGATAAGCTTGTCAAACAGATTGTAATTGTAGTATGTTGTTATTAACAGAAAAGAAAAGATCTACCCATATTGCTCAGGGAAACCAGTTTCAAATATTCCAGATTATTATATGTTATACATGCTTACATAACGTTTTAAACATTAGAGAATAGACGAAGAAAATTAGATGCATTGATCCTAATATTCATTATTAAATAAATAAGATATGAGAATATAATATAAGATATTTGAATAAAAGATGAGAACAGTGGTGGCTTAGTGGAACAGCCGCGAATTACAAGTTGAAGGTCGTGGGTTCGAACCGAGGCAGGCGCTTTCATCATCATCATCATCATATCAGCCGAAAGTCGTCCACTGCTGGACATAGGCCTCCCCCAAGCGTCGCCACTTTGACCGGTCCCGCGCGTCTCGCAACCAGCGTATCCCTGCAACCTTCACTAGGTCGTCGATCCACCTGGTGAGAGGCCTTCCAACGCAACGTCTTCCGGTTCGCGGTCGCCACTCCAGAACCTTTCTGCCCCATCGGCCATCCGTTCTGCGAGCAATGTGCCCTGCCCATTGCCACTTAAGTTTGGCAATTCTTCGGGCTATGTCGGTAACCCTGATTCTCTTGCGGATCTCTACATTTCTGATTCGATCACGCAAGGAGACTCCGAGCATAGCCCTCTCCATTGCCCTTTGGGTGACTATAAGCTTTCTGATGAGGCTCTTTATAAGCGACCACGTCTCAGAGTCATAAATCATCACTGGCAACACACACTGGTCATAGACTTTCGTCTTGAGACACTGTGGTAAGTTAGACGAGAAGATACTGCGCAACTTCCCGAACGCTGCCCAGCCGAGTCGGATTCGACGGTTGACCTCTTTCTCGAAGTTGGCCCTACCCAACTGGATCGTTTGCCCCATGTAGACATAGTCGCCCACAACCTCGAGTGTATAGTCTCCGACCTTAATAGGAGTGTCTGTAACATGGGCATTCAGCATCACCTTGGTTTTGTCCATGTTCATCCTAAGACCCACTCTTTCGGAAGCTCTACCGAGTTCATCAATCATTATACTGAGGTCCTCCATGGTCTCAGCCATAACCACTATATCGTCGGCAAACCGAAGGTGAGTGATGTACTCGCCATTGACGTTGATGCCTAGCCCTGTCCTGTCCAGAACCTTGAAGACGTCCTCCAGTGCAGCGGTGAACAGCTTCGGAGATATGACGTCTCCCTGTCTCACACCTCGCTGCAAATGTACGGGTTCCGAGGTCTGATCCTGAAGTCAAACTGACATGGTGGCGTTTTTTATAAACACTTCAACACCTCGATGTACCGGTAGTCAATTTGGCACCGTTGAAGAGGCAGGCGCTTTAATTTGTGTAAATTATTTCATCACTACAGCTCTGAAAACGTGAAGAAAAACATCGTGAAGAAACCGGCATGTCCTAGAAACAAAAATTCGAAGACATGTGACCCCGGTCGGCGTGGTGGATTATGGCCCATTCCCTCTCACAGAAAGGAGGGCTGTGTTCCAGCAATGGGAACATTAAAAAGCTGATGATGATAATACTTACATTTTCAAAGATTAGAGAAGAGAAGAAAAATATTAGCTGCAGGGCATCATCATAATATTTATTCATTATTAAATAAATACGAAAAGTTTTGGCATTATTTCAGAAATTATTGACGGAAGTTTTATAAATATTTTGCCTGTATTTTGATTGAGTATTTGGAGCTTCAGGACAAATCTTAGTATTTGACACGTTCTTAGTGTCAAATACTAAGGTTTGTCCTGAAGATCTGTCTTCAGGCGTAGCAAATTCTTAATTCAAGTAATCACTTACACAAGAAAACATTCCTTCCTGCATTTTCCGGGAACAGAATCAAGCCAGTATCTACCTACAAATTATAATCATAGAACTTTCTAACGAGTTCCTTAAATAGGCCTCCAACAGCCTAATGAATCTAATCAGAGAACCATAACAGTTTTATTTAGTGGAATCTTTTAGTATATTTTGGTACAGCCAATAAAGACTTATGGGCTGTGAGCGAGTAATGACTACTAATTACTCCTCGCTCTTATATATAGCTCATTTGCTGCGATAATTGTAAATATGGCGGACATAATACGTAATTATATAGAGAGACAAGACAATAATACAATACGAAAAGAAGAAGACCACGTTATTAAGGGATTTCGTATTTTCATTATATCTTCTTTTTCAGTCGGTCTCTCTTTACTGAGGATCGTGGTCACTGGACCACTTTAAGTGAACAATCTGCCTCTATCGACTCCGGTCCAAAGTTGCCATCACCACCTGCTGGAATTTGCTTGAAGACGTAGCTTCATTCACTTGGTCAGACCATCGTGTTGGCGACCGGCCTCGTGCTCTCTTTCCTTCGGTATTGCCAACAATGACTACGCTTTTCAAGGCTGCGATCTCCTCTTCGCAATATGTGGCCAAAGTTAGTCAAAATACGCTGTAAGCAAACAGTAGACGTTTCATCATATAACCTCCCTTTTTTCCATCATTGCATTGCAAAGCTACCTCACTTTTACACAGTTTGTCTCTTAACCGACTTCCCAAAAAGGAGGAGGTTCTATGTTCGACATTATGTTTGTTTTTTTTTTTTGTGTATGTTCACCGATATCTCCGTCAATTGTGGTACCGATTTTGAAAATTCTTTTTTTGTTTGAAAAAGTATGTTCCGACATTGGTCCCATTTTAATTTGGTGAAGATCTGATGAAGAACTTCAGAGATATACAACGGAACTCTTCAATAAATAACGGCAAATCTCTCGGGATTGCTGCAATCACATATCTGTTTATTGTTTATACTATTTCATAACATAACATCACGCCAGTACACTCTTAAGGGGTAAGCAGATCTCTCATTTCACCGTTTATGTACAAGTTTCATGAAATTCATTCCGGCGTTATAGGTACCTTATTAACTTGCCTATTAGGTAGATACAGCTATAAAGTGAAAAATAAAAAAACTTTTTTGCAAAAAAATACTACCGACTTCCAAATACAAAACTACAAAGTGAAATAAACTTTATTTTTAGAAGTTGGTGTCCATAACGCAAACAAATTGGTACCTACGAAAGATACCGATTTCTAAAAAATAAAGTTATTTTTTACATTGTAGTTTTGAATTTGGAAGTCGGTAGTATTTTTTTGCAAAGAAGTTTTTTTGGAAAGTATGATCGTCTTTTTACCCAACTACGGCGAAGCAAAAGGGAGGTTTATGTTTTTGACCGGTAAGTTTGTATGTATGTTTCTGTCAGTCTTTCCGCCATGCTTAATTTCATTGTCGACCCGTTTTGCTGTAGGTATGAGTCTTTTCCGCTCCCAGATTCCTCCTTAAATTATTTTAATGATATTGATTTTTAAACCTGTTCTATCATCACCAATTTACACCTATAATTTTTACTGACGAATGGTCGCAACAAGGTAGAGTAGAGTCCATTCCACTATCTTTACATACTACACCATTGTCAATTTAGCATGGCAATTGCGGCATTTCTTTATATAAAAGCTAGTTTAAGGCGCAGATACCGCTCAGTAGCTGATTTTAAAATGAGAATTACGTCTAAACGGCTTGTCTTATTTTTTTGGAAATTTATAGGTATGTTACATTATACCATTTTCTTAATAGGAATCTTAGGAATCTAAATCCTTGAAAAGAGACCTCCGCCGCTTTAATACCGAGTGGAATAAAGGTTTCTTCAAGGGATCTGGCTATTGGGCAAAACCAGCTCACGAAACTGAAGACCGATGATGGCAGGATCGTATCCGCCAAACCGGAGCTTCTGAGGGAAATCGAGACATTCTATGGGCAGTTGTACACATCAATCAGCAAGCCCGTTGCGATTCTAGCAAACGACCCAAGAGCTAGATTGACCCGACACTATACCGAAGATACCCTGGACGTCAGCCTTTACGAGAATATAATGGCTCTGAAACAGTTTAAAAACATCAAGGCGCTGGGTGATGACGGAATCACGGCTAAACTCCTGAAGGCGGGTGGAAAACTGGTCCTTAAGGCCCATCAAAAGCTGTTTGATTCCGTCATACTCGAGGGCAAAACGCCACAGGCATGGTGCAGTGGTGTGGTGGTACTCTTCTTCAAGAAGGATGACAATGCCCGGCTGAAGAACTATAGGCCCATCTCACTTCTTAGCCATGTCTACAAGTTGTTTTCAAAAGTCATCACGAATCATCTCGCGCACAGGTTTGACGATTGCTAGCCTCCCGAACAAGCCGGATTCCAAAAAGACTTTAGCACCGTAGACCACATATATACGCTGCGGCAGGACCGAAGAGTATAACCTGCCTCTCTGTTTAGCGTCTGTGGACTACGAGAAAGCCTTCGATTCGATCGAGACTTGGGCTATGCTGCATTCTCTCCAACGGTTCCAGATCGAATACCGGTACATTGAGGTGTTGAAGTGTTTTTACAAAAACGCTACCATGTCAGTCCGTCTTCAGGATCAGACCTTGAAACCAATCCTTCTCCAGCTCGGCGTGAGACAGGGAGACGTCGTTTCTCCGAAACTGTTCACTGCTGCGCTGGAGGATGTCTTCAAGGTACTGGACTGGATGGAGCTTGGCATTAATGTTAATGGCGATTACATCACTCACCTTTGGTTTGCCGACATGACATGACATAGTGGTCATGGCTGATACCATGGAGAGCCTCAGTAAAATGCTCGATGACCTCAGTAGAGCTTCCGAAAGAGTGGGTCTTAAATTGAACATGGACAAAACCAAGGTCATGGTGAATGCCCGTGTAACACCCACTCCTATCAAGATCGGAGACTCTACACTCGAAGTTGTAGACGATTATGTCTACCTGGGATAAACGGTAATGGTTGGGTAGATCCAACTTCGAGAAAGAGGTCAACCGTCGAATCCGACTCGGCAGGGCGGCGTTTGGGAAGTTGCGTGGTATCTTCTCGTCCAATTTACAGCAGTGTCTCAAGACAAAAGTCAATGACCAGTGTGTGTTGCCAGTGATCTCCTATAAGACCGAGACGTGGTCGCTCACAATGAGCCGGCACATTGCTCGCAGAACGGATGGCCGATGGGGCCGAAAAGTTCTGGAATGGTGACCGCGAACCGGAAGACGATACGTTAGAAGGCCTCCCACTAGGTGGACCGATGACCTGGTTAAGGTTGCGGGAAGGCGCTGGATGCGAGACGCACGGGAACGGGCAATGTGGCGACACCTGGGGGAGGCCTATGTCCAGCAGTGCACGTCTTTCGGCTGAAATGATGATGAATCTTAGGAAAACTTTTAGTTTCACTCGTATAAGTTAGTGTAATTAATTTGTAAATTTATTTCTAACACAGACAAAAAATTGGCAATCGCACGAAAAGGGTATTTTACAAGTAATTAAATTTTATTTAAGCCTTGTTTTTTAAGTCATAGTTCAATAATAAGGAAAATTCAAAAAACTACTGAATTTTGAGTCGCGTGGGTACTGTGCTTATTTTAAAACGTGTGCGCGTTCCATCAAGGTCGTTGGCGACTGGCATCGTCTTAAATATTTCTGGATGAAAGTAAGCATATGACACGCAGCAACAGTTTAGCTTTATGCTTTGAATTTTCGAAATCGGATCAGGAATGCCAGATATTACCTATTACAAACAAACACACAATTTTCTTTATACCCTAGTGGTATAAAGTGCTTTGTTATTTCAGATGCAACTTGTTTCCAAAGTGCAATGACCATTCCACCTTCTTAGTTCTTATTCGAGGTATACGAGTAGGTACCTACACACATTGATACCAAATGACTTATCTATCCCAAAGAAATAACTCTGATTGGTGAAGCACCTACATAAACCCTGTACTCAACTAGTCGGATTATGAGATAAAAGTTTGGGGTCCACTCCTCGATTACCTGAATCACCGCGCCACCGCTTTGTTCCAAGGGATTTAGTTCAGGAGAGCTGTTTTAGTTTTAAACCCAATCTATTCTATTTCGAAATATTGTTCTGATTAATGATTAGGTACCTACGCAGCTACGGTAAAAAGGTTGATCAGTAGTTTGATAGTTTAAGCTTTTCAGTTTTGTTTTCCTGAAGGATTCGCAAGTAGTGGCGTGAAACCGGGAACGATGATAAGTGAGGAGAGAGGTCTTTGACCAGCTCTGGGATTGTACTGGCTGTAAAAATAATGATTTTCAGTTTTGACGATGTGGCTGATTCTAGTCATTCTTTTCTTGAGTCTGGTGCGCGTACACTTGAATATAATTACCTATTTCAGAAAGCAACCCCCTATGCAACGGGCTGATATCAAGTAGGATCTCAAGTAAATGCTGAAACTAATTAAACAAAACATTTCTGCCAAAACATTTGATTAGAAAAAATTCCCACTCAAAAGCTGTACACACCTTTGACATACTATGACTGCAACGACAGACAAGAGGTCAGTGAAACTGTACACGTTAAATTATGCTCATATATTATATTATAGCAAGGTAGGTGATAGACAGTGTCCTTCGCTCTGATCATCTGTTTAACCAGGTAAGACTTCTGTCTCGAAGATTTGAACTCTCACTCACGTCGTTAACTTTTTTTAATTAAACGATAGGCTCGCGTTTGACTACTACCTAGCTACTATCAGGTAACAAAGACTCCTGCAGGGAATTACCTGGCCTACAATTTGTAAGTCGTAGCCTCCTTAGCTGTACGCACAATTAAATTATTCGCAAAACGCCATGTGCCGATGGCGCATTTCCGTACGTCTTGTAGTCCGAACATGGAAAGGGTTAGGCAGAATCAAATTGTGCAGATTTTTATTTATCGTTAGGCTTGCATTACGCATACTTCCCGGAATGTAACCGACAAAAACCGACGGGCTGCGACTTGGTAGTAAAGTTGCTGCAAATCACGAGTGCATATTGTGACTTATACAATTTGACAAAAGGTTTAATTTGCAGACGCAAGCTCGTGAAATGCAACAACTTTATAGAATCCAAACACTGGCCGGCCAACTTATAGACATACAGGAAGGTACATAGGGTAGTGGCCTAAGGCTTCTCATTATAGTCTGGCCCGAGTCCAGACCAGGGCAATGGAGGACGCACTTTACATGATATATTAGCCCTGTTTGTTTGCAGACAATTATTCTAACTCGCTCTGTGTAAATGTATATGTAGGCAGATACTTATTGGTATTTAGTCATGAATGTGTGTTAATAGGCTTGTAAAGGCGGTGACTTAAATTGTATAGACATAATACCTGTATTGATTAAAACATACTGTTTATTTACCTACCTATATTAGAGCGCATATCAATGTCGCTTTGTCTAAGTGTCTAGACTCTAGAGGCTCTGGTATCAGCAGATCGATACCAATCGGTTAGTGTATTTGACTTCAACAAAAGGGTAAAGCCCAAATCCATAGGATAAACGAGCTATGTGCAAACAAAAATAAATCGAATGAAACTCATAATCTTCAAAATTATTATCTGTACTTGTTAAAAATATTAATTGTTGTTAATTATTAATTGTTAAAATTATTATCTGCACTTGTTAACATTCTAGGTTTTTCAGTCCAAGAAAAAATGAGTTTTTGCTTTTGAAATAAGAACAGGAATGATGTTTTAACATGAGAAAAAATTATTCAGGTCTTATTTGATTGGTCAGTCGTCAGTCGTCAGACAGTCGTTATGAGAAAAAAATCCTGTTAAAACTGATGATACTGTAAACAAATAGAAGAATCTCGATGTTATTTCCGGATCATTTTGTATTATTCATGTTTGATCAAGTTTATGGTATTTAACAATTAGATTTCGCGGCAATTCGATTCCGACAACTCCACAACTTACAAGTCCAAGAGCAAACGAAGCGAGCTCGGGAAAAATTTCAAAATCGGTTTACAATTGACGAAGAAATCGGCAAAAATACATAAAAAAACATACATACAGTTGAACATAGAACCTCCTCCTTTTTGACAAGTCGGTTAAAAATAAGTGCCCGATGCAGGACTTCGTCGACTTATGTACCTACCTTATGACCGTAGTGTAAAGCTGATTTCACATTAATTTAAATTATGTTATTGTTAACTAGATCAGAAATCGTATGACATTATTATGAACATTATAATTTGTAACCATTAGTTTAAGTGTACGTATAACTAAAGATAATATAAAATGAAATAATATCTCATGAAGTTATATCACTACTATGGTTAACAACATAGGCGATTATAACAAATGAAAATTATCATCGTCAGCCTTTTAATGTTCCCACTGCTGGGACACACGCCTCCTCTCTGTGAGAGGGATTGGGCCGTAATCCACCACGCACGCCCATTACGGGTTGGTGGATATCACATGTCTTCGAATTTTAGGTTCTAGGACGTACCGGTTTCCTCACGATGTTTTCCTTCACCGTTTTGACCGTTTTGAGAGCAGTGGCGATGAATTAATTTATACAAACTAAAGCGCCTGCCTGGGTTTGAATCCACGACGAAAATTGCAAATGTGCGGGACGGACGTGATCGATCAAGGCCCCAGGCTGACTGAAGGTTGTAAGGCTTCAGCTTGAACGCGTTGACGCCCCTTGCACCTATTGTTCAGTTGTCTTCGAGCAAGTACTGACCCTGCAGTGGTTGGAAGGCTGCCAAGGATGTTGAGGGGAAGGCGTGATGTCCAGTTCAGAAAAAAAGTCAGGTTTTCATGTCCAAAAGCGACGTCTCTTCATGGTCTCCGTTACGCAAAGTGACGTGGATTTAATATTTAGAAATAATGGCTATGATTAGGACGGTGCCTCAGCGCACTATCCTACTACCACACTTGACCGTAACGAGGACCTCAAAACAACGACCGCGCATAAACTTTAATTAACAAATTAATACCTTACGGCTAGTCGCTGAAAACCGACAGAAACCCCCCTTCTACTGAACCGATTTTGATGAGACTTGTGTCTCTGGATAGGTCTCGAGAAGACCTTCCCTCCGAACCTTGGTCCAGGTTCATATCTGCTACCTTCACGGAGCCCTTGCGTGGAGAACGCCTAATAAGGGGAATTTCAGTCAGTTTGTAGCTTTATATGCTACTTTACAATACAATGGTGCACTTTAGTGCCAGGGTACCAGCGAGGGACTTGTAGCCCTACTCCTGGACCATCGATCTGTGACAGTTTCACAGCTTCATCTGTCACCTTCACGGGCACAGCCACATGAAAGTGCGAAAACATAGCTTCTGTGCCTGTTTTCGGCATATTCAGCGAGTTTGTACTCGAGCTGGTGGGCGGATCCGCATTCACCAACCGTCATCGGATAGCCCTCGCGATGGGCTACCCCATGGTGGAAGTCCGGTGGATACAGCTCCAACCCTCGATCCAGTATTCACTCTGATGTGGTCGATGATGCGAGAAAACCATGGAACCTCTTACTATATTAAGTCGGTTAGTTCCCTAACCACCAGAGCTAGGCTCCTTCCAAAAATGTGGTTGGGAAGCTGGAGAATTGGGCTATCGAATGGTAGTACCCTGATGGGTGTACCACCAGCCCTTCTGGGACTTCTGATGCCGCGAAGTGGCCGAAATAGAAAATATCGTGTTGTTCCACGGCTTTAACGCCTCTGTATGTGTATGTGTAGCTATATATTAGCTATGTGTTGTGACTGAGTCCAGGCGTGTGCCCGAGGGTCCCCAAAGGTAATGCTTCAGATAGCATATCAATAATCCTTCAGGCACCAAGTGTGTCTGAAGGTAGTGGGCCCTCTGGCAGACGCGTAGAAACGTCCATGCTGGCACATACAGACACATTATTTCAAGTAAGTAATATCTATGTACTAGAATTACATAGATGCCATCTATATATAGGGCCTGGACACAGTTCCAGGTCACCTAGAAGCGCTAAAACGCTTATAACCAAAATTCTATTCACTTACTTGAGCAAAAATGCATGTATTTACCATCTCAGAGTGAAACTGTTTTAAACCTGGCTATGTACTGTTATTATGTACAGTTTTTCAGTCATAGCACCAAGGTATACTATCTAGAACACCTAGGTGGTGTTTCCTAACAAAATAAATGTGTAAGGTAAATAATACGATTGGTAGGTGGGCAGAGCGCACCTATCGATACTTGCGACCCGGCCATTTTCGGGGGGTCCAAAAAACGTAAACAAATATTTTTTATTTGCTTAAAATACTACTTACACATTTTATCTATAGTATATTAATTCTAATTATACTAGATAACCGTATTTTAGGTACTATAGGCTATTATAAAGCCCTCAAAACGCTATTCTAAAATACCAAATTTGTCTGCTTACGCGCCAGACTATATATATCGTGCACCGCCATCTGACTGCTCCTCGCACTCACCACCAGCCGTCGCCCCGAGAGGACGTCCCGCTGCCGCCCGCCGCTCTCGCCGCCCCCACCGCGCGCCCCGCCGCGCCCCTCTCCCCGACTCGTCGCGCCACTGCGTGACGTCACTGCGGTCGCCGCGTCTCCGCGCGCCGCCCACAGGTGTCGCTACTAGTAACTTCGGTTACTAGTAGGGACATCTTTTTTGGCCCCTTCCGGGTTAAAACCACGACTTAGTGGTCCTTGGTGGAAACCTAACGGTGTTAACTAAGCCAAGTGAAGTGGTGACCCGCCCACTTGCCAAGTCCCGTCTGGACACGGCAGTCAGAAGGAGTCGGGAGCAGGGTAGTTGGCCTTGGTAGATAGCCTAGTCAACCCCTGTCTCTGCCCCACAGCGATTCACCTGGCACGGTCGGGTGTCTCAACCCCGACGTGCCAGACTTTCGGTACACAGGAGGAGGGTGGCCCACCTTCGGTGGGTTCACCGGTACCCTAGGACCCCTGCCACCCAATAAGATTGGTGGCAGGATAACAAGCTTAGGGCTCACCAGATACTCACCTCCCAGTCTAACCCGGCTGGGAGGGTAGGATTCACACATCCCCGGGCCCATCCACCCGGGGAATAAGGTTATCAGCCCCTTAGTAGTTTTTAATCTTTTTTCTCTTCTCCTTGTTCTGACTCTATCGACAACGATGCATCCCGTTGAGGCGTTGATAGAGCTCGTCAAGGACTTTATGTCGGACGATCCCAGTCCGCGTCATGAAAACCAGGCCCGATTTAAGATCATTCTTTCATCTCTTGCCAGATGTGCACCTTACAGTGCCCCTGCCCCCCCGCCCTATTCTGACGTAAGTCAGCTCCCTGTTAATGTGCAAAATGCCATTAAAACCATTAAGGAGAGGTTCGCTCAGGACTGTCATCTCCGAGGTAGACTCGCCTGTCCTTTTGGCACAGTGTTAGAAGCACTAGTACCAAACATATATCCGACCGTAGAGGATGTAGTGGAACCTGAACCTAGCATGGCCCCCGTGTCATGTGAGGCGAAGGATTCTCCAAGATCCCCATCCCCACCCGTCAGGCCCACTTCCGGGCCTAGATCACCCACCCTTTCCCAGGGCGAGGTTCAGGCAAATAGTGCCACTAAGCCAGATCCGATTCCCTCTGAGAGGGACCGTAGCCCATTAAAGCCCCAGACTTCGGCTGCTAAGCCTCGCCCTCCTCGTAGGATGTCCGCCCGTCTTCAGTACAAAAAGTACAAAGAGCGCGTAGCAGCTATGCACTCAGAATCTAGGTCCAAATCAAATACTTGGGTCGATGAGGAGCATGACTCTCCCATCGAGATGGACACAGCCCTAAGTACCGACGATGAATGGGCAGCAGTAGCTGTCCACATCGATCAGGTCATAGAAAATCCCCCAGTTGACCCCAGTAATAACCCCGATTTGTCAGAGGACTATGCCACCATGTCCTCTTCTTCTGACTCTAATGATGACAGAGAATTCATTCTCCACTCTGGAGGAAAGAGGAAAATGAGGAAAAGTCCCCCTCACCTCTCCCCAGCCAGTTCTGCCGCCGGCATTGCCCGACAGGCAACCCTCCCCCGCCCCCGCCCCCGCTAGTCCTTCTCAGCGGTCAAACCGCTCGCCTAGCCCTATGGTAGTAGTAAATAATACTACCACTAGGAAGCCTCCTCCTCCTCCACCCATTTATCTTCAAGATAAAGGGAAATGGAGCGACATTTCAAGCGCCTGTGTAGCGCGTAAAATTAATTTCACCAAGGCCACTGCATGCCAACAAGGCATCAGAATTCAGGTCCCCACTCCCAATGATTATCGAGCTTTGACTCGTTTTCTAAAAGACAGGAAAGTATCTTTCCATACTTACTCCCTTCCGGAGGAAAAGTACACTAGAGTTATCATTAAGCGCGTTCCGAAGGAAATCCCGACGGAAGAAATCCGAAAGGATTTATTAGCGCAAAAAGTCCCTGTGTCAGAGGTCCACCGATTGCATAAAGCAAGAGGCGGAGATCTCTACGACATGGTCCTTGTCGTGTGTTTCCCCTTCCAGGGTCACAATCCCATTTTCAATGTTAGAACTGTATGTAACTTGTCAGGCATTTCCATTGAAAAGCCATACCGTCCCCATCTCGTTGGTCAGTGTCACAACTGCCAACTCTACGGTCACTCTCAGACCAATTGTTTCGCTCCTCCCAGGTGCGTTAAGTGCTTGGGAGAGCACAATACCAAGGAATGTTCCCGTCCAAAAGACCGATCACAATGCACGGAGCCTCCCAGCTGCGTGCTTTGTGGACAAGTCGGGCACCCGGCTAATTACCGTGGTTGCCCTAGAGCCCCCAAACTTGCGCCTAAAATGGCCAAGCGTAATGACGCGCGCCAAGCGCGTCAAGCCCCTACCACTCAACTCCCCCCCAGACTAGCCCCTCAGAGGCCTTCACCCTGGGGTAAGCTGAACCACCAAAGTGTGGCTCCTCAGTCTTGCTCCCAGCCAATTCCAGCGCTGATGGCTACTCCCATCGCAGCGCCAATTATTATCCCCGACTCAATGCCCCCCGCCGCCCCTATGGCCGCCCCTATGACCGCACAAAGCCAGAAGGTGGCTTCCACCACCCCTGCTGCTAAGTGCCAGCCCCCTGTCGCCCCCTCCGGGCAAAAGCCATATATATGCGTTGGTATAAATATAATTAGCGCGTACTCCATTTTTATGACCCCTCAAGCCCGTGCTCTGGATGCTGAAATCCGGAATGCGGGCTCTCTCCTTCCCGCTGAATGCGCCAACCTCTTTTCGAGGTATGAGTCCATCACTGAGGAGCTCGATAGCCTTATCTACAAGGACGGTCAGTGGGTTCGTAAATAGTACGAACCCGCCGTTCATACAAAATTAACTTACATATTCGTTCCGTCCTCACCGCAGAGGCTCGTCGCGTAATCCTTTTCGATTCTATAAGCTAGCCCGCGTGCTGAGCCATAGTTAAATGCAAGTCAGATATTATTGGAGTTTCTTGTCCGTTCTTCTCCACGTAGGCTTTTCCGAACGGATGGTAGAATCACTTTATCAGATCCGGCCTTTGCCATCCCCCAAGCGACGCCCTGAGCCGAGGTCCGACCCCAACTGGGGTAGCCCTTAGCGCTGTCGCTTTAGGTTTAGTACTTTGAAGCCTGGCCGGAGGCTAAGAGATTAGTCTCCACAGGGAAGTCCGGTTAAGCATATGTCGGTCACTTTGACTGTTTGCGAGACGCCAATCAAAAAAAAAAAAAAAAAAAAAAATCTGACTGCTCATTTCGAACTAAACTGTCATGGCGGTAGGTCGTGTTTACGGAATTTGACTTGTTTTGATTTTGCTTTCTTTCCGTAACTACCGCATTTAGTATGTATGTAACGATTCTAATTTACTCTTTAGACCCCATATTTACTTAATACATACTCATATACACTAAAACATAATGTTTAGTACCTCAAAAAGTGGTCGAAATTTTATGTTTGAAAAAACTATAAAAGAAAAATTCTCGTCTAAAACTGTTTAGTACGAGCTAGCGCGCTGGGGTAAGCAGACGTATGTTTGTTCATAACATTTTATATTTACAACAAACTATACTAATATTGTTTGTGATGCCCCGTCGCGAACAGTATCATTAGATATGATTTGCAATAAAAAAATGAGGGTTATCTATTAGTTATAATTTTATATCTGTATTATATTTGTTAAGGTAGTTACCTATAATAGTACACTCATATCCAAGATCCGACACACATAAATGCAAAATTGACAGTTTTATACACCATAACAATATTAAAATCATTTTGTCGAATTAAATGTTAATAACGAATACGACTGTTTCCTTTGGTAGTGTGATTATATTGTTTAAGGATATAACTGACGTTGTGTTGCAACATATATTACCAAAATAGTGTACTAGGTATACTCTGTTTTTCCTCAAACCGACAGCTCGTGAACAAAGAATTATGGTTGAAGCTATGATTTTAGTCAGTAAGTAGGTACCAAAAATGAATGATAAGGTTATTTTTTAATTAGAATTTATAATAAAGGAAGAGAATGTACTTAATAAAGAAATAAATTGTAACCGAATAGGTAAGAAGTCCAGTCAGGAATCCAGTTAGGGATGCATACTAATATTATAAATGCGAAAGTAAATATGTTTGTTTGTTTTTTTTTTTACGATTAAACGGCTGAACTGCTGTTGACGAAGTTTGGTATGGAGATAGTTTGAATCGCTGGGAAGTACTTAAGATAGATTGTTATCCCAGTATTGTGTTCCCTTGGTATGATTTAGTACTTTTATGCAGGCAGAAACTATTATATTTCTGCATCATTATTATTATTAGAAATTACCATTCAACTATAACATAATAATACTCAGATAAGTCGCTTCCAATTTTATTCAAATTTCTTTAGTAAACGTTTCATAAAGCAGACAATTTAAGAAATAAACTTAGAAAATTTTCGGATTGTCAGAATATCAGCTGCCGGTTTTTACTAAATTTGCCTCTCTTAGTAAATTTCCATTGTCAGTTTTATCATAATTTTAAAATCAGCATCATCACACATTTGTCAATAACCGAGCAGCTCAACTCAGAATTTAAGGAGCTCAACGATTCGACGAACAATACCAAAGAAAGGACATTCGGGTAGGCCGCATAAACTACTCAAACTGCCAGACCATGATTAGAAACTAAGATAAATTTAAATTAAAACAAAAATAAAAAGGGGAAAGACAAATGGAACAAATGGAGTTGTATAAAGCACCTCTTAAATTTTGTATCCTTTTGAAGACGAATTCACGATTAGCTGCAGCAAATCCTGATGTCTTGCAAAAATCAACAAGTTCGTCATATGCTTGGTTTCTCATAATCGAAATTTTCGACAAAAAGTAAGGACTATTAAGACATGCAACGAAGCGAAAATAAATCATGTTGTTAATATTTTTTTAAGTGTTAGTCATACGAAAAAAACATATTTCACAAATAATGTACATGAATCAATAATAAATATATATCTTTTCAAACTTTTTCACCTAGCTGTTTTACGGCACTAAAACGGCGTGAGGGCCTTAACGTAGCCTTTTCTCTAACCCAAAAAAGATAAAGATAAATATCCTATCCACCGTCAAAACCTCACAGCATGGCAACCCTAGAAGATTGGACACATGACCTGAGTGGTGTGTTTCCGGAGATTACGCCGCGTTTGATGTACCGCCTATTATCAGATCATGAACACTTAGCCGCAAGACCCTGAACTACGGTCGTAAGCACTTAATTACAGCTAGGAAACGCTTTTACACTATGAACCTAATTATTTTCTAAGATAGAAGTGAAGGTTAGGTTTAATTAAGATGCTAAGTAGTGTTTATTTGGTTTATGCTAGATATTTTCTCGGTTTTATTATTTTGTATAAGTTGAGGACTCATAGAACATAATGCTTGAGACAGCTTTGGTATATATGGAAGATTATAAAGTATCTGACTGATAGAACATCAGAAATCGTGCGTAAATCCAAACGTACAACCATTGCACTGCTGAATGGGGTCGTCAGCGTCACCCACATTGTCATTTTGCCACTAGTAACTCTAAGTCACGTACATAGGCAGCAGAATTAATTTTCTTTACTGCAATGCGGCCGGTAGAGGTGCTTCATAAGTCAAAATTGAATGCAAATTATTACTTTGGATGTCCCTAGGGTTACCAACTTTTTTTACAAGGCACAATTAGTTGAATTCCTTGCCGGAGTCTGTTTCCCGATAGCTACAAGCTCGGGGTCTTTAAGTCAAGAGTGAATAGGTTAATTATAGGCAAGCCTGCTACACCGTCGACCACATCATTACCATTAGATGAGGTCAAGCACAAGCCTATCAATAAATAAATAAAAAATAAGAGAAAAATAAATGTTTGATGATAAAGCGGAGAAATAAAGAGTACCTACATACTTCATTCTACATTTTTTTTAAAATAACGTTTTGCGCAATATAAGCATTTCTGGTTCGTTTTAAAAATGATTGTATGATTGCTAGACATCAGATTTTTGCTTCTCATCGCTTTGCAATAAGTGAATCACAGGAATTCATTTCCATTGACTTTAAAATCTGAAACCAATAAATATAGTATCATATTGTACTCTATTGCTTTTGTAGATTACAAAATACGTAGAAGAGAAAAAGAGTACAATACACTTTATTTAATTACGGTTGGCAACCCTAGATATCCTCAGAGCAATAGGCCGCATTTCGTATAGGAACATAATTCAGTCACCGACCTGTTATAGTGGCGCATAGCGCAACAATTAGTGGGCAAGCCGGCAATTTTGCCCACAGTGCGATATTGCTAATAATGGAATGGCATTCGTACGGCTAAGCGCAGTGTGAAGCACTGCGGAGCCTCTATGCACAATTTAAGAGCGAGTTAATGTTAGCATTCGTAAGGCGGCTGGCTGTTGCGATGCGGTTAACTAAATTGTTTTGTGTTTGCTGGGTATTCAGAGTTTGTATGAGGGATTAAATATACGGGGAATCACGTATCTACCTATATTGAGAATTAGCCCAACCTTTAAAAAGGTTTATAAAGGACTTTGGAAAATAATTAAAAACACCCATACCATTTTATCTGTTAGCAACCAAAAGGGTCCACAGATACTGGCATACAAAAAAAAACACACTTATTCGCCAAGGCAAGCATTACAAATTGCGACGCGGTACTTATTAAGATATTAATATTTATGCTATATTAAATCTCATAATCATATTTCAGTATGCTGCTCACAATGGTTCCAAGCCTTTATTTAAACAAACGCACGTTGACACAAATAAAGGCAGAAGTCATCTTAGCCAGAAATAAATATTTGCCATCAGACAATTTTGCGAACTGAAATGTTTGTAGACAAAAATAAACACGAAAAAATCTTTTTCTTTCTTAAAAGGGTAAAAAGTAAACCTGCGGGCTTTGTAGATTGTATTTATCTGCCTGTGGCAAGGAGGATTGGCAAAGATGTCCGTAGGTAGGCTGTTGTTAATAGGGCACATTGATAAAACATTTAAAAAGGAAAAAAGAAGAGTCATGCAGCCATGGTATTTTTGCTTTAAAATATGGAATTTAATTCTTAAAATACATAGAGTGAGATTTTATAATTTTATCCTAAAATATTGATAGTGTGATAGTTACTTGTACAGTATTCGATGTGTTTTGTAGGTTTTTGCAGTTTATTGTTGGTTCGACTCGTATATAGTTTCCAAAAAATATATTTACTTCGTCACTTAGATTACCAAAAAATATTGGACACCAATTTTTTATTTTTTCGTATTTCTTTGTAAACCGTTTTCCCGGTAGGAATTTATTATAATTTCCTGTGGAAGCCATAATTCGATCGTCATATATTATCTTGACTTAAAACATAGGATGCGATTTTTATACGGCGGTAGTACCCTTGGGATAATATCCGTCTTTCACGCGAGGACAGAACCTGGTATTTTTTATACCTATGCTGTTCATGGTCACTTTGTTAGTGTGCAAGTGTAGTGATCCACGCTCGTTCTTTTTCTGTAAGTACAAGAAGAGCTGTGGGGAAATTGCGTAACATATAAATTCATGGAGTCGATAGTAATCTCTTTCGTTTTATCAATTTAAAAGTAACCTAGTCATTGTGTTTTACGCTGTCGAGTAGACATATTTTTAAACTTAGCAATGGATATGGGATTCCTTTCGATTGTGACTTAGTGAGTTACTTATTTAGGGTGCTGCTTTAGATTTAAATAGTGGGTCTATTTAGCAAAATAATCACACATTTAAGTTTGTAAATAGAGTAAATCATGGTCAAAAGGTACCACATTCCCAATGCAGGTTACAAAAGAAAGATTTTAAAAAAGAAAGGAAAGAAAGTACTCTAGGTAGTCTATTGGTGTACTATTTATATATAAAATAAATACATATATATATAAATATACCATATATAAAAATATATACAGTTATAAGTATGGAACAAAAACATAGAAATCAAGAAAACAACTACTAAAGAGAGAGGTAGTGATTCTTTACCATAGTTTTAAAAATGGGCAGAGATTGAGCACGCCTTATTGACACAGGCAAAGCATTCCACAGTCGCACCGCTTAAACCGTAAAAGATTTGTCGTAAAAGCTGGTGGAATGCATCGGCATCTCTAGTCCCAAGTTTTCCGATGACCTAAGGTATCTATTACGAGTATGTGTGTCATGAAGGAACTTGAAACGTTCTTTGAGATAAGAGGGGGTTGTAGGATTGTATAGAATACTGTAAAGCAGAAATAAAATATGAGAATCCCGGCGAAGACGTATGGGAAGCCATTTGAGCTTTGTCCGAAATTCAGAAATGTGATCATAGTTGCGCAAGCCGAATATAAATCTTATGCAAAGGTTTTGAAGACGCTCAAGTTTATCTAGTTGTACCTGGGTGAGATCGAGATAACTGACATCAGCATAGTCAAGGATTGGAAGCAAAAGGGACTGTGCAAGCCCAATTTTAGTGGCAGTGGGAAGAAAGTTCCGCAATCTTCTAAGGGACCTGGCAGATGCAAAAATTTTGCGGCTTACGTCCTGAAGCTGCGGACCCCAAGACAGATATCTGTCGATCCAAACCCCATGGTTCTTAACCTTCTCACTTATTGGAATAGTAGTTCTGTTAAATTGTACCAGAGGAAGTTGTGTCCAATTTACTTTTGGAATCATTCCAGAGCTGCCAACAACTATGACCTGGGTCTTCGACAGATTTACCTGAAGCCCATTTGCCTCAGTCCATTCACAAACTGTTGCCAAATCCTTATTTATTGTATTAATTGCATCAGCTAACTCTGCAAGGGCAGCTTGTTTGTAGATTTGTAAATCGTCTGCATACAGGTGGTAGGAGAAGAGAAGCTTTTTGGAGATAGCGTTTATAAATATTGCGAAGAGTAAAGGAGATAAAACGCCACCCTGAGGTACATCGGCAGTTGTATAACACCAAGAAGAGTTAGATTCTTCTATGCATATACGTTGTCGGCGGCCATACAGGTATATGAGATATGTTAAGCGACCGAAGTATGCCAAGCAGGATATCGAAATCGACAATATTAAATGCATTACTAAAATCTAGCAAGCAAAGAACCGTCAGATGTCCTCGTTCCATGCCTAGCCGTATGTCATCCGTAACGTTCACTAAGGCAGTAGCTGTGCTGTGACCAGGAAGAAAACCGGATTGAAAAGGATTCAAAATCAAAATCTCACATTGGCCTACATGGGCACTTATAAAACGTCGACAAAAGGTGCACGGTTCGGGTTGGTCGTTTCCTATGGAGAAGAACCGGCAAGAAACTCCATGGTTACTCTTTTAAAAATGGTTTGGTTTTACAATATTTCCATGTTACAGCATTAGTACTTAGACATGGGGGGACAACGTAGGCCCGACTACGGGTCCATATTGATCTTTTACCATGTCTTTACCATCTTTGTAATACAGTGAAACCTGGTTAAGTGAGACATCAAGGGACCTGCAATATTGTTTCACTTATAGAGGTATTCCACTTATCCAGTGTCTCAGATATCCAGGTATAAATAAATATCTGTCTCATTTACAGAGGGTTCCATTAATAGAGGTCAGAATACAGGTTATTTCAGTTATAGAGGTGCGACCCATGTTAGGAAACACTGTTCAAGTTCAGGATATTCTGATAAACGTACACGTTTTAGTTTTCCTTGACCTTCAGAACATTATGATTGAATTTTATGTTTATTCTGAATTATTATACAAAGAGTAAATTTTGGGCACATTAAATTCGAAACAAACTTCATCGCGTGTCTTCCCACTTTCATAAACGGATATTAACTTCAGTGTAACTGATAAAGATTGTAGCTTTCGTTTTGACATTTTTCAAATAAACATCCGTAAGGATAGTAAAGCGAACCTAAAACTGGAGGTCATTATGGCTCAAAACTACTTACGTAGTTAAGTGCGGAATTTGCGGGTAGAATTAGTAAGTAAACAAACAAAACGACGTTATCTCAGTTACAGAGGTTTATGCATATAAAATTCACTCGTTGTCTCAGTTATAGAGGTTACTATGGTGATAAATCGAAAGAACGAATTCCAGATATAGAGGTTTGCTTCGTCCCACTAACAGGGGTAATTCAGTGCCAAAGTGTTGGCAACTCAGCATGAGTTCCAATTTTGGAGGTTTCTCACTTATCCAGGTCCCACTTAAGCAAGTTTCACTGTACGTATGGAATGCAATAAAGTATTGAGTATTGACTTATGACAATAAGTCGTAAGAAACTAAAAAAATAAAATAAAAGGATTATATATTTTATAAAAAAGTTAACAAATGTTAACTAGCATCTAGAAGGCCTACAATGTTCACACATTCACAAAACAATCGGTAAAAGAATCTATACAAAGGTAAAAACAAAGATTCAGCAGACTATTCTTACAAAGAAAAGCACTAAGCTGATTGTGGACAAGGCGTTCAAGGACTTTGGAGAGGAACGGCAAGATGGAGATAGGACGGTATTCGGAAAAGGAAGTAAGATGGACCTTTTTGGGTAAAGGAGTGATTTTGGCCTCTTTCCAAGCTGATGGAAAGACCCCATGGGATATTGAGTAGTTAAGGATATAGCAAAGGACAGGAAGGATTTCGTCGAGGACAGGTAGTATCATTTTTCGTCTGACACAATCACTGCCAACTGCGTTAGAGTTAATTGACACTATGCTCTTCTTAACATCACAATCAGAAAATTTACTAAAAATAAATGGGGAACGATCCGGAGTTGGAAGGTTTGAAAGATAGCTCAAAGTAGTTGCTTTCAAGGTCCCATTACATGAGGACGAAGACGAGAAGTGCTGATTTAGTTGATCAAGATCAAGGTCTTTAGGAATCGATACTTGGCGAGATTTCCCAACTCCTATCATCATCATTTCAGCCGAAAGACGTCCACTGCTGGACATAGGCCTCCCCCAGGCGTCGCCACATTGACCGATCCCGTGCGTCTCGCATCCAGCGCCTTCCCGCAACCTTAACCAGGTCATCAGTCCACCTAGTGGGAGGCCTTCCAGCGTATCGTCTTCCGGTTCGCGTTCGCCATTCCAGAACTTTTCGGCCCCATCGGCCATCCGTTCTGCGAGCAATGTGCCCTGCCCACTGCCACTTAAGTTTGGCAATTCTTCGGGCTATGTCGGTAACTTTGGTTCTGCTGCGGATATCATCATTTCTGACGTGATCACGCAAGGAAATTCCGAGCATAGCCCTCTCCATTGCCCTTTGGGTGACTTTGAGCTTTCTGATAAGGCCCATTGTGAGCGACCACGTCTCGGTTCCATAGGTGATCACTGGCAACACACACTGGTCATAGACTTTTGTCTTGAGACACTGCGGTAAATTGGACGAGAAGATACCACGCAACTTCCCGAACGCCGCCCAGCCGAGTCGGATTCGACGGTTGATCTCTTTCTCGAAATTGGACCTACCCAACTGGACCGTTTGTCCCAGGTAGACATAATGGTCTACAACTTCGAGTGTAGAGTCTCCGACCTTGATGGGAGTGGGTGTTACATGGGCATTCACCATGATCTTGGTTTTGTCCATGTTCATTTTAAGACCCACTCTTTCGGAAGCTCTACTGAGGTCATCGAGCATTTTACTGAGGCTCTCCATGGTCTCAGCCATGACCACTATGTCGTCGGCAAACCGAAGGTGAGTAATGTACTCGCCATTAACGTTGATGCCCAGCCCCCTCCAGTCCAGAACCTTGAAGACATCCTCCAGCGCAGCAGTGAACAGTTTCGGAGAAATGACGTCTCCCTGTCTCACGCCGCGCTGGAGAAGGATTGGTTTCGAGGTCTGATCCTGAAGACGGACTGACATGGTGGCGTTTTTGTACAAACACTTCAACACCTCAATGTACCGGTAGTCGATCTGGCACCGTTGGAGAGACTGCAGTACAGCCCAAGTTTCGATCGAATCGAAGGCTTTCTCGTAGTCCACAAACGCTAAACATAGAGGCAGGTTATACTCTTCGGTCTTCTGTATAACCTGCCTCAGCGTATGTATGTGGTCTACGGTGCTAAAGCCTTTTCGGAATCCGGCTTGTTCGGGGGGCTGGAAATCGTCAAACCTGCGCGCGAGACGATTCGTGATGACTCTTGAAAACAACTTGTAGACATGGCTAAGAAGTGAGATGGGCCTATAGTTCTTCAGCCGGGCATTGTCGCCCTTCTTGAAGAAGAGTACCACCACACCCCTGCACCATGCCTGTGGCGTTTTGCCCTCGAGTATGACGGAATCAAACAGCTTCTGAAGGGCCCTAAGGACCGGTTTGCCACCCGCCTTCAGGAGTTCGGCCGTAATTCCGTCATCACCCGGCGCCTTGTTGTTTTTGAGCTGTTTCAGAGCCATCCTAATCTCGTACAGGCTGACGTCCGGGATATCTTCGGTATAGTGCCGGGTCAATCTAGCTCTTGGGTCGTTTGCTAGACTCGCAACGGGCTTGCTGATCGATGTGTACAACTGTCCATAGAATGTCTCGATCTCCCTTAGAAGCTCCGGTTTGGCGGATACGATCCTGCCATCGTCGGTCTTCAGTTTCGTGAGTTGGCTCTGCCCAATAGCCAGATCCCTTGCAAACACCTTGGAGCCTTTATTTCGCTCGATCGCGTCTTTAATACGCTCGGTATTGAATCGGCGGAGGTCTCTTTTCAAGGATTTAGAGATCTGTCTATTGAGCCGCCGGTATTTGCACGCCTCATCTGAAGACTGCAGGATCATCTCACGCCTCTCCTTCATAAGCTTGAGGGTATGATCAGAGAGCTTTTTGTTCCTATCTGTACGACGGGTCTTGAAAAACTTAGACCCGACCGTATGGACAGCTTCCACGAACCCGTTGCTGTATTCATCCACGGAGCTCCCTAGGCATTCGAAACGATTCTGGAGTTCGAGCTGAAAGCTCTCGGGGTTTTGGACCTGGATCTGTGTTGGCCGGAGCGTGGACTTCATCAGTCGAGACCTTTCAAGCTTAATATTAATGTTCAATGTGCCTCTTACCATGCGGTGATCGCTCCCGGTTTTTACCGAATTGATCACAGAGACATCATTGAACATTTGCTTCTTGGTTGACATGATGAAGTCGATCTCATTTTTTGTTGCACCATCGGGGCTCTGCCAGGTCCACTTTCTGTGTTCACGCTTTTTGAAGAAGGAGTTCATCATATAGAGGCCCTCCTTCTCCATAAAACTGGCTAGTAGGTGACCCCGGTGGTTCCGTTGTCCAACTCCAAATTGCCCCACTTGCAGCTCATCCTCGTCTCGTTTGCCCAGTTTCGCGTTGAAGTCCCCCATGACAACGGTGAAGTGAGTTTTGAAACCATGCATGGCTCTGGAGATATCCTCATACATGGTCTCTACCTCATCGTCGGGGTGTGCCGAGGTTGGGGCGTAGACCTGTATGACCTTCAGCGAATATCTTGAGGATATTCTGAGTATAAGGTACGCCACCCTGGTCGACACACTCTCGATTTTCACCACGTTGTTCACAAGGGACTTGTGGACGATAAACCCGACACCACCCTGGGACTGCCGGTCACCCTCTCGGAAAATCCCAACTCCTATGGATTAAAGAAATTACCAGACTTTAGCTGGGTCTCCATTTTCAACCGAGGTGTGGATATGGCGTCGTTGATCGTCTCTACACACCTTATTGCAGCGATTTCGTGCATCTAAAAGTTTCTCCCGGTTCGGCGACGTGGGACGACATTTAAATTTGGTTTTGGCAACAGCTTTCCTGTGGATTAACTCTTTAATGTCGCCTGTTAGCCATGGCGCCGGAAGATGTTTAATTCTTATTGCACCTATGGGAGCGTGAACATCATACAGCTGCAATAGGTTGTCTGTCAACACGTTCACTTTTTCATCAATTGACTCAAGGCTGACCAGAGGTTGCCAGTCAATGTTGCTGGCATCCCTTCGGAGATCTTCTATATTCATTCCACCAAAATTGCATTTTAGGTTTTGGCTTAGGAGGTTGAACTTTGTATGAGAGGAAAATGAGGTCATGATAGGAAAACATGTCAGCAGGGCACTGGCCGTGCTTGCCGACATGTTGTAAAGAGGAAACAATAACAAGGTCTAAGAGTGACGGGTTACAATTTGGAAAATGGTGTGTGGCACTTAAGGGAGGTATGGATAGGTTCAAAGATTGAAGGACTGATTGAAGAGAAGAGGAGCGGGCATCATTCTTCAATAAGCAAGTATTGAAGTCCCCCATAATGATTGACTGTAAGAAGGCAACAGGTTTTCTAGGATGGTTTCAAAAGAAGAGAAGAAATTTATTCGAGATGAAGGCCTGTAATAAACGCCTAGAAGGATTTTTGTAAGGTTTAGGGTGACTTCTAAAAAGAGATGTTCACCCGCGTTTGACGGGGGAGGCTGTGCTTACATATCCATAATTGAAAAAGGAATGTGTGGGCGAAGGTAAATAGCAACACCACCTCCCCCGCCACGCGCACGGTCATTTCTTATCAGTTGAAACCCCGGAAAGGAATAGGATGTGGATGGGAGACATGGTTTTAGCCAAGACTCGGAGATAAGGATGGCGTGGATGTTCTTACAGTCAAGAGAGGCATGTCAGAGTGGTGCGCCGGAATACATTGGGCATTTATATAGACTACATTAAAATTCTTCGAAACATCGGAAAATTGGGATTCAAGTGTGTCAGCAAGGGTCGAAATGCTAACAAAACTGTCATCACTACTTGCAGTAACAAAGCTTTCGGCGTCGCTGCTGTCATTATTGCTTGACATCGAAAATGTATAAATAAATAAAATATATATATGATAGAATACCTAAAATATGAAAACAAAAATTACTAAAAAATATATAAACGGCTGGCAATTTATATCCACCCGCCAGCTGTGTGTTAAAACATATAAGAAAAGCTGTACAACACAAATAAGCAACAAGCACAATAATCTCATCGCCCGGGTAAGCAGCAGCATACTATAAAAACATAAAAGAAATAAAGCGAAGATTAAAGAAAAATTATAAATAGTCAAAACTACTACACAAAACTAATATACTGGGCGCACTGTCAACCTGTTTCTTAACGAAAAATAATCTAATGACAATGAAAAATAAATTAAGAAATGTCACGTTGACAGCTGCCAGTGCAATATGTAATTTGTAAACATTGAGAAATTTTAAGAAAAAAAGCGAATTAGATTGCGGCTTAGACAAATAAAAGGTGAAGGGTAGAAGAAATCAAGAAGCAATAAAATTGGAGAGTGGTACTCACAACAAGTGAAATGTCTGCTACCCGGTATACCGATAAAATTCATGAGAAGTTGGAGCAAAATCACGAATCACCTCTTCGCAGCACGCCGGGCCTTCTTCGGTGCCGGAGTTGGTGATGGTGACGACAACGGATTCGGCGATTTGACGGGGGATTCGGGTTTTTTCCTGGCTGGCTCGATTCCATTTAGGTCAGCAATGGAATTAATTCTATGCCGGTTGCCGTCTGAATTAAGAACAAAGATGAGACCCTGCTTGGTCCAGCAATTTGTCTAACCGAGCTTACCCTCGCCGACATGAAGAGCTGATGCCGAGATCTTGTCAGGAACTCTGATAGCGTGATACCAGTGCCTTTCAATTTAGTCTTCGCAAACCAGATACTATCCCGGTTGTTGATGTCCCACAATTTGCAAAGAATAGGCCTGGGCTTGCTTGTACCTGTCGCTCTACCCATCCGATGGCAGCGTCTGATGTCAGCAACTGTAAAATCTGGCAGCTTGAGGTGGCAACGCACAACTTCGGCAACTACCTGCGCAGTATCCTCTTTGGCCTGTTCTGTTACACCATGCAGTAGAACCATCTTCCGCCGACTCCGCATCTCAAAGTTGTCCAGCCCCCGTTCTAGTGCCTCCAACTGACGCTGAGGTCAGGTAGGCCCTCCACCATTGCAAGCGCAAAGGTGGTACCTGACATTGAGGTTGGACTCGCGGTGGTCTATGTGGTGGTTGCAGAGGAGTGGCATGTTGTCTGCTCGGCTATGTGTGGGCCGAGCGTCATTCCTCGCGCGCAACAAGTGTCTGAAGTTACCGGCCCAAGGCAAAGGGCCACCTGGTGGTCAGACGCGGGGTTCGTGAGTAACCCTCAAGCAAGTGAGCTCCTGTGAGCGAGCTGCATCTCCGGCACTTTCCTGGATAGAAAGAAGAGGACTACCCGTTGGATTAGTTTTCCGGCAACCCAGCTGTAGGCATTGGGTAGATGCGATGATTTGTATTCGAGAGGTGAGCGTGCTTACAGCTCCGGGACCATTCTGGAGAAATGGGAGCCAGCTTCTCTGGCGTCCTTAACGGGGATTGAATCCGCTAGCACCAACTGCGCTGGTGCTGGTGCTTGCACTAGTGCTGGCGTGCTGGGGTGCGTGTGGTGAGCGGCTTTATTGCTCCGGTACCATTCTGGACAAATGGTAGTGAGTAATCACGGTGCAACTCACATTTTCTCTTGAGTACCAGGGGCGAGTGCTCTCGGAGGCGTGACCTACCGAAGATGGTCCCAGACACCTCGTAAGGGGTTGCCTGGTATAGTGTGCCGCTTTCCATAACGTAAGGTTGGTGAAGGAGGCCACTATAGGAAAACTCAGTAGACAAATAGGGGTACGTGACGCTGAAGACAGCTCAACGCATCCAGGATGAACTTCTTGAACGAAGTGTAGTCTTCAACCAGCCCGTCCGTGTCGCTAGATGATGTGCTTGCAGGTTTTTTCCTTAGCTCCGCCTCAAAATTGGACATACTGTTTTGGAACAGTGTCATCATATCAGACAATGAGACTTTCAGTGCTTCCATGATGTGCTTCTGAGTGTGTGTTTTTTTTTTGTGTTTTAGGATTTATCAATATTGGAGATTACACTAAACTGGTGGGTACTATATGTTAGCTTGTGAATGCATACATTTAATAACTTAGTTAAACTGTATTTATATTTTTAATTAAAATTTAAATTGGGAGCGATTTTATTTTCTACCAACTGTTACAACTACCCACTTGTTTTTATGTACTGAATTATGTATATAAAACATAAAAATTCAATATTTTCATATTATTATCATAAAGCATAATAATCTAATTATCAATAAGATATGTAAGTAGGTATTATTGGATATAGATAGGTATATGTATATTTTTAATAAATTGCCCAAATCATGGAAAACATTAAATATATCTGCCCTTAAAAGTAAATTAAAGAGTTTTCTAACTGAAAGAGCATATTACAGTATAGCAGAGTTTATGAAAGAGGATAATTTTCTTCGTTTTTGAGATGACAATGTTGTATTATTTTTTTGTTTTTTGACATGTTGTTGTATTTTTTTTATTTGAATTAATTGAATTTTTTTAATGACAGTATTATTCATATTTTTATTGACCAATTTATTTAATGATTACTTACTTTGACATTGAATTGTATCTAAAAAATATGCTTATTGAATTGTAATTATTATACTTACCTAATCTTTGATGTATAATGATATAAAATGTAATTTTGATGAATATTATCACGGTTTATGCACCATCTCTTCCTACCAATTTGTACGCCACGATATGTGGCTGAACATGTTAGAACTTTTCTGTATCCCATTACTATCCTGCATGCAATGTATCATGTACACCATGTTTAAACAAATAAAATTTACTTACTTACTTACTTACTTACTTACTTACTTATATGAAATATATAAAAAACGTAATTGACCATTTTAATACAATAAAACATAATCATTTAAACAGCTGGGTATTTCTATAAAACAATACAAAATATTGAGCAAAAATAAAATACTAATGTGTTAAATCGATTATAATGTGAAGACATTTTAATCGATTTATTTACGAAGGTAAATAAAGTCGATTGTTGTAAGAAATATAATCGCATTAGGACATCACTGAATTCATCAGCTTTTGAGCTGTGAAATGTAAAATTAAAGACTGGACGGAATATAGGTATATGGTTTTGATTCTTTATTCTTTAATTCATAACATACATTACATTATACACAGTAACAAGTTCCCTGGCTCCCAAACTAGGCTTATTGCCTGTGACTTGGGAGTCAGTTCCTCCAATAAAAAGTATTGACATTAAGTATGTTTAGAAATTATAATTTATAGATGGCTGCAATCATAATAGTGTGCGTGTGCGTATGCGTATCATGGTGTGTGTAATTAGCTAGACGAAAATACAAACAGAGAAGTCAATTACGTGTTTTCAAATCGAAAGAACCTGTAGATTACTTACTGTAGCCTTTCATTTTGAATAACCCTTTCAAGGCAGGTAAGAAGCTTGAAGGTTTTATTGCGCAATGAAAAAGTAGGACAAAATCCATGTAGACATCTAAGTACACTTAATTTATTATAATTGAGAAACCCATATGTATTCCCTTCGTTGTCAGTAGTGTCCGTCCAGAAGTAATTGAGGCAAATGCTTCGGATAAAGTGGACAAAATAAACAACTTAGAGGCTTTCCACACCGTTCAGGTGCCCAGGGATTCTGCGCCGAGTACCCGGGGCAAACTGTATGGGTAAGATGGGTAAATTTTGTCGGAAGAAGCGGTTACGGAGCGTGTGGCAAGACTCTAATGTCTTATTGTAAACACTCATTCGCGTTTTTCGTAGGACTATCTTTTGGATATAATTATCGTGGAAATTTAAATCCAGAAAGTGACGTTTTAAAATGTGCTGCCAAAATAACGAAGCCGTAGCCTAAGACCTTATTACTCGACAACACATATCAATTACAAAGCAAACTACCCATCAACGTATTTCCACAAACGACCAACAAAGCCCAGCTTAGACGGCCGGTTATTACACAATATAATAATATCGTCGGTTATGGCGGAGTGACGTCAGTTCCCACGTCGGTGACGCTATTTCCGGGTGTCAAGTCCCGACGTCAACGCTGCCGGCCAGTCCGCGCCTGAATGAACAAACATCGGTTTTTATTTAGATACCTCTCGTGTACCAGGATTGTCTTTGGAGACGATTTTGCTGGTAGAATTTATTAGTGTGTTTGGAATTTGCTGTTGGATGATATGAACCCGCATCTTAAACAAAGTCAAGTGAAGTTAGTACATACATACATATCTTGGTATTTTTTTTTTTATTTATTATTATCAATAGGCTCGCGCTTGACCACTAACTCATCTGATGGTAAGCGATGATGTGGTCGTCGGTGAAGCATTTGACATTATCAGCATTTCATCCGAAAGATGTCCACTGCTGAACATAGGCCTCCCCATATGTCACCACATCGACCGGTCATCTGCGTCTCGCACCCAATGGATTTCCAAAGCCTTAACCAGATAATCGCTACACCTAGTGGAATGCTCACATTGGTTATATTCATATTATTAGTGAAACATATCAACCAGTTACAAACAGAGATAGAGTGGTGAAAATCTTCGAAAATCGCTCGTTTCATTGCAGATTTCATCCATCGCTTAGCATCAGGCGAGATATCAGACCTAGAACGGGCTCATCAGGAGTATAATAAAATATTAGGATGCTGAGAAACCGACTTAATAGACACTTCACCCTTGAGCTGACCTTGTATTGACGGAATTTCAATAGAACACGAGGCGAGCTTATACTGATACAACAAAATAAATAACAATCCCAAACTGCTGTCAGTATAGGCCGCAAAAAACAAATGAATACGTTTCAGCTTTCGTTCGTTATTTAAAACAACCCATATTTACGAAGAGATCCAATCGTTTTTCCATCAGCCAACATTGTGGTATCTCATCGGTATTTACTTAGATTCTGAGAACGATTTGCTTCATCTTATTGCGTTTGAGTTCATAAGAATGTGATACGCTTGCCTCGTGCGGAGTTTATTGAAATAAATGGTAAGTCACGCGAAAGGGTAGAGCTAGGCCAGAGGGAACTCGTTAAATTGAAGAGCGAAAGGAAATGGGCTATAAATTGCCTTTTGTTATGTTTTTATTAATATTAGTAGGTAGTTTAAATCTTACGTGAATATGTTACTTGCACATGCACTAATATAGGTAATCAAAAATTTTCCTCACATTTTTTTTCTATTTCCTTCTAACATCTACTTTTAGAGTAGAAAGAAAACTTTACTAGCATTCACAAACAATAATAAAAGGCTCTCTGCGAATGTGTCTCATTTCTATTTTGTAGGTGTGCCAAATATGTTCAGAGAAAATCAACCTTGGAACATAGACATTGGAATAGTTTCACAAAGAACAAATGATATCGTCAACGACAAGTAAGCAGTCGTAAGCATTTTTTTAAGGCAAATCCGAGGTTGGTGTGGAATGTTTAGACCACTGCAATGCCTGAAGGCTACGCTTAGCTGAAAAAAGCTTTCAGAAAAGCGTCGAGGCAATAAAGCTCATGGTGGCCGAGATTCTACTGTCTTGGATCCCACAACGGAATTAATCAGAGAAGAAAAGCGGTTGAGTAAGAAAAACGTTAATAGTAATAAGCCTTTACTATTTCCTATCCATAAAGATTAACATGTATGTAAGTATATGTATTAATATATAATTTGCCATTTTCTAGGACAGGAACTGTTATTTGGATATATGCCTCCTCCAGTTTAATTTTATTTTTCTTCAGAGTTTTTTTTCTTATGCAGATTTATTTGTTTTTTTTGTATAAAAAAAAAACTGAAGAAAAGAAAAACGTTATGTTATCATAATTCGATGAGACGATTGATGAAAACCAACTTCCAAAACAAAGCGAAAAATTACTTTCTTTTCCGAAGTTGGTGTCGAATAACGGAAAACAATGGGTACAAAAAGTGTTTTGTTTTGGAAGTCAGATTGATCTTTTGATAAAAAGTTTTTTATTTTTCTGTTTTTAGTTTTGGTAGGTACCTCCAATTAACAGGAAAATCATTTATAGCCAAACAACATATCATGACGATGGAATCGTCATGATATGTTGTTTAATATATAATAAGCCCAAACACGACTAAGATACATTGTTTTATTTCGGAGTTCCAGTTGCCATTGTGGTCTTCTTCATCAGTTACACTTCACCAAATGATACTTTCCGAGTGCATACGATTGCATTATTAATGAAAATACCAAAATCGCTATATGTATGCCTATAATATTTGAGGAATTACCTCGATTTCTCTAGGATCCCATCATCAGATTCTGGTTTACTTATTATGGTACCACCCTTGGGATATTTCCTTTAGAACAAAAAAAGAATCATCAAAATCGGTTCATAAACGACGAAGTTATCTGCGAACACACATAAAAATAAATATTACATGCGGTCGAATTGAGAAACCTCCTCCTTTTTGGGAAGTCGGTTAAAAGAAAGGTAAAAATGTTTTCATCAACTAGTATTTTACACAAGCATTCCATCATTTAAATCTCGTAACCTTTCGCCATTACCTAACCACATATTTCGCGTGACAGAACGTCGGCCGTCGGCCGTTCGACGTGACGTGACATTGTTTGTCATAACGTGCCGTGACGCATAACAATTC
Source organism: Orthosia cruda (assembly GCA_964057195.1). NCBI lineage: Eukaryota > Metazoa > Arthropoda > Insecta > Lepidoptera > Noctuidae > Orthosia > Orthosia cruda. The sequence continues at coordinate 17,126,891 of OZ059828.1, forward strand.
GAATACGTGCGCCATATCTCTCTCGATTGTTTCTGAGATTTGATACTTGATTTCGTGAGTGAAGTGGGTGGATGTGGGTCTGTACTTTTGTGAGGCTTTGTAATTTTGATTATAACGTTTTATTTGAAACAGAGTAAGCTTAAATAGGTATTTAAAGGTTCATCGCAATTGGTTGTCTGGTAGAGATTGCTGGCATTGTATGCCTTTGTACTTTTTAGATTGCATAAATTTGAAATACTTTAAAAAATGTCATCATCATCATTTCAAAAGAAAGACGTCCGCCGGTGGACATAGGCCTCCCCACATGCGTCATCCAAAAAATGTCATAGCGCACTTTAAATGAGGTAGATAATTATTAATATGGATGATTAGATAAATTGTAAAAAGTAATTAGCTAATTAACAATTAAACCATAAGCACGTTTATTTGCAAACACTAAGCAAGACAGGAACATTAAAATGGTAGCCAATTTATCCAAATAAGATTCTTTGTTATCCAAATTCTTGTTGAAAATCCCCCGTTTTCATTTCTCCTTCGTAATTCAAAACAGTGCAAACAAGCTCAGATTGCCAGCATTCAGAAATAAAGTAGAAAGTTAAACGAATAAAACACATTCATTCCGAATCTTAGGGAATTTTCTTTACTTTGCATGTGTCATATTTTGTGAACGTGCGAAGTGTATGTTTGCATTCAGTTTAACTTGACTTGCCCTGATTGTACGTTGGATTTCTTTCTTATATTTTCTTTTCTTGTTATGTTTCTGACAGTCTCCGTATACTGAAATTGTGGGAATGTTTGTAAATCGTGTGATAAATAAAGGTGCCAAGAGAATAATGTTGAAATTCGAAAACTGAAAATAAAATAGATAGGTATTTTGTTTTATCTCTAAACGATGTTTTTCACTTTGAAATATTTTAAATTGGATATTAATTTGAAACTGGTAACCGTTTTTTATTGAAAGCACAAAAGCAATATTATCACAATTTTAATAACTTTTATGAAAAATTAACTGAGGCTGTTGAAATACTTAGAACGAAATCATACTAATATTATAAAGGTGAAAGTTTATGAGTGTGTAAGTGTGATTGAATGTTTATTAATCCTTCACAAAAAAAATACTGAACGGATCTGGGTGAAACTTATCCCTTTAATAATTTCAAATAATTACTTCGACGCCTCTAAAGCAGGCGAGAGAGATCTATCCAGATATAATAAAGAGTAGAATCGACGCGTAAAGAGAAAGTAGCGCGAGTTTTAAGCTTTTAATTGTCTATCGTCATAAAAGTATTTCCTTACTTTATATCGACCCACAAATCTATGCCAACAAATCCATCAAAATTATTATTACAAAATTCATACCAACATTGTAACACGCTTTTATCACGTCAAGCCCGCAGTGGCGACACAGCGACAGCCATTGCTTTCGATTTGTGGCCCGGACGACACATCACGACACACTCAATATACGTCACTCATGCACAATATGTCGCAGACACGACTGCACGGCGTGATCTATCGCTCCCGTCCCGAGAGACCGCCCTGTATGAGTACTTACCTATTAAAATTATATAAAATGCATGTTGATTTAAGCGAGAGACAGAATTTTAGAAGCTTTGAATTCATAGGTACTTTTGGGGGATGAAAGTGAACATTCGGATCAAATTCATAGAAGATTATTTGTCGAAAAAGAGTCAATTACGCTTTGACCGTACATGAGATAGAATCGAACCTTTTATGCCACCTATGCTTGCGATAGCTACACAATGGAGCAGGCAAAATTAAAAATAACTATTAGATCCAACCCACATCTTTAAAAAATCGTCGTGGTAATTACGTCATCAACAGTTTCAAGACCATAATGTTTTTGAATCTCATCATCAGCAGTTTCAAGACCATACCATATCGGTACAGACAGGGTAACTTTTAATTAATTTAAGAGAATTGGAAACTCTTTACTATCGGACCAAACTTGTTATTGAAAACCCAATATATTATAGAATTATGCAAACATGCAAATATTTTTTTTCAGTAACTGAGTTTATTTATGTTTCAAATTAGATCACATTAAAAAGTTTGTCCATAATCGTACGTGTTTTCAACGCCTGAAGGAATAAATTAAGAGTTATGTAGAAATATAAAAATAGCCTTAATATACTTAATTTTTCATTTACCTGTAGACTTTCATAATTGATTTACAACTTCTGTGGCCTGTGACCTTCGATGCGGTGGCCATAAATATGCCACATGGAGTTTAAGTATTATTAGCGCATACAGATTTAGTAAAAAAGTCATGGCAATCACGCCATCATCCAGCTTGAGAACTTATGCTTAGAATTAACAAAATTGTTCTACAATACTAAATTGTTCATTGTCTCGGTAGAGTTCCCTAATTGATTTATAACTTCTGTGGCCTGTGCCCTTCGATGTGACGGCCAATAATTTGCTACATGCAGCTTTTAGTATTACTGGCGCATTTAGGATGGATAAAAGGTCGTGGCAATCACGTTACCATCCAGATTCAGAACCTATGAAGCCTACAATTAACAAAAATTGTTCCACAATACTAAATTGTTCATTGTCTCGGTAGAGTTTCCTAATTGATTTACAACTTCTTTGGCCTGTGACCTTCGATGTGCTGCCCATTAATTTGTCACATGGATCTTTTAGTATTAGTGGCGCATTTAGGTTTGATACCGTTTGAAAGCTCGCCAAAAGGTAGAGGAAAATGAGCGTAAAGACAGATAGAGCCGGTGACTTAAGGTGTTTCGCTTGAAATGCTTCGACCACGCTGCTTTAAGATCTCTTTACTTTGTATCCTTTAGTCTTATAATGATCACTTGGTTAGCAGAAATAGGCTAATGATTTTTGCTGGGATATGGATATATATCTCGTAGACTGGCAAATTGGGAAAGTGAAAAAGTTTGTCAGCAAATTAAATTCGTGTTGTCATAATTAAGGGGAAAATGCTTAAAATTAAGGGCTGTTGTGGTCCGCTTAGCGTTGAAATAAAATTGGGAAAAGGTAAATCCTGGAAAGAAAAAATCTTAAAAATTATTTTAATGTTTTTCCTACGTCTGATTGTCTACTGTCAGCTGCATTAAAGATGACATTTTATTAACATTCGTATTGTTAGTGTTAATCAAAGACGTTTCATGGAGCTAAAAATAATCACACTGGCACAACTTGCTTGACGTAGACAGGACATAAAGTATTTTTTTTGTGAGACCTATAAATACTGTTTTTTATGCAATATCGTTTCAAGTTACATAAAACCCAAAAACAAATAAACAAAACAAACTCAAATAATATTAGCCTTACATTCATGAAGTCTAGTTTCGCCACTTTTTCGTTTCGTTTTTGACATCATCTTTAAATGCCCAGAGCGGAATAACATGCTCAACAAAAGAGCTTCGAAGTTGGCAAAACATATTTCTACACAGCAGAGTTAAAGAATGTTAATAAATACTTGCCAGAGTATTTGTGTTGCCAGTCAACAAAAGAGATTATACTACCTCACGGAATATTAAAATGTTAAAATAGTAATATTAGTAGTTTAAATCGAGAGTTTTCAAAGCTTTCATCTTGAAAATTACTTTAAAGTGGAAAATAGAAGCGACTGACTTAAACAATTATGGAATTGCTGTTGGATCAGCTTGAAATAAAATGTGACATTGTATTTTTAAATAAATGTTTTGAATTGTTAAATTTACTTTGCTACGCAAAAAGAAGAAACTCGAATAAAAATACTTTCATCTATGAATGGAGATCTATACAATTTGCATGATTAAAAAACAAAAAAGAGCAACAATCAATCAAATCTAATCATGAGTACTACACAAATACATAACAAATTGTCAGCATGAAGAGATGTTACAATGTTATGATTTCTTGTTAAACGTGGACCAGCATGGTAAATAAACCACATAATTATGTAGTTTAGTCATAGTTTGGACAGATCAAATAGTTGTTACTATTGAGTAAATACTTATAAAATAATAAATCCATGTAAATGTAATAACGAATTAAATTTTTGTCGTTTTTATACTAAAATGAATTGTTGATGCATTTTAAAATGTAAATTTATAAAACTCCTGAGGCAATGAATGTTGGAGTTCAAGCCAATTAGATGTGTAATTAATGGACAACACAGAAGACTACCGATGTGCAAATAATATGTGATAATTAAACCGTTATAACTTAACAGGAGTCTTGATAACGTCGTTCTGCTTTATTTTGATAGCTTTGTTTCGGTAGCTGCTATTGTTTACATACAATTACTATAGAAAATAAAATAATTAATACTGAATAAAAAATATCTAAGCTGTATAAAATGTTATGCACCAGTTCCCGGCCATGTGGAGTAGTTAACCGGAGGAGCGCGAAAAATTTTGTGAATAGCTTAAACAGGTGACCCCGCAAAGATTGCCAATGATTAAAAACTATTGACTCAAAAGTCTACCTGTATACTAAAGGTATCTTACATGATTATCTTTGTGATCAAATAACTTAAGGCATGTATAATATATGCACCAATGTTTACAGGGAGTAGCGATTCTGATTCACTCTGATATACAACACTCCCTTGTTAAAATTCCCAATTTAAAAAATCTTGAGTGTATCGGTATTGAATTAACGATAACTGGTAAAAAAGCTGTCATAATTTCAGCTTATCAATCTCCCAACTTACCTTTCCTGCTTAGTGATCTTGATTTGGTCATGAATCTAAACCCGAAACTACTGTTAATGGGTGACCTAAACACTAAGCACCCCTATTGGAACTGTTCTGTGGTAAACCCTCATGGTGAACTACTTTTCGATCACATGGTCACTAATGATTACGAAATCCTTGCCCCTAGTACTCCTACATTAGTTCACTACGACTGCTCCCACGTACCTTCAACTCCTGATGTAATCTTAGCTAAAAATGTCACAGTATCTAGTGAACCCGAGGCACTAACATGTCTGTCTTCGAATCATCTTCCAGTTCTTTTTACTATTGGTGGTGATTTTTGTCGTTTGAGCGATATCTCTTTCAACTACAAGGATGCGGATTGGGCGAAGTATAGATCTATTGTGGATCAGCAGATTATCTTAAGTTCAGCCACCTTTAAGGAAATCTCTGAAATAGATATCGCTATTCAAAATCTAACTATGGCAATTACTAATGCTCGTAAATTAAGTGTCCCTATAATTAAAAGAGAAGGTAAAACTAAACTTCCTAGACGCATTAAAACCATAATTAAAGCTAAGAATATGTGGCGCAGGCTTGCTCTTAAAGAAAAAAACCCTATTGAGAAGAAGTATATATCTGGCAAAGTAAATACACTTAACAAAAACATAAAACATTTATTAATAAGTCACAACAACGAGATCTGGAATAAGAAACTATCCAAAGTAGATAACCCTGCCTCAGATATATGGCGTATAGTCAAATCACTAAATTTTAAACCCATCATAATCCCTCTACTTAAGACGTCAAATAACACCCTAACGTCCTCCGTTCAAGAGCAATGTGAAGCATTAGCAGACGCTTTTCTAGAAAACTCTTTGCTCACAAAAAACTGGAAAAATGACCCTGAAACTGATCGTGCGGTTGAGGAATCGTTTGAAAAACTCAACAGGTACAAAATACGTGATTTTAAAAACCCAGTGAGACCTAAAGAAATACGCAAACTTCTGAATGCTTTGAAAACTCACAAGGCCCCGGGTATAGACGGGATTGTCAACTCACTACTTAAAAACTTATCGCAATAATGTATAGTCCTACTTGCCAAATTGTTCAATGGCTGCTTTCAACTGGGCTACTTTCCTTCATGCTGGAAGCTAGCTAAGGTTATTCCTATTAAGAAATCTGGTAAAGACGAAACAATTCCCTCGAACTATCGGCCAATAAGCCTTCTCCCTAGCTTAGCCAAACTTTTCGAGTCTCTAATCTTGAATCGCCTCTCCGAATTCACTGAGCATTTCCTGATACCTGAACAATTTGGTTTCCGCAAATCCCACTCCACAGTCCAGCAGCTGGCCAGAGTAACTGAGCACGTTGTTGACAACCTCAACCAAAACAAATCCACAGGCTTGGTGCTGTTGGACATTGAAAAAGCTTTCGATACAGTTTGGCATGAAGGTTTACTCCATAAGTTAATAACCAACCAGGTCCCTCTATGCCTTATAAAGCTACTCCAGTCGTATTTAACAGAACGAACCTTCGCTGTTGCCATTGGTGATAAGACTTCCTGTCAGAGGCGAGTTACAGCTGGTGTGCCACAAGGATCAATATTGGGACCGTACCTCTTTATTTTGTACCTCAATGATATTCCAAAGCAAAGGCTAACACATCTCGCTGTGTATGCGGATGACACTGCAACATATACCTCATCTGACGACCTGGACCTGGTAATTACTCGACTACAAATTTCGCTTGATCTTCTCCTAGATTACTTCACTAAATGGAAGCTTAAGGTAAATGCCACAAAAACGGAAATAATTATGTTCACAAGAAAGCGATCACTCCCCACCCGCTATGTTAAAATTGAAGGGAATGATATTCCGTGGAAAAGATCCGTTAAGTATTTAGGGACAATATTAGATGATAAAGTGAGTTGGTTGAAAAATCTGGAAGAACTTCGTTTAAAAGGGGTTAAGTCCCTCAACAGCTTAAAACCAATCCTTAATCGTAAATCTAAACTAAGTCCACATACAAAATTACGTATTTACTCCACACTGGTTCGACCTTGCATGACATATGCATCCCCTGTCTGGAGTAGTATCAGCGACAGTAACTACAAAAAACTTCAGGTTGTGCAGAACAAAGCACTTAAAATAGCATTTAACACACCTCTCTACACAAATCTAACAAAGCTACATCATCACATCAAGTTTCCACAAATTAAAGAATTCATTTTGAAAATTGCCCGAAAATTCTTCCTTTTTACTAATCCACGTCATCGTAATTCTCTAGTCTCACACATTGGTAAGAGTAGATTTACCAGATTGCCTTATGCCAGAACTTACAAAAAGTACAAACTGCCCCATCATCATTTCCTTGTGGCTTGACGCTAGCTCACTTACCATCTTACCAGCGTAATTAATTGCTGTTACCGTGCTTATGTGTACATTTTTGTGTTGATAATATTGAACTTATTAAATATCAGTTATTAGACCTAAAAATGAATATTATCAGGTATTCGCTTTGTTTATATAAAAAAAAAAAAAAAAAAAATTGGGGGGTTGGGTGTGAAACTTTAATTTAAAAAAGTGGGTCTGCAAACCCTACATAATTTACTTACTTTAATGTATTGTTGTTAATCAGGAACTGTCAACATGTAAATTATTCATGTTATATGTTAAAAGAGGCGATTTAGCCTAATTAACAGTATTTGATGTATGTTAGTTTACATTTAGAATAAGATCTTTTTGATAACTTTTTTATACCTTTATATCAATAAAGACCTTTAAAAATCAAATCAATCAATGTTAACGCAGTATTGGCCGTGCGCCCTCTCGAAGCCAGAATAACAATATTGGACCTCCTCTTGGACAGTTTTGTTTGCAAAATATTCTTTGATTTACATTTTATTATGCTATTTCAATTATAAAGAAATTCTGGCCATAATTTTTTTCTGTGTTAAAATATTTTTAAACATCCAAGTCGTTTTGAAGGAGTAATTTTCCAAAAGTAGCGAAAATATTTCGTATTCTTAACTTTTTTTTAAAGCACACCTACCTATTACTTACACGAAAAAAACATATTTCACAAATAATGCACATGAATCAACAGTAATTTTTTTTTTCGAACCTTTTAGCCTAGCCCTTATTAATAAGTATGCTTGAGAACGTAACCGTTTTACGGCACTAAAGCGGTGGAAGGCCCGTAGGTAAGTATAGTCGCGCTCAGAATTGAGTCAGTATTTCAATAACAAACAAAAAATTATAGTTGAGACGTTAAGACAACATTTTAATTCATCGATACGAGAAAAAAAAGAACAAAACAACAAAAATCTTTGGGCATCACACAAACAAGCATTCTGAACAACAAACCGCCTCTATTAAACACGACAAGGTAAATCTGTCCCACAACCGAAGGTATGCAGGCCCTGCCGTTTCAATTTCCTTCAAGCTGATAACAATCAAGCGGGCCTTGAGTCAATGGCAGCGGGTACATTGGGTACATTGCTCGGCGTCTCGCATTCCCTCACGTGTGGAACGTCTTCATCTCGGCCGTTATTGGAAAATTCCACACAAAATTATTATATGCCGATGTACAGGCGGACTAGGAGATTGAAATACGGATAGGTAACTTGCAACTACTTCTCAATGCTATGAGTTTGCTAAGTAAATAAGATACTGATCTTCTTGGGCCTGTTTCGCGATAAACGAATAGATTCTACTCATCGATGAAATTCATAAAAGGACCAGTATTTATGTAGAGTTGTCTGCACAGTAAGTTAACTGGAACTTAATCGTGGATGGTGAAACAGTCCGTTAACGTTTAATTAGTGAACATTAAAGTTTCATCTTTTATATACCATGAGCTTTACATATTACGCACACATTATTCGATTGTTGTGTCATACGCGAATCTTTACAGATGCTAGACATAGGTTTTGGCTTCCAATTTGTCCCCAACCTTGTTGTTGTGACAATAATATTTTATTTGGCTACGATGTTTTATGGTTCAATACTCGAATAAGGAATTTCTTATTAACTTCTATAATTTCTGTCACGTTTATGTCTACCCTTCATGTTCTATCTATTTTTGTAACTTATATGATCGAAATTTATTCATAATCTAGATATTTCGAAAGAGACCCGATTAAAGTAACGTTTTTGGGACGAAACTGAATTCACAGTTAATAAGAATAAAATCTGTTTGACTCATAAATTGTGTCAAATAATGAATTACGAGGCACACACTTTAATTTTATTCCAGCATTTTTTTTTCTGTGGCGTGGGTGGTAGCACTGTTGCTAAATAAATTTCATCCTTTCTTTCTTTATTTTATTTTAATAACGAAATGAATTGTTGTGCTACCTATTGAAAACAAGTTTATGCACAGACCAACACGTACTAGGCGAGTCCTTTTATCAAAATAGAGGCATTAATAGATACGGTATTTCTTGCAAGCGTGAATAGATTTATGGGACAGAATGCGTATTAATTTACGAGCACAGGGATCGGGGTTAGAAAATGTCGAGTAATGAAATAAAGTATTGTTGAGCCTGAAATAATTTCAAAGAAAAATGTGCGTTTTCGTGTCTTTGCCGAGAATGAGAAAGTTATTCTCATTTATTAAATGTCATAAGTCGCCTTTTAACTGTTAGAAAAACAATCGTTATACCTGCAATATCCTAATATCAGTATTATATTAAAGTTGAAAATACAAAAACACGCTGTCTCGCTGATTTAATGCTCTAAAATTACAATGAAGTGTCTTTAGAGTTTAAAATATCGCAGCTCTGGTTCTTATAGTACATAAAGCTGCAAAGAAACCTCACCCCCTAGAAGTATAAACAAGCTACATCTATAGGCAGGAGGATATAATACGACTTATACGTGCGCCGCGTGATCTCTGTGACCACAATGAAATTAGTTTTCTGTAGTTATTGACTTCTATTTCGTTATTTACGTTATTGATACAAAATTGTCATGCGCGTTAGAACAGTCAGACAAGTTTACTTTAGCATTTATAATATTAAATATACATTGACATTCGCCTCTGCATACAACAGCTTTGCGATTCGGTGTATCGCCAAATTACCTAACCGTTTTATATATGTGTGTGGTTATGGCACAAATTTCATTGAACAACACAGACCATGGAAAGAGCCATATTAAGTGCTGCCAGGATAAATATGCTGATGTTGGTTACAACGTACCAACAACGTACAACAGACAGACAGACAGACAGACAGACAGACAGACAGACAGACAGACAGACAGACAGACAGACAGACAGACAGACAGACAGACAGACAGACAGACAGACAGACAGACAGACAGACAGACAGACAGACAGACAGACAGACAGACAGACAGACAGACAGACAGACAGACAGACAGACAGACAGACAGACAGACAGACAGACAGACAGACAGACAGACAGACAGACAGACAGACAGACAGACAGACAGACAGACAGACAGACAGACAGACAGACAGACAGACAGACAGACAGACAGACAGACAGACAGACAGACAGACAGACAGACAGACAGACAGACAGACAGACAGACAGACAGACAGACAGACAGACAGACAGACAGACAGACAGACAGACAGACAGACAGACAGACAGACAGACAGACAGACAGACAGACAGACAGACAGACAGACAGACAGACAGACAGACAGACAGACAGACAGACAGACAGACAGACAGACAGACAGACAGACAGACAGACAGACAGACAGACAGACAGACAGACAGACAGACAGACAGACAGACAGACAGACAGACAGACAGACAGACAGACAGACAGACAGACAGACAGACAGACAGACAGACAGACAGACAGACAGACAGACAGACAGACAGACAGACAGACAGACAGACAGACAGACAGACAGACAGACAGACAGACAGACAGACAGACAGACAGACAGACAGACAGACAGACAGACAGACAGACAGACAGACAGACAGACAGACAGACAGACAGACAGACAGACAGACAGACAGACAGACAGACAGACAGACAGACAGACAGACAGACAGACAGACAGACAGACAGACAGACAGACAGACAGACAGACAGACAGACAGACAGACAGACAGACAGACAGACAGACAGACAGACAGACAGACAGACAGACAGACAGACAGACAGACAGACAGACAGACAGACAGACAGACAGACAGACAGACAGACAGACAGACAGACAGACAGACAGACAGACAGACAGACAGACAGACAGACAGACAGACAGACAGACAGACAGACAGACAGACAGACAGACAGACAGACAGACAGACAGACAGACAGACAGACAGACAGACAGACAGACAGACAGACAGACAGACAGACAGACAGACAGACAGACAGACAGACAGACAGACAGACAGACAGACAGACAGACAGACAGACAGACAGACAGACAGACAGACAGACAGACAGACAGACAGACAGACAGACAGACAGACAGACAGACAGACAGACAGACAGACAGACAGACAGACAGACAGACAGACAGACAGACAGACAGACAGACAGACAGACAGACAGACAGACAGACAGACAGACAGACAGACAGACAGACAGACAGACAGACAGACAGACAGACAGACAGACAGACAGACAGACAGACAGACAGACAGACAGACAGACAGACAGACAGACAGACAGACAGACAGACAGACAGACAGACAGACAGACAGACAGACAGACAGACAGACAGACAGACAGACAGACAGACAGACCGCGGTGTCTCAGTAATAGAGTCCCGTTTTTACCCTTTGGGTACGGAACCCTAAAAACAATTATCTATGAAACTGTAATAAACTTTATTTTCTATAACTTCTAATCTTGATCACATTCCATTTACCATATATTATCAAAACAAATTGCAATGGTTGCAAATATTATCCTGGCTTGAGGATGAGCTTCGGTTAGTTCAGTTATTTTGGCAGTTTTATAATTATATATCTCAGTTGCATGTAAATATCTTCGGACAGTGGTAAGCGAAATGCCATGTCTTATAGCACCATATCGGGTGGTTACCACAATAACACGATGACGGCTGGATTAATTTGTGTAATCAATCGAACGTGGCCCTTGGCTGTTACATTTCACCAATTTATTATATTATATAAACTTTTATTAAATATTATATAAACAGCGGCTGCACCCCCTCCCCCACAAAGTGCACCTCACCAACAATAGAGGTCTGCACTCAAATCTCTCTGCAGTCCACTACCATCTGGAGACTGAGAAACCAGCGCTGTTTTTACGTCTGAATCCTGGTGACGCGCAGCCCCCACCTTATCCTGATGGATGCGAGACGAGTATGTCGGACATTCGCATCCATCAAAAGGACGTCCGTAGGGTACTGCGCAACCTCGACGTAAACAAGGCTAGCGGCCCTGATGGAATACCAGTGATAGTTCTCAGAACCTATGCGCCTGAACTGCCACCTTTCGTACGAGACTGGAAAATTGCCGAATGCTTGGAAGCTAGCTAACGTACAACCCGTGCCCAAGAAGGGTAGTTGAGCTGACCCGGCCAACCACAGACCCATCTCTGTAACGTCCATACTCTGTAAGAGTATGGAGCGTGTACTTAACACGAAGCTCCTGGCATGCCTAGAAACTAACGAGATCCTTAGTGACCACCAATACGGTTTCCGCCGAAATCAGTCTACTGGGGATCTTCTAGCGTATGCCATTCACATATGGAGTGAGGCCACCGAGAGCCACCTTCGAGATGTCGAGGGAAACAGCAAGTGCTTCCCTTTGCTGTTTCCCTCGACATCTCGAAGGCTTTTGATAGGGTCTGGCATGAAAGCCTTATAACATTATTCTTGCTACACATTAATGATCTGCTAAAACCCGGCACCTTTGGGTATGCAGATGACAGCACTGTTGCTGAGAGATACTTGTCCAACGCACGGGCTACCGGGCCGCAGATCCGGTTTCTCCGTGAGGCCATGATGGAGCGTTTGAACCTGTCCTTACAGGCAGTATCCCAATGGGGCGATGCCAATCTAGTCAGGTTTAAAGCTGCTAAAACCCAAGCGTGTCTTTTTTCCGCAAAAAAGAGCCAATTTCAACCGGCTCCAACTTTCCGAGATGTGACCGTGCCAATAACGGACCATCTTGAGCTTCTTGGCATTACGTTGACATCGACTTTCAATTTTGGCCCATACATTGAGGCAAAAGCTCAGCTGGCAGCCAAAAAGCTGGGGATCCTTGCGAAGGTGAGAAGTTACTTCACGCCGAAGCAGCTTTTATGAAAAATAAACTGAGGCTGTTGAAATACTTCGAACAAAATCACATTAATATTATAAAAGCGAAAGTTTGTGAATGTGTAAGTGTGATTGAATGTTTGTTAATCCTTCACATAAAAATACCGAACGGATATGGATGAAATATGGCTCTTTAATTATTAAAAAAAATACTTCAATGCCTCTAAAATAGGCGAGAGAGATCTATCCTGGTGGCCACATTTTAGTCGGATATAATAAAGAGTAGAATCGATATGTAAAGAAAAATAGAGCGCCTTTAAAGCTGTTAGCTTTTAAGTGTCTATTGTCATAAAAGTATTTTCCTACTTTATATCGACCCAAACTCTATGCCAACGAAGCCATAAAAATATTAAAATATTTTTATTAAAACAAAATTCATCCCAACATTGTAACACTCTTTTATCACGTCAACCCGGAGTGGCGACACAGCGACAGCCATTACTTTTAGTTTGGGGCCCAGAAGACACATCACGACACACTCCATATACGTCACACATGAACAATATGTCGCAGACACGACTGCTCAACGTGATCTATCGCTCCCGAGACACCGCCCTGTTTGAGTACCTAATAAAATTATATAAAATGCATGTTGGTTTATACGAGAGACTTAATTTTAGAAGCTTTGAATTCATAGGTACTTTTGGAGGGTGAAAGTGAACATTTGGATCAGATTCATAGAAGATTTTTGTTGGAAAAGGGACAAGACGCTTTGCCCGTACTGGGGATCGAATCGAACCCACGCAAACTTTTATGCCACCCACGCTTGCGATAGCCACACAACGAAGCAGAAAAAATTATAAATAATTACCAGATCTAACCCACATCTTTAATACCATGCCATATAGGTACAGACAGGGTAACTTTTAATTAATATATGATAATTGGAACAACTTTACTATAGGACCAAACTTGTTTTTGAAAACCCAATATTTTATGGAATTATTCAAACATGCAAATAAGTTACTTCAGTAACTGAATTTATTTATGTTTCAAAGTAGATCACATCAAAAAGGTAGTACATAATCGTATGTATTTTGAACACCTTAAGGAATAAATTAAAAGTTATGTAGAACTACAGAAATTGCCATAAAACACTAAATTTTCCATTTACCTGTAGACTTTCATAATTGATTTACAAATTCTGTGGCCTGTGACCTTCGAAGCATCAGCCATAAATATGCCAAATGGAGTTTTAGTATTACTGGCGCATTTAGATTTAATAAAAAAAGTCGTGGCAATCACGTCATTATCTAGTTTTAGTACTTATGCCTACAATTACTAAAAATTGTTCTACAATACTAAATTATTCATTGTCTCGGTAGAGTTTCCTAATTGATTTACAACTTCTGTGGCCTGTAACCTTCAATGTGTTGGCCATTAATTTTCCACATAGATCTTTTAGTATTACTGGCGCATTTAGGTTTGATACCGTTTGGAAGCTTACCAAAACGTAGAGGAAAATGAGCGTAAAGACAGATAGAGCCGGTGACTTTTGGTGTTTCGCTTGAAATGCTTCAACCACGCTGCTTTAAGACCACTGAGTATTTTGTATTCTTTGGTCTTATAATGATCAATTGGTTGGCAGAAATAGACCAATGATTTTTGTTGGGAAAGGGATAAATATCTTGTAGATTGGAAAATTAGGAAAGTGGAAAAATTAATTAGTGTCGTCATAATTAAGGAGAAAATTTAAACGAGGTCACGTGGCGCCGTTTTTGAGATAACATTAGTTCTATTTTTATAGAGGTTTAAATACTTTTTATTTATGGACTTAGTAAGTAAACTAAACGACATGAGTCGTTTATAATACAACAAAAATGTAAATGCTAGTGACAGCGTTAGTGCCAGAGAATAAAAATAATACAGAGTCTGACAATATTCCTTGTGATTTCGTTAGTCCAAATTAAAGCCACCAGGTTACATGGTCTGGCTGCATTATACCTGATATTTTTTGACAGATTGAATTGACGAGAAATACATCGAATATTTTTTTGCATTTTGCGAAAAAAAGCAACATACGTCCTCCTAGCAACGCCAAAAAGCGGTCACTGTCGAATTGCACTAGATGGAAAGAGAAGCACGATGGAATTTGTATAGATTTTTTTATAAAATATAATATTATGAATTACTTAAACATAATGAATGAAATTTCAAAATATAAGACTATGAAGTTTTGCGTCCTGTTATGATACGTTATTATTGTTAATTGTACATAGGTACGCTGGTCAGTATTACCGGAAAAATCTTTTGAAGATCACGGTAAGAGGTTACTTTGCCATTAAATTGTATCGAGGTTTGTGTGCGTAAACGTGTTTTTGCCACAACAAAGTTTTCGGAAATATGATCAAGATTAACATATTTTTTTCCGCTGCCACATCTTCAATAGATTAGGCAAAAATCGTTTTTAAAAGAATGCCTATTTTGGGCATTCAGCCCCTTAAAAGAGGGAAATAATCCCCGTTTCAACTCAAGAAAAAATTTACTGCTAGCAAATATGTTTCCGCTTAGCGTTAAAACAAAATTGAGAAAAGGTAAATCCTCAAAAAAAAATCCACGTCAGATTGTCTACTGTCAGCTGCATTTAAGGTGACATTTTATTAGCATTCGTATTAATGGAGTTAATCAAAGTCATTTCATGAAGCTAAAAATAAATACACTCAACACACTCATACTCAACTTGCTTGACATATAGGTACAGGAACTAAAGTATTTTTGAAATCGTTTTTTTTGTGTAAACAAAGTTACAAAAAACCCAGAACCGATTAACCAAAACAAATTTAAATAAGAATAGCCTTACGATCATGAATTATAGCTTGCCACTTTTATTTTTGACAGCATCTTTAAATTCCCAGAGAAGAATAATATGCTCAACAAAGGAGCTTTGTAGTTGCCAAAACATATTTTTCTACACAGCTGAGTTAAAGAATGTTAATAAATACTTGCCAGAGTATTTGTGTTGCCAGTCAACAAAAGAGATTATACCACCTCACGGAATATTATAATTGCAATTTTATATTATTCCTTGCTAGTTTAAAAGGAGAGTTTTCAAAGCTTTCATCTTGTAAATTAATTTAAAGTGGAAAATAGAAGCGACTGGCTTATACAATTATGGAATTGCTGTTGGATCAGCTTGAAATAAAATGTAACATTGTATTTTTAAATAAATATTTTGAATTGTTAAATTTACTTTGCTACGCAAAAAAAAGAAACTCGAATAAAAATACTTTCATATATAAATGGAGATCTATATAATTAATTAAAGATTAAAAAACAAAAAAGAGCAACAAACAATCAAATCAAATCATGAGTACTACACAAATACATAACAAATTGTCAGCATGAAGAGATGTTACAATGTTATGATTTCTTGTTAAACGTGGACCAGCATGGTAAATAAACCACATAATTATGTAGTTCAGTCATAGTTTGGACAGATCAAATAGTTGTTACTATTGAGTAAATACTTATAAAATAATAAATCCATATAAATGTAATCACGAATTAAATTTTTGTAATTTTTATACTAAAATGAATTGTTGATGCATTTTAAAATGTAAATTTATAAAACTCCTGAGGCAATGAATGTTGTAGTTAAAGCCAATTAGATGTGTAATTAATGGACAACACAGAAGACTGCCGATGTGCAAATAATATATGATAATTAAACCGTTATAACTTAACATGAGTCTTGATAACGTCATTCTGTGTGTCTTTATTTTGATAGCTTTGATTCGGTAGCTGCTATTGTTTACATACAATTACTACAGAAAATAAGAGAATTAATACTGAATAAAAAATATCTAAGCTGTATAAAATGTTATGAACTAGTTCCCGGCCATGTGGAGCAGTTAACCGGAGGAGCGCGATAAATTTTGTGTATAGCTTAAACAGGTGACCCCGCAAAGATTGCCATTGATTAAAAACTATTGACTCAAAAGTCTACCTGTATACTAAAGGTATCTTACATGATTATCTTTGTGATCAAATAACTTAAGGCATGTATAATATATGCACCAATGTTAACGCAGTATTGGCCGTGCGCTC
Organism: Orthosia cruda; assembly: GCA_964057195.1. Classification (NCBI taxonomy): domain Eukaryota; kingdom Metazoa; phylum Arthropoda; class Insecta; order Lepidoptera; family Noctuidae; genus Orthosia; species Orthosia cruda. The sequence goes on from OZ059828.1 coordinate 17,143,899, forward strand.
TCTCGAAGCCAGAATATCAATATTGGACCTCCTCTTGGACAGTTTTGTTTGCAAAATATTCTTTGATTTACATTTTATTATGCTATTTCAATTATAAAGAAATTCTGGCCATAATTTTTTTCTGTGTTAAAATATTTTTAAACATCCAAGTCGTTTTGAAGGAGTAATTTTCCAAAATTAGCGAAAATATTTCGTATTCTTAACTTTTTTTTAAAGCACACCTACCTATTACTTACACGAAAAAAACATATTTCACAAATAATGCACATGAATAGTAATTTTTTTTTTCGAACCTTTTAGCCTAGCCCTTATTAATAAGTATGCTTGAGAACGTAACCGTTTTACGGCACTAAAGCGGTGGAAGGCCCGTAGGTAAGTATAGTCGCGCTCAGAATTGAGTCAGTATTTCAATAACAAACAAAAAATTATAGGTATATAGTTGAGACGTTAAGACAACATTTTAATTCATCGATACGAGAAAAAAAAAGAACAAAACAACAAAAATCTTTGGGCATCACACAAACAAGCATTCTGAACAACAAACCGCCTCTATTAAATACGACAAGGTAAATCTGTCCCACAACCGAAGGTATGCAGGCCCTGCCGTTTCAATTTCCTACAAGCTGATAACAATCAAGCGGGCCTTGAGTCAATGGCAGCGGGTACATTGGGTACATTGCTCGGCGTCTCGCATTCCCTCACGTGTGTTCATCTCGGCCGTTATTGGAAAATTCCACACAAAATTATTATATGCCGATGTATAGGCGGACTAGGAGATTGAAATACGGATAGGTAACTTGCAACTACTTCTCAATGCTATGAGTTTGCTAAGTAAATAAGATACTGATCTTCTTGGGCCTGTTTCGCGATGTCCGAATAGATTCTACTCATCGATGAAATTCATAAAAGGAACAGTATTTATGTAGAGTTGTCTGCACAGTAAGTTAACTGGAACTTAATCGTGGATGGTGAAACAGTCCGTTAACGTTTAATTAGTGAAAATTTAAGTTTCATCTCTTATATACCATGAGTTTTACATATTACGCACACATTATTCGATTGTTGTGTCATACGCGAATCTTTACAGATGCTAGACATAGGTTTTGGCTTCCAATTTGTCCCCGACTTTGTTGTTGTGACAATAATATTTTATTTGGCTACGATGTTTTATGGTTCGATACTCGAATAAGGAATTTCTTATTAACTTCTATAATTTCTGTCACGTTTATGTCTACCCTTCATGTTCTATCTATTTTTGTAACTTATATGATCGCAATTTATTCATAATCTAGATATTTCGAAAGAGACCCGATTAAAGTAACGTTTTTGGGACGAAACTGAATTCACAGTTAATAAGAATAAAATCTGTTTGACTCATAAATTGTGTCAAATAATGAATTATGAGGCACACACTTTAATTTTATTCCAGAATTTTTTTTCTGTGGCGTGGGTGGTAGCACTGTTGCTAAATAAATTTCATCCTTTCTTTCTTTATTTTTTTTTAATAACGAAATGAATTGTTGTGCTACCTATTGAAAACAAGTTTATGCACAGACCAACACGTACTAGGCGAGTCCTTTTATCAAAATAGAGGCATTAATAGATACGGTATTTCTTGCAAGCGTGAATAGATTTATGGGACAGAATGCGTATTAATTTACGAGCACAGGGATCGGGGTTAGAAAATGTCGAGTAATGAAATAAAGTATTGTTGAGTCTGAAATAATTTCAAAGAAAAATGTGCGTTTTCGTGTCTTTGCCGAGAATGAGAAAGTTATTCTCATTTATTTTTAGAAAAACAATCGTCATATTCGAACACAAACATTTTCTATTCTAATAAGATAATTCGGAATATTTCAATGATATTTTAAAAATATACAAAAATAGTCGGTAGAAAATTGAGAGCTTTACAAATGTGTCAAAAATAAAATATTATTTGTATCGAGAGTGTATGACAATGTCAAAATTTCCATATCTTATCGCTTTGTCATTTATTATGGGTCTGACATAAAAACGATACGAGATTTTAATGTATCAAATAAATACTGACCCGACCTTATTTCTGACCTGACTATTCTTATAATATTCTTATAATTTATCAACTTACTTTAGTGACTATCTCGTATAATTCGCCTTTTAAAATTCAGAAAATTAATAATAGTGTATTTATGATATTAACAATCATCTAGGTTGGTTACAAAAAAAAAACTTTATTACTTGTTGTCGCCGCGAGGATGGACATACATTTTTGTGGATGGAACTAATTGTTTTGAGAAATGCGTTGATTGTTAATTGATGTATATGTAGGTAGCAGTTGATTTGTTTGATATGTAACTTACTTTTGCATTTAAATTTAAATAAGTTATTTATTATACGTTGGTGCCACGCTGTCATCGTTCCGTTGAGAATTTCCGGAGCGGTGGTGGGGTGGCACGTCTATATTAGCTGTCGGAGCTCGGTGATCGCCCCTTTTTTGCTGGCGAACACCGAGCAGGTATCATCTCCGCAGTTTTATTTAGTTATACAATTTTGCTAAACGACTAATTATTCTGTTAATTGTATTGTGTATTATTTGATTAAACACATATTGGCAAGCATTCAGTGTTTATCTTCGAGATCCACTAACATCATAAGTGGTTAGAAAACACGCCCAAAAATGCCGCAAAGTCGCAAACGGCCTCGAAGGAGAAGAAGTGCGTCAACTACGAGTGATTCAAGTAGCTCGTCTGCAAGCTCTAGTTCGCCTTCTTCGAGCAGCTCCGATGGACACAGGCATAAGAAAAAGAGACTCACCAAGCGTGCGTCTCCCGCAGTAAGCCAAAATGTTATTTTATCTTCTGTGATTCCCGAGTTTGACCCATTAGTGGACGATATTCAAAGAGCTACGTATGGTATTCCGAAATACCGCTCAGCGAAAGGACGGTTTTCCGATAACACTCTACTCCGACGGTTAGTAGAACGAAAAAATACTTGGCCGATGAAACGTTTCGCCGAAAATATTATTTATCGACGGTTGGTAGTCCGAATGAATCCTTCGCCGATGTAACGGTTCACCGAAAACACTCTTCAACGACGATTGGTTAAACGAACGAATCTTTCGCCGATAGCACTCGTTGTAGGGGATTTCTTTTGCCAAATGGATAGTTTTTCTTTCAGCTTGACAACACCCTTAGGTCTTGTAGAAGTCATGTTAAAAATGCAGGTAATAATAAAATAATACATGGAAGTGTGGCAATAGAAAAAAAAAACAAAGTTTTTATTTAACAATAAGAAAATTAATCAAAAAGGCATACTTATATTGTTTATTACAATAAAGAATATGATTATGATTATTATGATTTCTCTATTGGAACTGTGACAATAGAAAAAAATTAAATAAACTGTGCGAACAAAGCAAAAAACAAATAATAGTAACACAACGTGATAAATTTTTGAAGTTATAGTAAATAGTGAGTTATTATTATTATTTGTACTTATAATTATTTTAATTCTTTATTGATATAAAAAAATATTTATTTCTTGTTTTTCAGGTATAGAATGTGGGCCAATCCACCTAAGAAAGATTCAATATTCATTTCACTCTTTTGTGATAAGTGTGTTTGCATCCTAGCATCATATTCAACCTGTGCATTACGTCTACGCTTTGGCAGGGGTTTCGAGGAGTTGATTCGTTCAATGACACATTCTGTATGCTTCTGCTCTTTAGCAAATTCAATAATTGTTTTATAAATGTTCCATTTTGTTTTGTGGAGAAGCGTGTTCCATCGTTCATGCCACGATTCTAATGCATTTTGTGTCCTTGGAACAGACAGTGTGCGATCGTAAACTGACCACATAGCTGGTGGAAATAATGCCTGATTTCTTTTTATTATCAAACCCGTGTTAGTTCTTTGCTGCGTGTGATGTGATCCAACATAATATTTCTTAAACCAGTGGGCAATTTCAGCTGCTTTTGTCGGCAATATTTTATTTTGGATGATTTCGAAGGCTTCGGATATCTCAGCGGGCTCAAGAAAAGCGAGGGCAACTAACTGTCTGATTTTGTGCGCAAATGTGAAATCTTCAGCATATCACCTTGCGAGACCCTCTGACTGGACATGACTCCAAATACTTTGGTCAAATGAAATAAGCATAGCCTGTGGGCGCAGTCTGGAAACTGTCGTTTGACTGCATTGATCACTGCTACTTCAAAATCAGTTAATATATTAGCTGGTGAATTTGTCACCAGCTAATATATTAATAGGGTATTTAATGTATTGATCGCATATCTTTTCAAAATCTCCAAAAATATGAAATAACAGCTTTCAGTCTTATGTGACAGTAGTGCGTATACCATAGGTAGAAATTTATTTGTGCCTCCTGCAGTTCCCACTAAATCATGAATAGAAAAAAATTGACAGAACGGAGATGGACAACTCGAAAATGTCCCGTCCATGATCCAGCATTGTGCATTATTCATACGCTTAACATTAGCTTTAGTACCAAAAATGACAACACTTTCATTGTTACATGTATATTGACCAAGCAAAAATTGCTTTCCATTACTTTTAGCGAGATATTGTGGTACATGAAATTCGTTGATTGTTTGCGGTATCTTAGGAAGTCCTTTATTTCTAACACGCTGCACAATCATTCCGCAAACTGATTTATTGGGCAATTGAGGCGCACTTGTGGTAGCTATGTCTTTTAAACAACGATTTACAATTTGTGACGGACTGTCCATAGATTCCTTCGCACTAGTTCTCAATTTGTTTTTAAAATTCATATCAATAATTTTTTCAGGCTCTGGTAAATGTGCATGATCACAATTTTGACAGAGAAATGTATGTTCATAACAATCAAATAAAGTTATTACACTTACACCACAACCACTTGTTTGTTTTCTTGTACACCGCCAATAATAATTGTTATCATATTTTTTATTTAAGTGATAAGAATATCCATTCACTACTAGCACATGTCCTCCGGGTTTAGATTTAACTAAATTGCACGTATTCATTTTTTAATTAGACAAAACACGATTGAGAAACATTTCATGTAACGAGGTCGGTCGTCACAAATTTTGCAACTACCCACAAAAAATAAATAAATACTACCATAGATATTTGTTGTTTTGTTACATGTAACTATTGCAAGTTTATTAAATACTCGTTTAATCTCAGTACCATTGTTAATGAGTGCATTATGCGTCATTTAGGGACTTATCTTTAATACGGAAGCTCCCGGTATTTATTTATTCATCTATGCTGATAAAATTAAACATGGGACTCGAGTATTGTTTAGCTGCATTGCACATAATTATAAAATATAATAGCTAGCGTAAACTGAATGCTATCGGCGAAAGATTCGTTCGTTTAACCAATCGTCGTTGAAGAGTGTTTTCGTTGAACCGTTACATCGGCGAAGGATTCATTCGGACTACCAACCGTCGATAAATAATATTTTCGGCGAAACGTTTCATCGGCCAAGTATTTTTTCGTTCAACTAACCGTCGGAGTAGAGTGTTATCGGAAAACCGTCCTTTCGGTGAGCAGTATTTC